>CM040238.1:27239907-27642062 GCA_022545495.1 Chrysanthemum lavandulifolium
TTAACCTTTTGTTCAACCGATTTTCAACGAGAGTGATGAATTCAACAAGACTGAGATGTTTCATCTTTGGTTCGAGAAAGAAAACCCAACAAAATCGCTATAGCCATCGCTGATAACCAAATGTATACTTGTGATCAATGCTTCGACTTGAGTTGGACCAAACAGATCCATGTGGAGCAACGAAGAGGTTCAAGAATGATGCTCATAGCATTGATAGCTTTGTAAGAGGCTCGTGTTGTTTTCCTTTGTTGCAAGCGACACAATTATGATCATTGGTGAAAACTTTGAGGAAGACCTTCAACAAGACCCATTTTAGAGAGTTTGTTTATGGTCTTGAAATTCACATGAGCCATCCTCCTATGCCATTTAGTAGACTCATCAAGAGATGCTTTAGCCACCAAACAAGTGAGGTCACCACCAGTTGAACTTCATTAAGGTTGAATGTATAAATTGTGAGTTCGAGGAACTTTCGCAGATTGAAGTATCTTCCGGGAGTTTGAAGTCTTTAGACAAAGACAAGACATTCATTCTCGAGAAGAGTACTTTGTTCTGGTGTCACAGATTTGTGAAACGGAGAACAAGTTGAAATGTCAAGTTCCTTAACATAGTACACATTTTCAAAGTCCGTATGAGGTGTCTTTATGGTGCCTTTCCTGTGATACTTCCATTACTTCCTCCAAAAGTCACATTGCCTCCTCCTTCTATGGGAACAAATTGTGCATCATGTCTCTGCTTCCGCACATGCTTCTTGAACGACCACTATCAACAATACCAATATCTTTATGCTTATGGGATGATCCTACAAACAACAACAAAATATATACATACGCTTAGCAACTAAAGAAGGTTCAAGTCATTCGACTTGAACACGCCTTTGATGGATCACAGTGTTTAGGCCATGAAGATCTAGAGGATCCACCATTGTCCTTGGTCCTCCATTGATGATTTGGTCCCTTGATAGTCCAAGAACAACTCACGAGGGCTTCACAAGAAGATTCCGTATCCCATCCCAAAGATACATAGAGTCAACATATGTAGGCCAATAACCATGTTTAAAGTATGGGCTAGTTGGTTGCACATGAGGTCCAGTAATCGAACCTCTCCAATGAGAGTCGAGATAGTCGCTTGTGGGACATAAGGTGGAATTTTATTAACATTGGTCCACTTTGATTTATGTTTCACGAGTAGCACATGCACCTAATCTTTGCTCATAAAAATCACAATCCTTAATTAAATGAACTTTACTTCCACACACAAAACATGTCTTCTTCTTGGAAGATTTATTAAAATTGGGAGATGTTTGATTACATGCGTATACTTAAATTAGAAACATTCAAGGAATTGTTTTAACAGATCGATTATGCAAAGCTTTAAAAGTTAAATCTTCGAAGAAACTGTCTTGAAGTTGATTCCTCAGCCTTCCTAGAAGGCTTGTAAGTAGACGGGATGCGTGGCTTGGGTGTAGCTCGGTGAGGGCTTGGGAAGGTCGACTTCTCATTTGAATCACGTTTTCATAGGAAGTAGACCTTGATCCGATGAATTGTCACCGCTGTGAGCAAGAGACAAAGTCATTAGATGAGGTATCGTGGTCCGCAAGTCTTTGACTTTCTCGCCATATAGATGATGTGATCCATCAAAGTCAACAATGATGGATAGGTCAATGGGCATAAATTCACCTCTAATAGGTCCGGGGACGACATGCATTTCTCCTTCTTTACAAAATTAGCTAACTTTGTCGGTGTGGATTTACGACCATCATACTTAGCTTCTACTCCTACATACTTTGAAAGCCTAATCCTAAGCCGAGGTTACCGATTGATCGTTATAGATTTCTCTAGCCGATTATCACCGAAATTAACCATTCCTTATGCCTAGCTATTTCCTCGCCTAGTTTTTCTTTGAGTTCTAGGTTCTCGAACATACGACTTCATCCTTTGCTTTCTCGCATGCTTTAAGTAATTATTTGCAACTTCTAGATCAAACTGTAATACCTTTATCTTTTCTTCATAAGCTATTTGATTCTTTTGAAACCATACTTTTGTCTTTCATCGCTTTTTAATGCTAGTTTATGAGCTTCATTTTCAATATAGCATTCATCAAACTTAGGTTTCATAGCATCAAACTCTTCTTTAAGTTCGTTGTATCTTAGACTACAACCAAATATACAGCAGTGTACCGAGATAGTCCCATCAAGGCAAACCGATCATGCCTTTCATCCGGTGCACCTTGCCAAGAATCCAAGCTTATCAAGATTATGAGCTTCCTCATTCACGGTGTTCATGTGCGCCCAGTTGACCTGCTCATCCATGGTGAGAAGGTCAAGCAAGCTCCAGCTTCATTGCTTTCTGGCGATAGGCAAGGTAGTTAGCTCCATCTCCACTCTTCCCGTCTTTGCATTCCTCGAAATGCCCCATCCGGTGGCAAGTGAAACACTTGACTTTTCTCCGCCAAAGCGAGTGGTTCCTTTCCCTTGAAAGCAAACTTCCTTCCGACTTCTCTTCAAACCTTTTGATGTCTCATCGACAACAATGCCACCGCATTTTCAATTTCATCTCCTCCATTTCAAGAGGGTCCAACCGATCAAAGTCTTCATATGCAAGATATCCGAGTATCATAATCAAGAACAAATGAATGAAGGACATCCTCCATCACACTACTAGTCTTAGTTTGAGAACAGGGTGGAGTGGGACGAGTGTTATGTGGTGGAGTGGGAGTGCAAGATGATGGAAAGTAGTTGGAACTAGGAGATGATGGAAAGTAGTTGAACTAGGAGCAGTGCACCATCATGTTGGAGTGAGATGTCCCAACAAAAGTCGCATGGCCGTAAGAAGATGTGCGGTAGGAGTCCCGACATCCGGTTCAAGAGTTCGAGTCTGCTGTACCTCATCAAAGGTGAGCATGTCCAACCTCCTTTAGCCTCGAGGGCTATACTTACATGTAACCATGATGGAGGCAAAGATCGAGGGAATTTTGAGTTGCAATCATCATTATCGTTTAGCATTCAAATGGTTTAGGCGACTCAAAATCCTATGGAACCCGTCAGATCCCTTGTGGATACCTTCTTCTTCGGAGATATTAAATTCTTGAAATTGTTGTCTCAAAGATTGACTTCCTCATTCTCTTCGATTCTTCATTTCCACCGAACCTTGCTTTGAGAGCCATCCATATGTCCTTTGCATCATCCATATGGTGAAAATCACACAGTGATCTTCGTGAATGGCTTAAAGGTAATAGTTTTACTTTGTGCTCTCTCATGATAGCCAAGACCTCTTCGTAGCTTTGGGAGGAGCCATGATAAACTTCCCATCCCCGTCTCGAATCATTTTCTTTAGACTGCTTCCTTTCTTTACTACCTCCCACATATTCCAATCAATATTGGAAATCCAGTTTTCCATCTTCATCGTCCAAAGATCATACTCTTCCCTTTTCAAATAAGTAAATTTACCATTGCTGTTTGAAAGACTAAGATGTTGCATGGAAGTGGTGTTGGTGTTGTTTGTGTTGGTGACTTCAGTTTCATTATCAGATCCAGGCATGGTGAGTGTATGTTTGGTTGTATGGGGGTGAGACTGGTTCTTAATATCGTAGAGACTTTCCCGAGGCTCTGATACCACTTGTTGAAAACACAAAGACCTTTATAGATCTTAAGCACTCGGAGATCGTTAGTGTTGCCTATGTAATCACAAGCAAACTAATAGAAGATCTCTACAACTCGTATTTTATAGCGGAAAGTAAATACAAGTTATAATAACTAAGAACTCTTTGATCCTCTATGGATCTTTTGATTATAGAAACTCTATGTTTTGATATTTTACAAGACTTGAAAGGCTTAAGAAAAGCTTCTATTACAAACTATTATGGTTCCTTTTATAGGCAATCCCCAAACTTGTTTTGAAGCCTACCCAAAACCCTAATGCAATGTCTATCATCAAATCAAATAACTGAGTAAGAAAATAACAAACAACCACCTTGGATTTACTCGTGGCAGTAAGGGAATATCCTTTATATGATGATCGTGAAACGGAGGAAAGAGTCGCAATCGGGAGATATTGTAAGTCTTTTTGGTTAGAGCCTATTACAATCATATGTTAGTACGATCGATTAAGTTATTCCCTTTTAGGTAACTTTAGCTTAACAATGTTTTTGTACATTTTTTATATAATGGTGAACTCGGATCGCTTAGCATGATGTTCCATTATGAAGGTACATTCAAATACTTTCCGTAGGATATATCAAGGAGGCAAGAAATGCCTTGTTGATCTTGTGGAAATAAAAGAGGTATCTGTTGATGAAATGGATGCTCATGACCCAAATCGGTTATGAGTCCGACAAACCAATTATTTCTACTTTCTTAAGCCTGGTTGTACATTAGACGACGGTTTGTTTTCTTTGCGTGAATCTCGCTAATCTAGACTTGTTGAAAGATGTTGTCATACAACATAAGTCGATAGACGTGTATGTTGAAATAGGAAGACTAGATTAGAACTTTCAAATGTCCCCACAATCAATTAAGACCGTGTTTTGGGAGATGGATGAAGATAGGAGAAAAGTTGCTCATGGGCTATTCAATCTCGTTGTAGACGGTTGGTGTTAGATGATATAGATAATGAACCTTCCCTAGATCCGCTTATCCAACTTACACAATTGCTCGTGGACGCCAATGATATTGGTGAATCTAGCAATTTGCCAAACATTGAGCCACTCTTTTCCACCTTAGATCGCTTATTTGCTAGCCAACCTGCTCAAAACAAAGGAGCGTGCTTTAGTAGTTATTGATGAGGACAATGCTATAAAGGAGCCCGATAATGTTGAGGTTAACTGCTTAGAGTGAGTCGGAAAGGACTTTGACAAAGGTGGAACAAGACTAGTTGATGTCAATAACACCTTTGAGGAGCCCGAAAATTTTGAGGTTAACTGCTTCAATTGACACAGAGAAGCATTTACACAAAGCAGAAGACCACTAGTTGATGTGAATAATGTGTTTGAGGAGCCCGATGTGGATGTAACTCGCTTCAACCGACTCAGATAACATGGAAGAGGATCTTGTTGTTGATCTTACTCTGTTACAAGCGAGTGACACTAGTGAATTTGGCAATGCAGCTTGAACCAAATCAAGATAACACTTGTCAAGAGAATGATGCACATCTTGGTATGCTACAAGTAGGTCGAGTAATGATTTAGGTGAAGAAGGAACAACCAAGAATATAAGTGATGACAGCGCTTGGTAAATGATTTACCCGTGATGGTTGATGAAGTATTTTGCGGTGACCATGTTAGTTTCAACACGCACACTTTGCTAATGGCGCCTATACCACTTTTTCTATAATCGGTCGAGTTTGGTACCGCAGGGAAGTAAAAACCTAGTAAGAGAGCATTCAATAGAAACTAGGAGGAGTTGTTTTTTTGAAGAATGACAAAACAAGAATAAGGGTCGTGTAGGGTTGTCCAGCTTTCAGCCCAATCAAGGTCCTGGACCGGATATTGGCCCATCTAGAAGTCCATTAAGCGTAAGGGTATAAGTGCATTGCTTTCGGCAAAAGGACCCTTCACAAATACTCGCCCATGGCTATTGTTTGTCGGCAGAATGGTGAGACAGTATCCGGTCGGTCGTAACATATAATGAGCAACACACTTGTTTGCAATCAAGGGAAGTCGAGCTTTTGACCTTCGCTATATCTCACGTAAAATTACAAAGACAAGTTGAAACAAATCCGAGCTTCCTCGTCGTCCGTGCATAATCAACTTACCAACCAATACGACCTTCAAGTGTCCCCGCAGGGTTTTAAGGGCCAAAACCTAGCAATAATAAACCATCGTGGGTCAATTCAAGCTACAATTTACCATGTTGAGAGATTATGTTCAAGAGTTGCGTAAGACAAACCCTAATACAACAAAGGAGATGAATGTGGAACGACCTCCGAATGAGTCTCTTCCAACCGAGAATTCAAGAGAGTGTATGTTTGTTTAGGTGCATCAAGCAAGGATTTAAAGATTGTGGGAGATCGTTGTTGGGTCGGCCGCTTCCAATTCGTGGTCCTTTCAATGGTCAACTGATGACAAATTGTGGAATTGATAGCAACAATGGTATATACCCTTTCGCTTATGCTTTTGTTGATTCGTATAACATAGGATCATGGACTTGGTTTCTTCATTGTTTATCCGATGATATAGCACTTGGGCCAATTTCAAGCATCACTTTTATTATCGACATGAATAAGGTACTCTCTTACTGCTCATGAATTTAAGTCTCACTGCTTTGAAACAGATAAGAAAGATATTTGATTTTGTGCAGATATAAGTAGAGTCAGTAGCGTGTTTTTGAAAGTGCGAACACAATTCAGATTAAAAGCATTCATGAGAAAATGAAATTGCAATGGAAAGGTAGGGCCTACAAAGACCATCTCAGGAAATGTGCAACAACCTCAATCACAGTACAGCTTCAAAGCTATGGTCGATCTCAAGAAACTTAATCAACCAGCCCATGATTGGTTAAGTAAGATACCACCGATTCATTGGTCAAGGTCACATTTTCATGTAAGTGATCTATCGCTTTCACTTACTTTGTATTCATAAATGCAAGATAAATAGCTTATAATTAATACATGTTTATTACTTGTCATCTTTAGGAGAGCTACTTACGATGTGTTACTTAATAACATGTGTCAAGTGTTTCATGAGAAAATAAAAGAGGGTTAAGCAAACCAATTATTACAAATTTTAGAATACATCGTGAATACTGTATGAAGAGGATAATGCATGTTCTTATGGTGATTGAGAAGAGTGATGGGCCACTAACACCAACCGCACAACACATGCTAGAGGCTATTAAGAAAGAGGTCATATATAATGTGTTATGGAATGGGGATCTAAGTTTCGTGTTAGTGGACCATGGGGTGACCAATGTGTAGTTAATGTTGTACACAAGACTTGTACTTGCGTAGGTGGAGATAACAGTTTACCATGTAAACATGTTGTTGCTACCAATTGAATATGGCTTTAAATGGCCAACAAGTCGGAGTCAGAGAAACATGGGCTCATCCTTGTTACTATCTTCTCACTGGGAGGCTACCTACAAACACCATGTCCAAATTTATAACTAGCAAAGGTACATTGGGAAAAATCAACTATGCCAACAACAATTGTTCCACCGAACCGAAACAAACCCGCCACCGCAAGAGGTAGAAAAGAGTTAGGATAGCTCCAAATCAAGAGATTGTGAAGGATGGTAAGTCGTCAAGGGCTTGGAAGAGTGTCGTGTAGTATTTGTGGCATTGCCGGACACAACAAGGTAACATGCCTAGGGTATGCCGGAGTCGGAAGTAGTGGAACCGCCAATAAGGAAATGTCAAACAGTGCCTACTAAAGTCAGCAGGAAAAAGAAACATCCTAAAGGTAAAAGGTAGCAGCAGATAAAGAAGTCAAGGTACAGTGTTGTTGTTGAAAGCCGTTAGTGCGCTTCAAGGAAGTGGTGTTCAATCTAAAATCAAGAGCCAAGAATCAAGATCCCATCATACATGATGCATCCCCGCTTCAATCCCAAAGAACATCAAGTCAAGCAATTGCCGATCCCATCATGCATGAGCAAGCCCAAGGTCAATCCCAAAGAACATGATCAATCCCACCGATTCTCGATGCAACAATCGATGTTCAAGCACTTCGCTTCAACCCACCGCTACACGAAGAATGACTAGCAAAGCAGTCGCACCGGAAAGAATGATGGCCTCACCATAGGTCAAATCATATGCTAATTATCTAGACGATGTTTCATCTATGTTATTTCCGATGGACAAGTTATGTACTCTAAAACATATGTGTGTGTGTGTCTAATCAGTAGCTCTCATGCTTTGAAAAGTATGCAATTTTATGCGCTTGGAATTATATCCATTTGCATTAACTATGGAACCATGTCATTATTGTGTATTTTTTAGATTGACTAAGCTTGATGTGTGAATAATTTGCATCAAAAGTAACCAAAGCTAAATAGAACCTCATAAGAATGTTGACATTTAAAAGTCAACCCTAAACAAATTGCTAACCATCTCGATACCCATAAGGCATAGAAAATCGAAACAAACAAAATCGAATACTTCATAACAAGGTTACTACAATTCAAGATACGTAACATTAACCAAGTAGCCTCATTACATAAAAGGTTAAAAGTTATCCCAATGCATAAACAATTAAGAACAACATCCAACTTAGCACCGTGTAAATCTTCCACTTCCACACATCACCTTGAGCAACTACTAATCTTGCCTCAAGCTCATTTCTCCCTCAAAAGTCCCGGTATGATCATTCTTGAACGAGCACGATTTCGTGATCATACCATCTTATCCACCGACAAGAAGACCCCTATTGATGATTATGACAAGTCATTAAACAACCACCATTGTTACAAACTTACACAAGAAATATTAAGACGCACTTACTTGAACAGACAACCAAAGAATCGACGCCTGGTTGGCAGAGGTCCACGGCGCGAATAATAGCTTGCTTACCACACCAAGAACGCACCATCTTCAAACAATTATCGCTTTGAAGAAGACGGTTTGAAGGATAGTTTAGGGATGGGTGATAAATGTAGACCAAACCTTGTTACACACATATACTAGCTACATACACCGTATAACGGTTTTATTTAGTACGCTACAGCTGAAAGACGGTTTTCCTCACCAACATAACGTTGACAACGGCATTATTGGTCAAGGGACGAATCGGCATTTAATGGCCAAGGTTTGGACCCGGCGATGAAAAGGGCGAGTTTCGTCCCATCGCGATCCGCCCCCAAGTTTAGGGACCAACGATGTATTTTAGTCTAAATTATATCGTCTTGGTTTTTTTTCTTTTTTTTTTGGGAACGGCGAATTCTATATCGTCTAGGTTGACAAAAGAAATGTGAGTGGATTGTATTTCCTGGGTAATTGTTGATGTTAAAAAAAAAAGGGTTGACTCGTTATGAGCAATTATGAAGAGATTATTGTCATTTTTTTTAAAAACGCTTTTATAAAAGACTAAACCAAACAGGGAAACACCCTCAAGAGACATACCTCACGAGGAACACATCAGAAACAAGAGAACTAGCCTCACAATATGGACCCATAACTAGCACTACCCAAATACACAAATTTACAAATTAGATACACATGAGCTATAGGGATTGCAGTGTAGTATTGTGGTCTGGTAGTCCACTGATCCCACTCAATCTTCCACTTTTTTGATCTTCTACTCATCCACTCAAAGGTATTTAACTGGATATCTTGAAAAATCCTAGAGTTGTTCTCTAACTTCCCTTTAAACACTTTCGAATTTCGGTTTTTCCACAGATAATAACCTGTCACGAACACAGTGGCCAACCACATATCTTTACCCTCCATTCTCGTCAACGAACCGCCATTATGACAAGCCATTTCACTGAAATTAAAACCATTCACTGGACCGACACCCCACCACGCAAACATATTATCCCAAACGGTCAGAGAATTTTCGCACAACACCAAGCAATGATCAACTGATTCCACCACACAGTCACATAGCGGACAAAGAAGTGAATCAAGATCGATGCATTCTCTATCAAGCTCCACTCACAATGGAATTCTTCTATTTGATGTCGGCCAAATGAATACATTTACTTTCCTAGGCACGAGTTTTGGAAATTTGGCATAGATTTTGTGACGGATATGCCATAAGATGCTACATGTAAGATACATGTTGTAGCAAGGTCAAACACAAACAAACTCACAAAACTCCTTCCAGTCTCTCACACTAGTCACAAAATCAATCAACGAAAATCATTTCTTGATTAAAAAACCCATATTCCAATTTAACAAAAACCCACCCCAATTCTGTTATCTGATTATTTAATAAGAAGTCGTGCACTCATGTTTGTTTTATAGGTGTGTAGTTGCATCAATTTAACGGGAGCATCTTTATGCTTATACATGTATTTTAGTTTTGATTTAGCGGGTGTTTGGATTAGCTTATTTAAGGAACTTATTGGCTTATTAGTTTTTTAAAAGACAGCAAGCTTAAATATAGCTTTATCGAGGGGCTTATCAGCTTAATTAGGAATAATCAAATTTTAAGCTTATCAAAACAGGTAGGTTAAGCACTTTTAATCTAGTTAATCCAAACACCCTCGGAGCGTAGAATATGATCATGTGTTATCGACCGCGTTTCCGATTGAGATTATTGAAATTTTATAGTTCGTTTGTTTGCGATTTTGAAGGACAAAGAGGGTGTTCCTCCAGACCAACAAATATTGATTTTTGTTGGGAAACAGCTAGAGGATGGGCGAAACGCTAGCAGATTACAACATCCAGAAAGAGTCAGACTCTTCATCTTGTCCTGAGATTAAGAGGAAGAACAATGATCAAGGCCAAGACCCTTACAGGGAAATAAATTGAATTGACATTGAGCCGACTGATACTATTGATAGAATCAAGGAACGAGTTGAAGAGAAGGAAGGAATCCCGCCTGTGCAACAAAGGTTTGCTTTGTTTTTATGCTCTATTATTATTAACTCTCCTGAAATTGTTATTTTTATTATACGGTTTATAATAGATTTTTTGTTACTTGAACCCGTTTTTTCTAATTTGTAATCTGAAATAGCTACGAGGGTTCAGTGTGAAGTTTGTCTGCATAATGAGGACAACAGCTATTTTGACAACATAGTTTATACTTTATAAGCATACATACGAGTATACGGCAATTATATATGTGATACATACTTGTTTTAAGACGACTGATAATAGGCTGGTGAATTCTTAGTATGTCTATTGGCTTTCAGAGATATGTATTGTAATTAACTGGGTAGCTTAATAGGTGTGAGATATATTTATAATGGGCTGGCAGAGAACCCTCCTCATTAACTTATAAAAAGCTAGTCAAACACCCATTTAAGAAGCTTTGTTAGAGCCTTATAAGAATTTACTAATTTAGGCAATAGTTATCTTGTAGCGGCGAAGAGCTTAGATAGACTAAGGAGGCGTTTTTTTAAGCTTATTTATTGGGACGTATTGGCTTAATAAAAATTGGAAAAGCAGGTAAAGCTAATTTATAACATCTTATGACCTTACCAGCTTGAGCATATGGACTTAAATCAACCATAAGGGGAAGTTGATAAGCTCATAAGCTATTAGAAACAAGCATACCTGCTTCTTCTGTTTTTCATTACCTGTATAAACCCTGCAAAATACCTAAACCAATCACCCCTAAGCTCACACGACTGTATACGCACAATATTGAGGCTCAAGGCTCCCATCTGAACTACTGATTAGTGCGTTGTTTTGTTTATTTTATGTTGGACTTCATATGTGATGCTCATCAAGATGAATGTTGGTTTCCACTAATACTTTCCAAAAAATATTTGCATCTTTGTTGACAGGATCAAATGCATAAAGGAAGGAGGGATTCGTTTCACTATTAATGGAGGCAGCATATTCTTATCGGTGTTTATCAACAATGTTGCTGGTGCAGGAGACGTATTGGCTGTAAAGATTAAGGGTTCCAGAACTGGTTGGCTTCTAATGAACATAAACTGGGGACAGAACTGGCATATAAATGCGGACCTCAAAAATCAACCACACTCGTTTGAAGTCCCACAAGTAGTGATGGACTGACTGTTACATCTTATAACGTTGCTCCAAAAGAGTGGGATTTCAGACGTAGCTAGATGTTCAAACAATGCGTATGATTTACCATCTCTCCATAGAAAGTGATGTCATAGGCTCATACGGTGTGATTTTGCGGGATTTTTCAAATGGGTGGCCAAAACAAAAATTGGGAAAAGATACCGACAAAAAGCAATCTGATTTAAAGAGTCTTACAATAAGAGTTTTTCATTTAAAGCGTGCGACGCTTTTAACATCATTAAAATCATCAAGAACACTATCTAAACTAAAGGTATCTGCAATATCCTTTTCAATATAAAGTACTAAATTATCCGAAAGAAACTCATCACCCATTTTATTACGTAATTTGTTCTTCACAATTTTCATGGCGGAAAACGACGTTCAACACTTGCGATGAACACCCCAAGAGTCGACCAATCGTATCAACTTTGTCAACTAGATAATAGTGACTTGCCTTTCCTTGTGTATGCTAAGCCTTGACATAAATCAGCTATAGAAGATGACTTTCCCAACTTTGGATGATCTTTCACATCAAGTTCAAAGTGTTTCAACTGGAATTCCAAGGTATCGAGTTCTTGGTGCGTGAAATCAAGATAATAGTATTTCTTTGCAAGCTTTAGAATCGAATCAAATTGAAAGATATATATCCGTCTCTAGGATCCAAAGCGAGCTAAGTTCTAAAGTTCCACAATTTTCTCACTAAACCTTGAATCAAGTTCTCGCAATCGAAAATCTATTGTTTCATTATATATATCATAATGATAGTGATGCTCATTAGTAGCGTTATCTTGATTCCTTACGCTTCTCCTTGAAATATGGACCTTCAAATCGAGAATCTGAATACCATGTTTTTGCAAAACAAATGACACCGTCAAGAAAAGAACCCCATTTGTCATCTCTTAGTGTCCGGATCGACTTTCTTGTTTGTGAAACCATTTTAATCGAACCAAATCAATCGTCGCTTTCACCCTTAGCCTATTCAATCTAATTTCTTGATAGATAGGCGTTCCATAACCCGATCAATATGCCGCTTCCCGATTTAGCAAAGCATCACAAAACCTTATAGCATTATTATGTTGAGAGTTCGGTCCATCTCTACATGTTTCATAAATGAACAATGCTTTCCTTTCACCCTATTCCAGTTTTGAAACCATTAATTGCAAACGCGTCTTGACCTTTATTAGTGCTTGGTTCTTCCAAAAAGAGGTAACAATAAAAACAGTATGCTCTATCAGTAGTTCGAGAGTACTCTAACCAAGGATATTCCGAATACCATTTTGCTTGAAAACGACGTGGATGAGTTTTTGATCCTGTTAAAGGGTATTTGGGTAGCACTAGTCGATGAGGTCCAGATTTCAAGTAAGCTCGTCGAATCTCGTCTCTCTTATTAACCGGATAATTCCATATTGGTTGACGTAGTCCAGGGTCACGTTGAATAGACGAAAATGTAGCATTCTCGACTACTGAAATCGGTGGAGGATTCTCGTCCCTTGGTGGTTATTTATTCTCTTCTTCTAATGTCGTATCCTCTTCAATTCTTGGCGAAACAGTTCGTGAAAAAAATGAATCGACCCTTTTCTGTTTTTTTGTCATCGATGTATATCTAGTAAATTCACACAACAAATCACAACTATTAACCAAATGTTTTTGAATAACAAATTGAGAAATTGTAAATTGTCAATCATAGTTTTGTTGAAGATTATTGTAGCAATATATAGTACTCCTGTATCCTACTCAAGTTCTAAATATTTACCCACTAAAATGCTAAATCCCAACTAGTTATACATATTTAGGAAAAGTAAAATACTAATACATTATAATTTATGAAGAATTGAAGAAAGGTCAAAGAATTAGTGAGTTACATACCTGATTATTCAAAACCAAATATAGGATATGGAATAAAAGTCTTGATTCTTTAATGATAGATGTAGAATTGTGGTTTAATATAATTATTGAGTAAGAATCATAAAGTGGTTTTGTCCATCGGACTTCCCTGTACCTGTTCTTCAATTGGTTTTTCCCTTTTCAATAATGCAATGTGTGAATGTGATTATGTGAGTAACAATTTTCTAATGTATTTAGTGGGCTGTATTTTTTATTTTGGGTGGGCCAGTTGAAATTTTATGTGGAAAATACATAGCAACATATCTATACTAATAGTGTTCTTAAAAAAAGTGGGGTTGGCCTTGGCCCATCCAAGTACCAATGTGCCTCCGTCACTGGGCTCATAGCTATTGTGTTCATCTGTATATTAGCATTCTTGTGACATTTGAAAGAAATCGGTGTTACTATTGCTATCTTATAGGCAGACATGTTAAATTTGCCAATAGTTGTGTTTGCTCAGCTGTACATGTGTATGTAGATACATACAGAGAACCAAAAGTTACTTCAAACCATACAATGAAAGACTGGAGGCCTTTTTAAAATGCCTAATACTAAATTATAACATGAAGCAAGATAAAGGATATCTAGAGAATTATAAAGGTGTACAAAGATAAAGAATAAAGGACAGGCTTATCTGACACAAAAAGGTAGTACTTTTTCCCATCAAAACTTTTCTAAACACTGATAGTCATGAAAAGTAAACTTCCCTTTAGATCATAGTTTCGATTCTCAAAGTAAGCAGTAATTTACTAACCCGTCCTCATTCAGGACTCGACATGTCTCGATCCTAGACCAATTATACACTTTCCTCCAACTTATTGTTTGCTTCAGAACAATTCAAAATTTTCAATTACTGACTTCTTCATTGGACTCATTCACAGCATAGCCTATCAGCTTTGAATAATAAAATTTCCTACTTTGACTCATAAAGTCAAAATGAGATCCTTGATGCCCCATCTTTGACATTGGAAGATTTAGATAAGTGTTCTTTAGACCAAAAAAGCAGATCAATACAGTATTACTTTTACTTTTCAGTTTTCTCCTCAAATAATTTACATCCCACCATTTTTTCACTTTTGACTTTCACATAGTTTTGAACTAGAAATTGAGGTCTTAAAGTATGAGTCTTGGGCTATAGCTGAGTGGCATATTGTTTTTAAACTGTGCTAGTGATGATGATGCTACTAGTATGGTTTAGAATCCAATGTGGTACAGGAAATGTAATCAAAGCTGAGTAGACCCTTTCATTTGATGGGCTATAGCCTTCATGATGATGCCCTTCTTTGTGTGCTCATGGCTCATTTTGGTGTAAGTAACTCATCTGATATGGTCTATATTGTTGCACTTTACAAGGGAAATGTTGTCATGAGGCTATGGTTTAGGTGAATATAGAAACTTTTGATATGTAGTTATCTTTGTATTGTCTTTGTTTCCTGATTTGTATAGCTGCTATGCAGAAGTTGTTTTTAGGTAGTTGTGGGCATGTCCATTTCCTACCTCTTATTTGTTGTAAAGGTTTTGGCCCATGTGACCTCCCATTTCCTTTTCACCGGATTTTTTTAAATAACATATATGTTGTGGCATATGTACTATTTATAACATGTAAAAGAATACTTATATTCAATGATTATCACCATCTAAGTATAG
Organism: Chrysanthemum lavandulifolium; assembly: GCA_022545495.1. Lineage (NCBI taxonomy): Eukaryota > Viridiplantae > Streptophyta > Magnoliopsida > Asterales > Asteraceae > Chrysanthemum > Chrysanthemum lavandulifolium. Next base: position 27,255,069 of record CM040238.1, read on the forward strand.
TTATAAGAGTAACAAAGAAAGTGCAAAATAATAATTAAATGACAAAAGATTTAAAGAAAGAAAAAAGGCACACACAAATAAATATCGTCTTATTGATAAACCAAGGCTTAACAATAACAACTCGGAAACTGAAGTCATGATGTATATATGTAACCAAATGTCTAAAAGGAAGCTCGAGAAATTGAGTTTTCGACATATGAGTTAAACCTTTTCTTTCTTTAAAGAATTTTGGAGATCATAGACATTGTCTTTGGTTGTGCAACACATATAGACAAACTCGAACGTATGCCAAAATGGTACTTTTTGTCCGCACCGGTAGCAAAATTTAGTTCCACACCTGCAACGACATAAAATTAAGATTGATAGCCAAAATAACCGTGCAAAGCCAATGTATGTGAGCTGAAAGTTCACTTGAAGCTAAATGTAAACATGTAATATATGATTTGTTTTTGAAAAAATATTGTATTTCACGAATTTTTTGGAATTTTTTACATTTTACATATGTTCGTGATGCGCCGATCTTTATGCACTTTTTATATAGTAATGTACATCTCTTAACATTGATGCATCTAGGTTATTACTGAAATACGAATGGTATGACAAAACAGTATATCCTAGTTATAAAATAGATGTGTGTAACGAAACATTAGCATACTAGCATGTGATTGTGTATGATAGAACAAACCTGCAGTCAATGATATGGCAACCACCAATAAACTGAATACAATGCCTACATTTAGGACACCTCTTCCAATTCCACCCATTCCTCTTGCAAACAATATCAAAATCCACATTGTTTCCATCCCTCATCTCTTCGCATGTATAGCCTTCGTGCCAAGGAACCTTACATTGATAACAAAAAGGTTTCAAGCAAGACGGACACACACATCTCTTCACATCACCATCACTAAACTCGTTCATAATCAATTCAGAACACTCGTTGTTCGGGCAGTAAACCAAATCAAACCCTAACACCGTCGACTCACATAATGCATCACACCATCTGTTGAAGAGTTTGTGCGAAATTTTGGTGCTACATGATAAGGGTTCAAGAGAGTGAATGCAAGTGTTATAAGGGCATTTGATGTCCGATATGTTGTCTTCGAGCTTTGCTTGGATGTATTTGATCATACAAGCTGTGCAAAACGAGTGGACGCATCGATTGCTATTAATGAATCTTTTGTTGGGTAAAGATATGAGTTCAAAGCAGATCTCGCAAGTGAAGGTATCATCATCATCATGATTAGGGTTTTCTTTGGGTATTAGATGATCCCCCATCGCATAAAAGTTATTTTGAAAGTTTGTTGTTGATTTGAATACGTTTTATTCGTGTACATATCTCCTACTAATTTGCATTTATATATTCCTCGTGGGATATGTAATTCATTAAGGAAACTATATATCTCGAAGGATCTTTGCTAATTGTACTAGGAGAATATCTAATCGAGTAAAGTGTACAGTCAATAACTAGTTATAATCTTTGCAGACGCGCGGCTTTTATATATTGTGTTTTTAATAATCGATTCTTAATTTATTTCTTTACATTAGATATATATTTTTAAAATCACCCCGCTTTTATTAAGTTTTTTCTTTATACTTTTGACACTTAAACTTTTATGTTTATTTTTTTTCTTGACTATATATAACTATTGCCAAATCCAAATATTCAAGTTTTTTAGTAAATATTTTAAAATAAAATAATAATAAATAAATAAAATATTATCAAATAAGGTATGAATTGATTTTATTGAAATGAAAATTCTCTTAAGGTTTGTTTTATTATATAAAAGATTAAGCGTGGGCCAGCCAAACATGATTGGGTGGAAATTTTTTTATTTTTATTATTATTTATTTATTTATTTATTTATTTTTGTGCAAATGGTGAAATATTATTAACTTCCAACTTAACTGTACAAAACTTAGTAAAGCTGGAATACAAAGAATTTGACAATCCCCAATTCTTATACTAAAACAGAACATACAACTATCTATGTTACTATCCAATATCTTTCAAAACATTTCATAGATCAGATACTATGCTTTTCTCAGAACAGAGCATTATGAACATTTCAGCAGATTGTCATCACATACACATCATCCATTCACCATTATATGCACCTTGACCATCTAGCTACATTTTCATCTTACCCTCTTCTCATGCTCACTCAACCAAATCCACAAGAAGCCTGAGAAGAAGGGTTAATGGTTTCACTAGAACCCATAACCTCTCCACTTTAGGGCTATACCGGAAGTCTTCATTTCATTTACAACAATGGCTTCACACTAACTGGGAATACACACCCTACAGTGAGTACCAACCATTACCTCCTTGGTAGTGTATAGCTTGGACCAAGTAAGTTTACACACCTCACTATTCCAAGCTTCATACACCACCCACCATGCTTACTCAAAAATTAATTTTTGAGTATCGCGAGTCTCCAATAAAAGGCATTACCCATTGAAAATTTCTCAGTCATCTTCAATCTTTTGCAAAAACTCTTTTACAGCTTTTTCATAACTCACTATCATTCAAACATTACAAATTTTCAACAAGTCGAGAATTCTCGACCTATTCACCTAATAACGTCGTCGCTAAGTTCGTAAAAAAAATAATAATAAATATCTCATAAACTAATGATCATTAAATAAACTAATTACATTATCATGGAGAGCATAAAATTATCTTTCATTAAAGTGGTACTTCTATGTACTTTCGACGGACTCTATTTTCGGATTTTTTTGTAAGTGTGTTAAATTATGTTCAGGAAAATTACATGTGATTTGTAGTTTTAAAAATCACATGTAATTTGTGATGTCACAAATCACATGTGATTAAAACTTTAAAACTCACATCACAAAATACAAGTGATTTCTATGGTTTAATATACAAATCATTAAAAAAGAGAAAAAAAAAAAAGAAGAAGAAAAATATGAAAAGCATATCGAAATGTCCGTCTATTAAAGGATAAAAATATTAACGTCGCGAAAGTGTACTTTTTATGACTTAACAATTACTTTTTCAAGATATTTTGATTCTTAAAAAAAAGGTTTTGAAATAAAATTAGTGGCTATTATTGTTCAATTTGATATTTGATTTTTAAAGATATTTGTTGACTCACCCGTTAAGCATTGGAGCATTTAGGATGCTCTAGCATATGAAACTCAATTGAGCCATTGTATTCCGAAATATATGACTTAAACAAAAAAAAAATGTTGCTTGGTGTTGCAACAGAAACAAGAGAATGTTTGAATTAGCTTATTTTGTAACCTTATGCGTTCATTTGAATTTAGAAAAATTGATATGCTTCATTTGCTTGAATTTATGGTTATTTATCTTTATGGACCTATATCAATAAACTCATAATAAGCCAAAAAAGTGAGGTGTAAGCTTTTTTATATTAATGTAAGCCAATAATAAAATAAGTTATTACGGCCATCCTTTAGGTCTCAATATTTTGTGACGAAACATGGCATTAAGAGCTTTACGACCCAGTAAAAGAGACACATATAGCTAAGTAAAAAAGACACACATATGAACAACTATTATATATTCCCCAAAAAGACCGATCCTAAACATGACTAGTGTTGTTACGACCTGTACGTGTTGTCATTGACTGTACCACTATCAAGTTTAGTCTAAACCGAAACAGATTGAACACTAGGTTACTATGACATATCTCTAAAATCTTAAACTCGACTAAATATAAAGTCAGCAAAATACTATTAGTGGTATAACTTGTCAAAATACATTAAGGTCACCCAAACACTAATTAAAAAGTTATAATCTCATATAAACTTTTGATTATAAAATCTATTTAAAAATGTATTTTCATCATTAAATTTCCATTATACCCTAAAATTTTATAAAGCTTGCTTAGTTTTTTCGTCTCAACTATTTTATTACCTTGGTTGATCTTTTATAATGTGAAATTATTTGTATCAACAACAAATCGTTAACTTAGAGATTGAAAGCTAATCCTGGTGCGAACCTTATGGTGCATGACTCATGAGGATGAAATATTTATGTGTCTGGCTTTTACATTTCCATTCCCAGTTTCCAAGTGTCTGATCTCCATTTCCAACCTTTTGCCAAAAAAGTAGCAAGTGTTTCCATTCAACATATCCAATTAGAGTATATCATAGATGAAAGCATCAAGCATCACAAAGGTAGTGTTTCATTAAATCAATATCTTTGAATCATGTGTGGTGTTTATGCGGGGATTTTAATGAAGTTAGATGTGAGGATGAGAGAAAGAACACACAATTTGAAGGGAAAGAGGCTGATGAGTTTAATGACTTTATAAACTTGACTCGGTTTGTTGAAATACCTATGGGGGTAGGCGATTTACAAGAATCAGTGACGGTGGGTTAAAATTTAGTAAGTTGGATCGATATTTGGTTTCGAGGCATTTAGAAATAATACATGTTTAACCGTGCCCTCTATCACACCTATCTCCCTTTTCCTTGATCACATCAGGTCTCGATTACGCTTCCAACTACCGATAGGGAGAGCTTGGACGTATAACAAGATTGAATAAGAGATATGGCATACGGGAATAGTATATGAAATCGCAAAGGTGGAAAGAGGCGGAGATGGCGTGAAGATTCAAAACCCAAATAATCAGGCTGTAGTACCTTGGTTGAATTTTCACATAGACAAGATGCATGCAATATCTTGGAATCTGCTTTGATATAAGTCGGATGGATAGTTTTTTAGATTAAAAAATAATTAAATAGCAGCGAGACACTAATGGCCATTCTTGGCTCGGCTCCGATAACGCAATTCCGGGAGGAGTCGGTAGTTGGGCACCGTGGAGGAATCTAGTGGTGGTTGCATTTGATTGAAAATTATCTGATCATTGTCCAAGTGCTAAAAGATATGGACGTTGACTATGGTCCCAAACCATTTCAGGTTTTTGATGTATGGTTGGAAAAGGCAGATGTAAATCAGATAGTTACCAATGCATGGAGTAAGGAGGTCATGGTGTCTCGACCAGATTGCGTTTTTCGTGATAAACTTAAAAATGTCAAGGTCGCTTTAAAAGAATGGAGTAATGGGAGGTTTGGAGCTTTGGATGATTGCATTGAAACACATAGAATAAATGCAAGGAAGTGGGAATTGGAAGTCGAATCACGTGACTTGGAAGAAAATGAGTTGTCAGAATGGTTGGAGGCAGGGCGAGCATGGATTGACAAAGATAGAGAAAAGATTAGTATGCTCAAACAAAAGGCGAGAGTAAATTGGGACGTTGAAGGTGACGAGAATACCAAATATTTTCACTCAATGATCAAAAGGAGGAGTAACAAAAATAGTATCACGCGGTTTAATGATTGATGGAATATGGTGTGAAGATCCAAAGAAAATCAAAGATGAGATGTTTCGTTATTACAAAACAATCTTCACGAGAATGTAACAAGGTCGGACCTATTTTATGTGTGATAGAGTAGCTAAGCTATCAAATGGCGGCGGCGTTGTTGGAAGTTGCATTTGAAGAAAAGGAGGTATAGGAAGCGGTGTGTGCATGTGGGAGCGACAAGGCTCTGGTCCGTGGTTTAATTTTAAGTATATTAAGAAGTTTTGGGATATACTCAAATGTGATTTACTTGTGGCTATTCGGTGGTTTTGGGAAAAGATGGAAATGTCAAGAGGGTGCAATGAATCATTTGTGAGGCTTATTCCTAAATTAAATGATCCCATCGGGCTTAAGGACTTCCGTCCCATTAGCATGATTGGTTGCTACTAAAAATAGTGTCTAAGATTATGGCTGAGAGGGTTAAGAAGGTGATTGGGAATGTGGTGGGTGAAGTTCATAATGCCTTTATCCAAGGGAGATTTATATTGGATGGCATTTTAATAGCAAATGAAACTCCGGAATATATGAGAAAGAAAAAGAAGAGGGGTTTGATACTAAAGGTTGATTTTGAGAAAGCATATGATTGTATTAATTGGAAATTTTTTATTGATATTATGAAGCGAATGAATTTTGGAGATAAATGGTGCAGATGGGTTGAAGCATGTTTAAGATCATCATCCATGTCTATTTTGGTGAATGGGTCTCCAACGAAAGAGTTTCGAACCGAGAGAGGGGTGAGACAAGGCGATCCACTATCTCCTTTCTTATTTATTTTAGCGGCGGAAGGTTTAAATGCTATTGTTAAGGCGGTCACAAAGGGTATTTTAAGGAGTTACGGTGGGAAGCGAGGTATCTATTTCTCATCTTCAATATGCCGATGACACAATATTTTTGGGGAGTGGGATAGAGACAATGCACAAAACTTAATGTGTATATTAAAATGTTTTGAGGAAGCTTGGGACTAAAGTAAATTTAACTAAAAGTAAGCGTACGGTGTGGAGGTCTCATCCAGGAAGTGGAAGATATGGCTCGTCATATTTGTTGTAGTGTGAGGGAGTTTCCATTTGTGTATTTAGGGCTTCCTATTGGTGCAAACATGAGACGTGTTAGTAGTTGGAGACCAGTGGTCGAAAAGTGTAAGAAGCGTCTATTTGAATGGCGAGCTAAAACGATGTCATTTGGTGGAAGGTTGACGTTGATTAAATCGGCTCTTGGTAGTTTGCCGTTGTATTTTTTCTCGATGTTCCGTGTGCCTTCTTGTGTGATTAATCAACTTGAGAGTATCTGGAGAAATTTCTTTTGGGGCGGGTCAGGTGAGGGGAAAAAATGTCATGGGTCAAATGGGACAATGTTCTTTCTTCATACGGGTTGGGTGGGTTAAATATTGGGTCTTTAAGGGCTAAAAATTGGGCTTTAGTGGGAAAATGGTGGTGGAGGTTTTGGGTGGAAGGTGATGCGCTTTGGGTGAAGGTGATTAGGAGTATTCATGTTAGTGATGGGGGTTAACGGGTGGTGAGGTTCTTAGAGATCGTAATAACAGGGGGGTTTGGAATGACATAGTAAGGGTAGGTCTTGATATTGATAAAGTAGGGGTTGAGTTTACATCATCTATTGTTAAGAAGGTAGGGAATGGGAATAATACGACTTTTTGGGTAGATAGGTGGATCGGAAATAGAAGATTCGTGATACATTCCTAGGCTATTTCATTTAGATAGGTGTAAAAGGCTAGGGTGGCGGATAAGGGTGTTTGGGTCGATGGGGTGCAGTCATGGGTTTGGGATTGGGTGAGGAGCCAAGAGGTAGGGTCGTGGTGATTTAGAAGCGATCTTGGAGCTTTTAAATGATATTAATTTGACACGGGACTAGAATTGTAGTGATTATTGGAAATGGGCTTAGTCGAGACAATAAGTTCTTGTTAAAATTCTTGCAAGATTGGTGGACAAGAAGCGACTTCAAGTGGAACACATGGATCATGTGACAATGTGTAATAATTTTGCTCCGAAGAAGGTGAATGTATGTGTGTGGCGAGTTTTGAAAGGAAGACTTCCGGTTCTTACAGAGCTTGATAAGTGAGGTATTGACTTGCATACTATTTTATGTCCTTATTGTGGTAATAATGTGGAAACAATCAATCACTCCATGTTGTTATGCGATATGGCTTGGAAAGTATGGGAGAAAGTATTTAATTGGTGGAAGTTCGGTAATGTGGACGTATTTACCATAAGTGAGTTATTTAGTCATAACGGCATCGGTTCACAAACTAAGGAAAACAAAGCATTGTGGCAAGTAATGATTTGGGTGACGGGATATTTCCTCTGGAAAGAGCGTAATAATCGGGTATTTCATGAGAAGATAGCAAGCACAAACAAGATTTTTAAAGATATTCAATTGAAGACCTTTCAATGGGTATCGAGACGGAGTAATAAATTTTCTTGGTGCTGGCAACAGTGGCTTCGAGAGCCTTTCAAATGCATATCAAACATTGCAGCGGAGCATTAGGCATTGGGCCTATTTATCTCTAAGTGGGACCAGTATCTCGTTTTCGTCTATCCTGATGTGTCTGCATATTTGGAATGTGCTGCAAAAATCATGGTATATGCATACTGGTGTTTGGTTGTGCAACTTAGGTGGTCCATGTTCATAGGAGATTTTATTTTTTTTGTGGGCCTGGCCATTTATGTTGCACTGTTTTTGCAATTTGATTTGTGTGTGGTGATCTAAGTAAAAGCTTGTTTGTATCTTTAGTCTTGTGTGAAAGTAGTCTTGTTGTATTTGGTTGTTTTGTTTTTTCTGGGTCTCTTTCTCTTTTAATTATCTCGTTTAATTGAGGAGGGATGCCGTGTATTGTATCTCTCTTTTTGGGTTCCTATGTTATTGTTGCCTTTCAAAAAAAAATTATCTTTGAATCATGGAATCTTCAATAAGGGGAGTCTTGAAGTGAGGTGGACCGTAGGCCAAATAAAGATATTTCGCTCTTCATCATGCCCTAGGGCTTATGCTCTAAGTCCTTAAATCATTATCTTGCATTAAACAATTGAGGAATCATACTGATTTATTTATATTCTTAAAGGGTATAATTGGGATTTAATGATGTAACTCATTTTAAATTAATTCTATATTGAAACGGGTAAATATGACAAATATGATGTTTTAGTTGTGTATATGACATTTTTAAGGTTTAAATTGAACATATATGGAATTAACTCTAATACTTTAATACTTTTTTTTTAGTTATTGATTTGTTTAACAAGTTTGCTTAAAATTGATAATAATCATACGAATAGTTTCCTATTCTACCTCTCTCATACCCCATTTCGGTGTGATTGGGGTATTGTTGTTGTAGTTGTCGTCGTCTAACATTATGAACATGGGCGGAGATAGGGAGGGTTCCCGAGGGTCACGTGCCTTTAATGGAATTGTAGTATAATTTTTTGAAATATTTGATTTTTTGTAATTTGCCCCCTTTAATAACAATTTTGTATATTGGAGGTAAGTATGAACCGAGTCATTGGAGGTAAGTATCATAAAATATACATTGATGATTGACCTGTTTGATATATATTGGGTACAAAAACAATCTAAAAAGGTTAATTTTTTTTGTAAAAGTACACTTTGACCCATGGATATAAAACATATCAGAGACAGATATATATCATTCATAACTCGTAAGCAAATAGGTTGATATGATGATCTCTAATACCACATCCTTGCAAACTAAATCTGAGTCACAACATTCTTTTTGATGAAAAGTCAAACCAGTGGATAGAAAGGATCAAACATAAGTCCTAAACTTCCAATGAACAAATGAAATACTAGGTTCACTGATCAAACATAATCTCGAATTAACGTGTAAAGGAAAGTTATTCTAGTCCTCATTGTCTTCCAGTTCCCTTCCTAGTGTTTCAATTGGAAGCAACAAAGCACTTACTCCCGTTATCATGATTTTGAAAGCATACAAACTCATGAGTAGTATCGGGTGATGACTAGTTCCCAGCAGATCTCCTAACGCAGGCCATAGTGCCATACCATTCCTCCAATCCATCCAGCTATCGTTGCTAATCCAACTCCTGTTGCTCTTAAGTTTGTAGGATAAACCTATAATAACACACCATATAAACGACTTTTAGTTTTGCTGTCATAAACTAAGAATGAGTGCAGGTAGTTCTATGTACACATCCCAAACATGATATTTTTTTATACTCCGTATGAAAATAATTGAAAAATTCCCATTCATGATGTGGATAACTAAAAGAAAGGCATACCTCCTCCACATAGATCTCCAGCGCAACAAAAGTTGCTGACATGAACATACGAGTACAAAACACCAAAGACATGGCAACTATTGTATTCCACTCGTAAATCTGTAACAATGATAGGATGAATCCTCCACCGGACATGATAGCCATAGTATACCTGCGACCTATTTGGTCCAGTTTCCAATAGGCTAAACCAAGCCCGGGAAGCTCTACAAAATTTGCGAAGTTATCTAATTAGACTTGACAGATTAGCATTAACTCATAGCGGGTAAAAAATATTACTGTATTATTATTGTGTTTAGGAGGATTGGGTTTGGATAACGGGTCAAAATGATAACTTCTTGGGTAAGGGCTAATTGCTTGACCTGGAACACTTCTTGCCGATGTTTTTAACGTTTAAAAATTTGAGTTAAATAGTATTCTCAAAAGTTCCATTTTCTTCTTTTGAATAAAACAAGTAAGAAACTGTAAGCATCAAAAAGTACACTTTCATGAGGTTACGACCCATTATCCTATTTCATTATTCACAGATTTATTTCATTCGATCCGTTAACCCATTTCTTTATTTATTAATATACTATATCTGGCTCGCAAAAGAAATGGCCAAAAAGTTCCAAACATGACTGATGATCCTGTATTGCACCTCTTGAATGGTCCAAATAGTGAAATAAGATAACATTCGTATTCTTGATGACAACAGAAGGCAAGAAAAAAACTATTTCTATTTTTATATTTGGATAGAGTTTGAATCCTAGGTGGAAAATGTGTGGATCGTGTGTGTTAGGTAACGCGTCAAAAATGCTAACTTTTAGTTACACGCCTATAGGAAGAGCTGAATCACTTTTTTTTTTTGCAAAGAGTAGATTTTCATACATAACTAGCGTTTTAATATAGTTTTTTAAGTGAAAGTGTGAAAGAATTAGGAAATTGCAGTCATAAAAAATACACTCTGGTGCGCTTTCGACCCGTTTAAGAACAAGATGGCCCAAGTTGGCCAATCAAAAAGTAAATGGGCCGAAATTGACACCTTTAGTTTGGACTTTTATCCCATGAACCCCAATGCATCACCACCTCATGGTTGTCCAAAATAGTTACTAGTAAATGCAAAAAAGTTAATATTATTGACCAAAATAGCAGGTAAAATTAAGTACAAAAAGAGGAAAACTCTATGTTGCGTACCTGCCATGCTAACGATTAATGCATCAAAGTAGAAGTTAGGATTCTTGTGAACTTTGTGTCTCCAAATGGATAACACAACAAATGATGGTGAAAGCAATGAGACAAGGCTACTGTATGAAAACGTGTTTGTAAAATATAAGAGCCATATTAAACTTGTTGTTCGCCTCCACCCTCTTGAACAGATCATGAGTATGGCTGGGTAGCTTCTTTCTGTACCATTTTCGGTGTTTCTACGTAGTAAAGGAGTATTTAGTGTGGACTGATCCTCAATCTCAATACGATTGGTCTGACCAGAATCAACTATAAAGTTTATCTCTCTGACTAGATTATCTACTATTTCTTGGTCAACCGCGGCTAGTATTGGTTGTTGCTCACTTCCAGAAGCTGCTGAATTGCCAACGTGGGATTCGGTTGAGCGCTCCTTGCCAGCAGTCGGATCCAAAACTGCTTGATCATCTTGGACTTGTGCTGGCTTCTTATCAGCCACAGGATTATTTATGGGCTGAGTACCTAGTGAGCCAACCACTGTGTCTGTTTGGTTTACCGTCACCTCTTCTGTATTAGGATTTCTTTCAGTGGGGGCATCCACTTGAGCACTCTGATCTCCGTGTCCATATCCAAGTTCCCCTTTTGGGAGACCATTTTGGTTGATTCTCGCTCCCATCTGTAGGATCGTAAATGCTTCTTCGAATCTCCCTTGTGTACATAAAAATCTTGGCGATTCAGGTAAATAATAGTTAATTAGTAGAGCCACAATAGATGGAAATGAAGTTAATCCTATCAACCACCTCCAACCATGTTCTGGAACGATCACCTCCATTAAAATCTGCAATTAAATCAAATAAGAACTTTTGACATTGACTGATACATCCCATCAAGATTTATCTCAAAGTAACAAGGAGTACGAAAACAAAAAAAGAAATACGAAATGGTTTAGCTTTACAGGAACAAGAGAAATCGCAAATTGAGTTTCTGAAAAGATCTAAGAGCATAAGAATGGAAGAAAATACAAATCACTTATTGTAGCAATATAGTTACTAAGGCGTTTAACTAACTGATATGGGTCAAAATGGGTTTGTTGACCCATAAATTTTTTTCTTACTAGGAATTTATTTATACATAATTAATGCACCTAAATAAGCATACTAAAGTTAAATGATGATTAGAAGAGTTAGATAGGTAGCAAGCATTATAAATATGAATTGACGTACCCAAGCTAAAAAGGCTTCCAGAACTGTTCCGATTGCACCAAAAGCGAAAAACCGAATCATTGAAATCCCCCGATGAGCTCTCGGAACAAATTCCATGTACCAGGTTGTATAAACTTGAGCGCCACCAATCCCAAGTCCAATAAGGATACGTGAAATCAATAGTTGTAAGTTGTTCTGTGAGAACGTACTTGCTAGCCCAATGACGCTTGTTAACACAGATGATCCGAAAATAGCTATCCTGAAAGGCAAAAGCAAAGGGACCAGTAAGATGTTGAACCAATAAAGTTCTGTGACAGAATGAGTATCATGTAAGACAATAGGCTATAATCTATCTATACTGGTTTGGTAAGAATATAATGGCTATAATCGATCATGAGTATGGCAAAACTATTCCTGATCTATAGTGGCAAACTCCTGCCAACTTGAATTTGTTGCTTGATAACTGTATGAACAGTTATAGCAAATTTACCATCTTCGAATGCTACTGATGAAAATCTTTGGTCATTGGCTTTTAAACTTAATGCTTCTGATGTTGCATCGTCGGATAAGGTCTAAGGAGACTTCAACTTATATAAAATTTTGGTTTAACCACTGTGAAACTTTCAGTTATCCCATAAATTTCCATCTCATACATGATGCCACAATGTAAAGCATGTTACATAATAAAATTTATATGACTATATGAAAATTCGTTGAGGACTTTACTTTCTTCCATAACGATCCGCAACCCAACCCCAAGCGAATGCTCCAACAAGCATTGCTACGTAAGTGAAGATAGATATGAGATTCTGTTCAGTGATAGAGAGCTTCAAATCATGTTGAGCCGCTAGTCCTACATAGGACAGAAGCATCAATTCCATTGCTTCTCCTACAGCACCTACTCCAGCATATGCGATGAGCTTCAGCTGGAATTTCCCATCCAATGGCAGAAAGTGCTTCATCAACTGTATAACTCAATCTTTGATTATCCATCTGCAAACCACCATTGTAAATTTATTGTGCTAAGCTCATTTATACAACTTCCAGTCAAAATATCTTAACTTAATGGTAAACATAAACACAGGTTAAAAAGAGATTTATAGAACAAAGATCATTTTAAACCTCGACTAGTTTATCATGTTTACTATTAATATAATACAACTTGTACACATTATCGATTATCCCCAATATATCGTAATAACCTCAATCATTCAGCTTCCATTGATGAAAACCAGTATGAATAATGTCATACAAAACACTACTAGCTACTACTCTGTAACAAATAAGCACATCTACAAGTATTGCTTTTAGCTTTTCGATATATGAACTAAAAAGCGACAATATATTGTTTGAAACTCAATACGACAGCTTATTTTGATAACCCCTGACCGTTAACTTATCATTTTCGATATATGAACTTAAAAACGCGACAATATATTGTTTTTATAGACTTATCAACCACATCAGTTTATAAATATAAACATCTATCCCTTCAGCAAAACAAAATCCAACCAAACTCAGTTACTACATATATTTGTTGATATACACTGTGCGTTCTAGCAAACAAGGCTATGTTGACTATTAATTGCTCGGACTTGTACATGTAAATCTGAACAATATGGATTCACAACTAGTACACCAATCTGTTGCAACTGTTTGACAGCTTAATGTAGCTAGCCTTCTAAAAATTTCAAGCAATAGGTAAAAACCAGTTTCACATCCTAAGCTATCAAAGTCCAACACATTGTCCATATAATTGTAAACCTATACTACTTCCTAAAGATACACATCGAACCAGATTTATCATATGACGCATATTGCATGATAGCTAAAAATCAGTTTACTCTTAGCTCAATTCTACAGCTTCGGTATAAAAAAATAACTATACTATCATAATATCATCATAGAAGTGTGCAAGATGTTATCCTTAGCTCAAATCAGTGACCAAATGCAAATATAAACAATTATACGATCATACTTCAGCATAAAAGTCCGCAAAATGCTATACTTATCTCAACGGCTCAACGCTACAACTTTCATAACTACCAGTGACCAAATTTGAAACAGACCGCTATTATAATCAGAATTTCAGCTTTATAGTCCGCAATAGCAACTTAAAAAAGTCTAATTAGCTTGACCTTTTACCCAAAACAAAAACAAGTCTAATTAGCATAAACATTCTGTTTTAAGCTCAATCATACTTTCCACATCTAAAATCAGTTTCTAAATGTGAAAACGACACATCTTTGATCTCAGAAATCAGAAGTTCAACGTAAAACCAAAACGATGCTAAATACAACAAATTATTGTGCTAAGCTCATTTATACAACTTCCAGTCAAAATATCTTAACTTAATGGTAAACATAAACAGAGGTAACAGAGTCAGTATACACATATCTTCTAACACAGGTTAAAAAAGAGATTTATAGAACAAAAACTAGTTTATCATGTTTACTATTAATACAACTTCCAGTCAAAATATCTTAACTTAATGGTAAACATAAACAGAGGTAACAGAGCACATATCTTCTAAAACAGGTTAAAAAAAAGATTTATAGAACAAAGATCATTTTAAACCTACAACTAGTTTATCATGTTTACTATTAATACAACTTGTAAACGTTATCGACTATCCCCAATATATCGTAATAACCTCAATCATTCAGCTTCCATTGATGAAAACAAGTATGAATAATGTCATACAAAAACACTACTAGCTACTACTCTGTAACAAATAAGCACATATACAAGTATTGCTTTTAGCTTTTCGATATATGAACTAAAAAACGCGACAATATATTGTTTGAGACTCAATACGACAGCTTAACGTATCATTTTCAAAGCTAAATAATACATAACACATCTCAAACCACTTATTTCAGTCAAAGAAACACATATATAACTACGCGAGCAGATTTCGATTTCTAAACGTAAAAACAGCAAAATCTATTTCTAGAGGATTAATATGACACCTTCGTTTAAGGATATCCGAAGCGCAAACGCGCAGTGTACGTTATCACTTATTCTAACCTAAACAAAAACATGTACAACTTGAACAACAACAATTGATATTCCTCATTTTTGGTAACAAACAAACACAGATTTAACGTTATTCATCATTTCATAATAAATTTAACTTCAAATATAGTGATAAAAATCACTACTTTAAGTAAAAAAACATTATTCATCATAAGAAAACGATATTATTACGAAGTTAAGTTTACAGAGAGTGATAAAAATCGCTACTTTAAGTAAGCAAACACAAATTTAACCTCATTTATCGTCAAATATGTTCTTATTCTGAAGTTAAAAGTTAAAATAGTATAGTTTCTATACTATACCTTACTGAGAGAGAGTAAAAAAAAAAAGCTTAAAAATGAATATGAATGTGTGAGAGTTTGTGTATTTATAAGCCTATGAATGTGTATGTATGATGTATCATAAAATTTGGGTATGTATAATGATCATGAAATTGTATGTCATGTGCATGTATGTATATATGGGATCCTTTTGTTGTTGATGCACCACTACATGAAAAGGACAGCCAGCAGGCGGGATTGTGTGTATCAATCTGTCCTTGCTAAATGTAACACCTTAAATGTTGGTAAAATGTAAAATGATATGTTGGTGGAGGACTAAGCTACTAAGACTAGGCGTAATGGTCACATCAGCGACAACTTACTACAATTTTCTTCATAACCAAGTTAGTGTAATAAGGTGACCGTGATCACCACCTAAAACATCATACCTCACTTAAACACAAATATACCTCAAAATTTGTTTAATAAACACACACACACACAATAAAGAGGGGAGGACTCGATGTGCAATCGACCAAGTCTTGCCTAAAATCCCTTGAGGACGCGGGGGCGTAATGGAGATGACCAAATGTGACCGAGGGTGACCAAGTGTAGATGACCATCCATTGCGGATGGTCTACCTATAATTTTATGCAAAATAATTAAAAATGACAATGTCGTGGAGAGACCTTAATCAAGGTAAATCATTTTTCTAAAACCAAATGGACAATTTTTTGTGCGGCTAAGCTGAGTTAGTTTGAACATTGTCTTTTGTCAAAACTGATAATCGCTGCGATTATCAACATTTTGCATTAACAATGTAATAATATCCAAATATTGGTGATCAACATAAGATATAATAGTGGTATACTTAATCTTATTAAGTAGAAATTATATATGAAAAATACGTGATGTATCATGTATGTGATGAAGCCTGCATTAATGTATCATGTGTGTGTTGTAGGAGCATTACCAAAATTTTCAGGCAAAAGAACAAAAAGGACAAAATAGTAGTGGTGTTTTAACCAAAGATAAGTTACCATTTTGCTTTTTTTTTTTTTTTTTTTATTTACAATAAAACGTGACAATGGCAAGTTATTTCTAGCAAACTTATTTTATGGATGTGTAACGGTTGTTAAAAAAAAATGAACACGAGTGAATCTAAGGGGATATCAGAAGTGGTAAAATATATTACTCTAAAAAAACCGTTCAAATACAATGGAATGGGGCTTAGGTACTACATTAACCGCAACCAAACGCTTGACACTACCACTAATCATTTATGACATGCCATAAACGATAACTAGCTACAACTAACTAGACCTCCAAGCCAAAAATCATCATAAAAGAAACAATTTACGCAAACTATAAAGCAACATAGTTAAGACAAAATCTTGAATTCCAATGATTTTTAACGGAGCGGGAGAGGCCAAAATCATCAAGATCATAATTGTTGCCATCACTCGTATCCACTTTCCATTGTTTATAAAGACTATGCTCCTTACCTCCACTATCAGAATACAACGTCTCAATGTGATCATCAAAAACTTCTTCATCATCGCTGTCATAAACTATCACATTGCCCACCTTAGAGCTTGTGTTTCAATGATACCATATATTATGTGAGAGGCTCCTCAATTAAAATGATTGTAGATTCAAGTTCTGCTTAAGATGTGTGAGATAGATTTTGATGTATAGTTGTGTGAAATAAATTGTTTTTGTTTTTAAAAAAAAGTAATCACTTGTTTACCTAGAGCATTTATCATTATAAAAAACCATATCAAGAAATAAAATGTGTTTTATTAGTCTCTTGTTTAATGAAAGTATTTTATCATATTTTATCATATTTTTATTGTGTTTTATTAGTCCTATAAAGCAGATTAATCTCCGCCTATACGCTACTGGGCCATCAACATTTCCGATTTGTGCAAATCGGTCAACTATGGTCAACGGTGATCAACGATTGTCAACGGTGGTCAAACTTGCCGGAATTTCGAAAATTTTGTCAGAAATACCCAAAACTTGCCGTAAACTAGTTTTAATCACTATAGTCACTGTTTATATCTATTACAATATATTTTTTTACGGAAAATCTTGCGGAAAATACCAAAACTCGCCAAAAATACCCAAAACTTGCCGGAAATCCCAATTCGATTAACCATCAATTAATCCCGCTTACACAATGTCTCAGGTTCAAAACTCACTATATAAATAAATATTTGAGGTCGCGCTTACATCTTAATTAAGACTCACACTTCCTAAATAACCTAAAAAAAACTAAACTTAATTCATCTATTGTTTTAGTTTAATATAATGAACTTAAACAATATCAAATCAGAACGGTCACATGATGCGATCAAGCGCCAAGTCATTCTGATTGGTTGACGGACCCTGTATTTTTGTCAAACAAAATATTGCATTCGGTTATTAGCTAAGCTTGTTGCTAGTCCTTTTACAAAATTTACAAAAAGATGATATTTGAAAATAGTAGACAATAGATGTTACGTGCAAGTGAAAAGTAGTCACAAATATATTCTTACACTCTGTTCCCGAGTATAAAACGGAAAGAAGATAGACGGAGAAGGAAAAAAAGATAGAAGCAAAGAAGAGAAGGATAAGAAATGTTTTTTTATCTTGTGTTTCCGAGTTGAAAAGAAAAGAGATGGATATAAGCAAAAAAGGCTTTAAAATCAACTTCACTCCATTTTATCCTAATTTGAGAAGAAAATCGGGAGAGTAGTTTTTGTATAATATACTATTTTTTATTTTCTTCTTATCTCCTAAAATTTCTCAGGAACATAATTTTTTTTTATTACTAACTAAACCTTTCTCTTTCACTCCAAATTATAAATTCAAGAACAGAATGTAAGTTTGTTTGAAGCAAAAATTGGTCCTTGGTAAGATTTGTTTTATCACATTAACTATACTATAATACAAGGAATGCATATAAAAAAAGGAAATTTGATTGGTTGACGAACTAGAAAATAACTACAGAGATCGGTCACATGATATGGTCAAGCGCAAAGTCATTTTGATTGGTTGACGGATCCCGTATTCCATGTAAAACAATATTTGCAACTGGTTATTAGCTAACCTTGTTGCTAGTCCCTTGTACAAAATTCACAAAAAATGATATTTTAGAAAAGTAGACGATAGATGTTACGTTCTAATGAAACGTAGTCTTTAATGACACAAATTCCATACATAACAGTTTTTTTATAAAGAACGAATCATGCAATTTATTTCTTTCACAAAAAAAATAATAAATAAATAAATAAATAAAAAATAAAAAAATTCCTCATTTTCAACATTTTTATTAATTAAAATATCTCGCAAATCATTAATCGTTACACGAAATTAATTATACCGTCGGGAATTAAATTATTTTCTATAGTTATACACTACTAAACTTTTGACGATTTTTTCAAAATTTCCACCTAAAAAAATCACATGTGTTTGAAAAATCATATGTTATTTCTTACTTTAAAAACACATGTGACTTGTGAAAACAAGAAATCACAAGTAATTTTACAAATCAAAGAAAATAACAAATCTAAAGTAATTTTAGTGAAAATTTTACAAAATCGAAAAATAACAAATAACAAGTGATTTTACTAATAACGTGTGATTTTTACGGCGATTATTTTGAAAAAAAGTTAAATCGAAAGTATATAGAAATGCATATTTATGGAAAGATAATTTAATTAAATCACGATGATATATTTTTCGTACCTTGAAGATTTACCGTTTGAAAGATATGTTAATTTACAAAAAAGATGGTTTTTTTGTTTGATGAAAAAATGAATGACTATGATTCACCCGTTTATTCTTTAGAAAACAATGTTCTTCGTTGATTTCACATTTGTCGCCGGTATGTTAGTTAAGTTCGTTTGTAGCCAAAAATGGTCGTCGGCAGATCTTTTTGTCACATTAAATATACTCTATAAAGAAAATAATAATAAAGCAAAAGGGAGGAGTGATAAGGTTTTAAAAGGTATCATTTTGAGGGGTCGTTTAAGTCCTTATTTGATCACTTTTGTATCCGTTATTGCTTAATATCGTTCCTTTTCACTTTTTAGGTCTCGTGAAGGCAAAATCTTTGGAATGACACTTATTTGGACGAGAAAAGCGCGAATATATGAAGAAAATGGCCAAAGTCGAAATCAAGACACTCACGATCATTTGAATGTAGAAAGCGACGGCGTCGGGAGCTATTTGCGGCCGTCGGAGAATTGTTGTGACGGTCGAACTCAAAACTCGTGTTTTCAAGAGGCGGCGTCTAGTGTGAAAGAGTAGGCCGTCGCTACTCGGGACGGCCTAGATGCGATCCGGACGACGTCGGTCGAAGAGGACGGCGTCACGGACATAAGGTGACGCCGTCGCAAGGTTAACGTGGCCAAGCGAAACCCAATGGCGGCGACACGACGGCGTCACTAAACATAAGGTGGCGCGTCGCAATTGTAATCTTATATATAGAATCCGAATTTTTCGGTCTTTAGAGGAGAGTCTTTGGGTAAAACCTAAAACCGAACCTAAGGTGTCTTGTACGATATTTTAGGGTTTTAACCCTATCTTACACCAAGATAAGTCTTTGCTTCATTAATTCAATTATGTCTTTGATTATTTGTGTGTATGCTTGCATGTTCTCCATGTCCCAAGCTAATTTATTTGTGTGTTTGCTTAGGAAGTATGAAACTTAATTATTAAATATTGATTGGTTGTTTCTTATCTTAGTTGATTAATGATCTAGTAATGCGATAGGTCATTCGTTGTGTACTAATGCTTGATTCATCTTTGTGAACCCTAGAGTATGATTACGAGTGATTGTAGTCTAAACCATCCGAAGAGAGCCTTAGGTAGGAGTCTATAATCTCAAGTGGATTTGTAGACAAGACCCTTTGGTAAGTTCAAAGAGTTAGGGAGAAAGCATACCCTACAACTTTAGAAACACAACGCAACTAGGAATAAGGCGTGACACTCAACCATCAATAGGAGATAATTAAGGAGTAATACAAACTAAGTAAACACATCTTTAAACTATCATCGAGCACACATTAATTAGACATAGACTCCCATGACCTTAGTTTAGATAATTAGATAATAGTAGAGTAATCGGTGAAATACCAACCCCCAAATCCAATACCCGAGATTCGTACCTTTCCATTTTCATAAAATATAAAAGATAAAAATAATCTTCCTCAACCTTAACCTTAGCGTAGTAACTCCTACTAGCATTCCTATTCCCTAGAGAGCGATATCAATACCGTGGCTTACCCTAATTACTACACTACAACGATTAGGTTCAACGCCTGGGGTGTTATAAAACTTGCTCGAAGAAAGGAAGTTCCTTTGACCCCGAGCGCGTGTAGCGTTATCAAGTTTTGGCGCGCTTGCGGAATAGAATAGCTAGTTAGTAGTCCACCTCGTTTAGGTTTCTTTGCTGATTCCTATCAAGTAAACTTTTTCTTATTTTAGCATTCTCTTAGTCTATCCCCTTCTTCGTGACCCTCGTTCGTAAAACCATCATTAACCATGATCCGTATTTTCCATCGAAGATTCTTTACTCTACCGTTCCTAATCCGAGATTGAGAACGAATCCCACAAAACCCTTCACCCACTCACCATTTTGGTAATCACCTAGAGCATAATGAGATAAATTGGCAACAACAAAGTCCTTTCTTTTACTCGAGTTCGATGAGGAATTTGATTATGATGAAGCACTTGATAGCGGGAGGTCATTAATGAAGTTAGTTACGAAATTGAGGAAGACCCTCCCAATGTTTTGACCCTAGGTGTAGGATTGAGAAAGATGGCCCTTTTAACATGCAATTCCCACAAAATAGGACTAGAAGGGTTCGATGCTTATTTGAATTCATTCTTACCTTTAAACTTAATCTCAAGGGACTTATACAACAAAATCAAGGTCAATGAGTTAACATATCAAGGGAACAATGTTGTTGAAGCGGTCATTTATTTGCAAGTGTTTGTCGAGCTTTGCTTATTTGGTAGAATTCATGGTCTTAGAAGACTTAGGAGAATTTATAGATAAGGACCTCACTCAAATAATTTTGGAAAACCTTTCAAGAAATTGACTAGGTTGAATGAACGGATGATTGATGGTTTAATTACATTCTCTAATGAAGTTGAAGATTTCATCTACCAAATGCCACGCTCATCCTAGGTTTAAACATAAGGACATCGAGGTTTGTAATAGAATGACCCTATTCCATTGCTTAGTGAAAGAGATAAGCGAGTGGGCTTAGGTACCCATATGAGAAAACTAAGCGGTATTACAAAAATGCCTTGAATTAGGAGATGATTACAAAAAGAATGAAAGAGCGTTAGAATGGCTTAAGTATGAGCACGAGAGGATAGGTGAGAAAGCGTAGGAGCACGACTATGAGTCTAGCTACAAGACTCTTAAATAAAGAAAAGCGCTTAGTGGGAGCAACCCATGCTTAATTGTTTGCTTGTTAGTGTCATATATCTTTTATTAATTATTTATCCTCATGTTTAAATTTGTAAAAATGCTTTATTTTGTTTTAACCGTCTTAATTACATATAAAGGTATTTTACATAAGGGATAAGTGTAGGGAGGATTACACACGTTTTCAAAAGAAACGTAAACATGAGAATAACAATTAACTAAAAGATATATATGTTTGTTTGTTCGAGTCAAATGCTTGTATCGAGTCATAATGGATGTTTTGCGAAATATTTTCCGATTCTAAAGATGTAAATTTTCGAAATTTTTCCGAAAATCGCGAGACCGGTTTTTGTCGGGATAACTTTGGCGTCGTTGAAGGAGTAAAACGTCGATTACTTTTCTCGTTTTACGAGCTACTTATAAATTTTGGAATTTTCGGTCTTCATTTTCTTAGAAATTCAGTAAACATCCATTCCACAAGCATTATATCCTAGTTTAAATTGAGTCTTATATATATTATTACCGCGATTTTACGAAGGTTTCGTTTGTTTTCTTCAAGTGTGCGGGTTTAGTTTGTCAAGAAGAAGTTACAAAAGATTGGAAGGAGCTTTTCACGCATAAATTCTTCTTGAAAAGAATTTAACCACCACTTTACGGATCCTACCGAGCTAATCGGGAGTATTAGTTTCTTTCGTTTTGATTACCTTCTTTTATCATAACTTTGATACTTTGGGAACATTTAGGACAATGTTCGGTTTAAGTGTAGGGAGGAAAATAAAGCGGGAACTTTGAAACTATGCTTATCCTTGACTATTTGCTTTGTCAATTGTGATTGTGTAATAAACCATGAGAAATGTCGGTTAGGGTAATTTTGGCACCAAATTTAAAATTTTCATGACATATAGGAGTGGGCCATTAGTCTTAACAAAAGCGTCTCATGGATAGGAAGTTATATGACTAGCACAAAAACCCTTTACCACCCAAATTCCACCCAAAATGTGAGGATCGCCCTTAGATTAGTAGGAATTAAAGCATTCATCTTTAATGCTTAGAGTGTGAACCGGTAGTATAATAGATTCTAGAACTTGTTTTGTGATGCATTCCGAGATCGCTAGTGAGACTACACTTGTGTAGTTAGGAATAACTAAATGATAAGAGGCATTAGGATAAACCCTTGTTTGATACCCGTAATATAATTACTTCTTCCACATCGGTTGAGTAATTCCCCACCCTTTGCGTTGTACTCATCTTTAGTACACGATACCCTAGTTAACCCCTCGAGCCTATCCTTTTCGCGGTTCTCGTGATGTTTCGGTTTTCGGAATATCAATGAAAACATTGTTTACACCCCACCCCAAATATACACCCAAATCGCCTTAGCCTACCCCTTATGCACTCACTTTTAGTGCAAATGTTTGTTATCACCCTAAACCCTTAGTTCAATTATCTAGTTGCTTGCATAAGTTGCTAAGTCGAGTCATATCCTTTGTATCTGATTTTGGGATGATTGGGATTCATGGGAAAAGTTAAAGTTTATGAAATGACGGAAGGAGCGTTAAATTCAAATTCCTTTGTTTACATAATAATGTACCCCAAGTGTTTTGATCTTTTCAATTGGGTCAAATTAGTGTTAGAATAATAAAACTCAAGTGTAGGGATATGCCTGTAAATCCTAGTATTTTGATGTTGTCATAGAGGATGGTAGAGTAAAAGTGTATGAAAAAAAAAAAAAAAAAAAAAAAAAAAAAATTCGAAAAAAAATAGAAAAAGAGAAAGAAAAAAAATAGAGTGATAAAAAAAAAAAAAAAAAAAAAAAAAACATACGGGCTACCATCCTACATCTATCCTTTAAATTTATGTTTGTTTATTTCGGTTATCTAGAGTTTAGAGTGTCGAGTCTTGGCTTAGCAACCATTCTTCATATGCGATTAACATAAAGATTTTTGACTTACCACCACTAAATAGCCTATCCCACCAAACCCTTATTTCCCTACCGTAAGCCTAACGTTACAACCCTTTAAAGACCTCTTTGATAGTCTTTCCTAGGTGCTTCGCCAAAGCGATGGATGTTTGATCTATTCTCAAGCCTATGGTAATCTATGTACTAGGACCGGTTAATGAGTGTTTATCTTCCATTTCCTATATTGTTATATTTCATTTATACACCGAGAGAGATGTGAGTATCCAAACACCCCATGTGAGGTGCTAGTATGTAATTTCCGTGCTTGTTATGACTTTCTTGGGCTTATATGTGTTGTGGACCGTTTTGAATTAATCTTGAATGACCCCAACTTATAAATTAATTGGCTAAAAGCACATTTGCTTGAGGACAAGCAAATAACAAGTGTAGGGATATTTGATAAGGTTTTAAAAGGTACCATTTTGAGGGTCGTTTAAGTCCTTATTTGATCACTTTTGTATCCGTTATTGCTTAATATCGTTCCTTTTCACTTTTTAGGTCTCGTGAAGGCAAAATCTTGGAATGACACTTATTTGGACGAAAGGCGAATATATGAAGAAAATGGCCAAAGTCGAAATCAAGACACTCACGATCGGCTGAATGTGAAAGGCGGCGGCGTCGGGAGCTATTTGCGGCGTCGTCGGAGAATTGTTGTGACGGTCGAACTCAAAACTCGTGTTTTCAAGAGATGGCGTCTAGTGTGAAAGAGTAGGCCGTCGCTACTCGAGCGGCCTAGATGCGATCCGGACGGCGTCGAGGCGAAGAGGGCGGCGTCACGGACATAAGGTGGCGCCGTCGCAAGGTTAACGTGGCCAAGACGAAACCCAATGGCGGCGACACGGCGGCGTCACTAAACATAAGGTGGCGCCGTCGCAATTGTAATCTTATATAGAATCCGAATTTTTCGGTCTTTAGAGGAGAGTCTTTGGGTAAAACCTAAAACCGAACCTAAGGTGTCTTGTACAAGATATTTTAGGGTTTTAACCCTATCTTACACCAAGATAAGTCTTTGCTTCATTAATTCAATTATGTCTTTGATTATTTGTGTGTATGCTTGCATGTTCTCCATGTCCGGCTAATTTATTTGTGTGTTTGCTTAGGAAGTATGAAACTTAATTATTAAATATTGATTGGTTGTTTCTTATCTTAGTTGATTAATGATCTAGTAATGCGATAGGTCATTCGTTGTGTATTAATGCTTGATTCATCTTTGTGAACCCTAGAGTATGATTACACGAGTGATTGTAGTCTAAACCATCCGAAGAGCCTTAGAGTAGGAGTCTATAATCTCTAAGTGGATTTGTAGACAAGACCCTTTGGTAAGTTCAAAGAGTTGGGAGAAACGCATACCCTACAACTTTAGAAACACAACGCAACTAGGAATAAGGCGTGACACTCAACCATCAATAGGAGATAATTAAGGAGTAATACAAACTAAGTAAACACATCTTTAAACTATCATACGAGCACACATTAATTAGACATAGACTCCCACAACCTTAGTTTAGATAATTAGATAATAGTAGAGTAATCGGTGAAATACCAACCCCCAAATCCAATACCCGAGATTCGTACCTTTCCATTTCATAAAATATAAAAGATAAAAATAATCTTCCTCAACCTTAACCTTAGCGTAGTAACTCCCTACTAGCATTCCTATTCCCTAGAGAACGATATCAATACCCGTGGCTTACCCTAATTACTACACTACAACGATTAGGTTCACTGCCTAGGGTGTTATAAAACTTGCTCGAAGAAAAGGAAGTTCCTTTGACCCCGAACGACGCGTGTAGCGTTATCAAGGAGGAACGATAAAAAAATAAACAATTTTACACACATATTTATCAAATATCAAACTTTTATCCAAAAAGTCAAATTATCCATGAAATAAGAGGTTGCTAATTTTTCTATAAAAAAATCGTAAGATTGAAAACTAGCAATGCTAGCCTTGCTAGTTTTTAGACAACTAGCAAGGTTCACATTGCCTTGTCTTAAAAATATAGTAAGATTTTGCGATTTTTTGTTTTGTCTGTCACTGGTGAAGAAGTTAAACTTGACTATCTTTGATCCATTAAAGCTATCGTAAGTCATCTCTTTAAAACCTCTACAATCATTTATAATAAAAATTGCAAGATCTTATTAATTTTTAATCTTACGAGTTTTCTAAAAACTAGCAATAGCTTGCGATTAAAAAAAAAACTAGCAAGGGTTTTATTTATTTATTTATTTATTATTTTTAAATCCATAACATGTACCAAGACTTTGCGATAAAATTGAATATAAATCAAATATGTTTATAAAATTAGTTATTTTTATCATTTTCTTTAAAAACAATATCTATATATATATATATATATCTTTATATTATATATAACGGGAGGCGTTACGTAGATAATGCCACGTAACGCCACCTCATTGCCCAATAATTATTTTTATGCCATGTCATCACAAATTAATGCCACCTAAGCAATCATTTTAATTTGCCACACCTAATTAATAATATTTAATTTTAATGTATTCGAATTTAATTTGCCACACCTAATTAATAATATTTAATTTTTGTATTAATTTTCGAAATTCTTAAGAAATTATTTATAAAATTCGAATTTAATAAATTATGTATTAATAAAATTAGCTATTATTTAATTGGCTATTATTTGATTTTCAAAATTTATGTAGTTTTTTCCGAAATTTGATTATAAAAAAGAAACCTTGCAAGGATTGAACCTTGGTTATTTGAATGAATAACATGTGTGTTTACCACTAAGGCAACATGATTTTTTGGAATATATATTGAAAGTCCAAAATTATAAATCTATGCAACTAATTATGTAGGAGAATCCCTACAACTTAGGTAACCCTAAACAAAACATATACTTAAAAAATTATATACGGTCATTCATAATATATCTTTTCTCAAAAACCCTAATATCTTTTTTCCCTCACAATCTCATCTAATGATGTTCGTGTGTTTTCTTCATCACAGGTTTGTAATGTGATTTTGTATAAAGTTTTCCAGCTTCCATATTAATAAACAAATGAATGTGTTGATTTATATTTGCAGTAACATTATTTACTAAACTCTCATATTATCTTCTGATTGGTTACTTTTACTTTGATTAAAAAATCACACGGTTACCTCTTATGCTTATATATCTGACAAAAATACAGTAGATGTGCTAGGTTATGCTAATTTTTGCCACCATATTGTTACAGATACAAGACGAAGGTTACGAAAGGGATGCACCAACGCTGTTACACGTAAGAAGCTGGTTGCAGCTACATGAGCAACAAAATTTTGAAGAAAGAAAAAGGTATGGTTCTAAGTTGTACATAATGGTAAAAGTTTGGACTTCAAAAAATTTGGAATATTTACTAAAATCAAAATTTTGCAGGATATACCGCCTAGATGCCGTGACATTACTTGCATATGGTGCATTGATTCCCCTAGATGTCGTAACATTGTACTTGCATATGGTGCATTTATGCTTATATATCTGACAAAAATACAGTAGATGTGCTAGGTTATGCTAATTTTTGCCACCATATTGTTACAGATACAAGACAAAGGTTACGAAAGGGATGCACCAACGCTGTTACACGTAAGAAGCTGGTTGCAGCTACATGAGCAACAAAATTTTGAAGAAAGAAAAAGGTATGGTTCTAAGTTGTACATAATGGTAAAAGTTTGGACTTCAAAAAATTTGGAGTATTTACTAAAATCAAAATTTTGCAGGATATAACGCCTAGATGTCGTGACATTACTTGCATATGGTGCATTGATTCCCCTAGATGTCGTGACATTGTACTTGCATATGGTGCATTAATTCCTTTCTTGGCTCGATTAAATGAGCATGTGAAGCTATCAATGTTACGAAATGCTACGTGGACCTTTGTAAAATTTTTGCGAGGCAAACCACAACCTTCTTTTGATCATGTTGGTTTATGATAATCGCTTCTTACATCGTTGTATCTTTTCAATAGCCGATTACATATTATACTTCATATATGTGTCCATAAATATTTTTAACTATTAACGATAATTATCATATGCTTTTGACAGACAAGACTGCTTCACTCTCTTGACAACTTATTTATTCAAATGATGAAGAAGTTTTGACGGATTGTTGTTGGGCTCATCATACCTTTCGAGATGGTACCAATGATAAAATTCAAGTCGTTATTGACACAAATGTATGCCCAGTCGGTTGAGTTCTTGAAGTAAGTATGGTAATTGATATTATTTTCTAAGTATAACATCAACCCTTTATAGTTCCTAACATGCTTTCAATTGGATCGATCTTCTTGGTGTGTCGGTCATTATTCTACATCGGTGCTTATTCCCGCTCTACATACGGTAGGGAACATTATTCTTGAAGATGATATGCAAACTCGGTACACCATAGACTCCGATTACTCATATTTGTTAATTCTCTTCATTTACTACGACTTTTGCGGGAGTTTTATATGGACTTCCATGCACTATAATCGAGCCATCATCTTCATGGACTCGGTTCCATGCACTATAATCGAGAGTCGGTATCAATTAACTATTTGTAATTAATCAATTAATGCACACAACCTCGGTAATTATTTATCTCGATAATTTAGATAATAGTTGTAGTTGTCATTTTTGAATAGGGATCGTGAGCGAGATCCAAAGGGGCCATGATCTCTCCCAACGGTGCTTGAATACAAGCATGTCGGACTTGCTCATATTCATCTTTACAAGCGGTGCAAGAGGATGCTATCTACGATCATGAATTGATGGAACTTATGACACCTATTAATTCCACTTTAGGTAAACGAACCAAATACTTGAGCATAGCAAGATGGGTCATCAGCTTTGTAGGTCTTTGGATCGACCTCACTATGGGATTTGGATTTGCGGCCGGTACTCTTGATGGACCAGGGCTTTTGACTTTAGGTAAGGAGACAACATGTAAGTGAAAATCATGATGTTGATATTTCTATGTAGTGGTGGTGATTTTAAAATGGTTCGCTCATGCAGTTATACGGAATGGACTAATTGATTTCGTGAGTGAAACTAATAAGGTTCAAAGAGTGAACTTTTCGCTTTGCTAAACTCGAGAGGACTCGCCTTTGGCGTGGTTACACAATGGATGCTCTTGGTAAGAACTCAAAACCAATGTTAATCTTTTTCACTATCCTTTCCGCCTAATGAGTATTCTTGGAATTCCAACCGACCGATAACGGTAAATGAATGTGCAATTTACATTTTAATCGGTTAATGCATCTTTACTCTTGATTGCGAGCAGCGTATACATCTTTGCCGCCAAGACACGGGTACTATGAAAGGGTCGTTGTGGTATCAAGGACAAAGTGCACGCTATCAAAGGTTCTTTGACCATATTCGCTTCGATCCCGCTTTGTCGATCGCCTATAGTTCGGTAGCATCATTTACCAACAGAATAAATAGAAAGATAGAATATTACTAGCATTAGATTGAATACAAGTACTTAGCACCTTTTTTTTCAATGACAGATGACATTAGCATCTGGTGCTTATGTTATCGACCTCCATATCAACATTTTGTTAAGAATTTGAAAAGTAAAAATGAGGGTTATTAATTAAAAAAGAGGCGTTTGTTTCCATAGCAGCACGTATCTTACATACAATATGGTTATTAATGAAAAAGAGGCGTTTGTTTCTTATAATCTGGCAAACAATTGGTCATATCAAGTCCACCTTGACTTCTTACGGGAATCTAGAATGTTCGATGTCGCAAGAAAATAAGAAATAGTCATAATGGCGTATATTCTTTTGTGGAGAGAATGAGGAACAAGATCAAGACATGGCATGATGACTGTTACAGATTAGAAATGGAGGTGCGGTAGGACATCTCAAGATTCTCTTGATCTGATTAATCGAGTTTGAGACCATATTCTTTAAAATCGTCCACCATCAAACCGAATGGATATACTTCCGCCAACTAAGGTTGATTAAGTCGGTAATGTTTTTAGTTACTTATTTTTATTTAACTATGTTTTATGGTAGAGTCGTTGAATTTTCATAAGATGTACCATCGACTTTTGGTAACAAAGTAGATGTATCATTTTATTGCTATTGGCGCTTACTTATATCGAGAATACAATGATGTTTAACACAAATTCGAAGTTAATAGCTATTTTAGTGATAAGACTAGGATAGAAGTGTTACTTTGTTATATGGCGGTAGGAGTGTTGATTATATGCAATAAAATAGCTACATATATTTCTTGGCACACTCTAAATAATTGCCGTTTTCTATAAAGTACATTGAAACATATATGAAGGTACCGCGGTGTTAATTCTTATTTAATCGAATTGTATAGTTAATTCTTATTTAAAAATTTTAGTTTTTCTTATATTTGCATTGTATTTTAACTTGTATAGTTACTAAATTACTTGATCACGAAAATATCCTTTGATTTGGCATAAAGTTATTACCAAGCACATTACCATACAATAATGTCAAAACCAAAGAATCTTTCTGATGTCATCAGTTTAATCATTATGATAACTATGCAAGACTATTACCTTTTAACAAGAAAACGCATAGGGAAAATGTTGTAAGTATCGATGGACTTCTGAAAAAGGCAAGTGTTGTTGACACTGTGGCAACTGTGCAGGTTGTAGAAAAGAGCTTCAGATATTTAGCTTATATCCGTGTAAATGATGGTTCATGTTTTCAACAAATGATTGTCTACACAGACTCCGGAAGGGACCTAGAGTTGCTCATGGTAAGATACAAGTACTTTATGGATCTTATTTTGCTTCCTGCATTTCGAATGTTGAAAGTCAAGTATCACGTCACATATTCAAACCACATAAACGAGGGTGGTAAAAGGAACTGGAACTGAATGATTGTAGCAGCTACAATGTTTCATATCTATAACTAGCAGTGGAAGATTTCTAATTTATATAGGTAAATGGATCATTGTGGACAATTTCATTAACGAGTCAGATTGTTGGTTACACAACTGTGAACTTAAGCAATTGGCGGGAAGTTGTTGATATTTGTTGTTTTTCTTTTGAAATTTTATGATGCACAAGATGCAAAGATTTTTATATTTTGAACTTTTATGACATCTTTACGCAAGTGTGACTATAGTATGCAAACACGACACTCATTTTGTAGCTCTTTTAACCATGAAGTTGCGGTTTAAATTTATCTCGGTAAACAATGGAGTTAGAAGGTTTTGCGGACTACAATAAAGACGTAAGATGAACTAACATCGGACTAAAGGTTTATTTCGCAATCAATATACAAGCACGTTATTCTTAATGCACTCCGCGTGTTCATCATATACCTAAAAGATGAGAATCAGATTTTGGAGTTTATGTTCTCAAAGAGTGGAAGGGAGGGGGAGCATGTTATAGAGGAGGACGTAGACACCATGGATTGCTCCCATCTTTTTCATGTCACAGACGACGGGGGAAGTAAATTGGTATGTATACACTTATAAGACATTATCATTTTGCTAATCTTTTTATTATACTGTTTTAGATGTATATATTCATTGTTATTTTGTGTATACAGATTGTTGCTGATTCTCTTGAGTCCCTCCAAGCTGAAATGCGTAATTTGTATGGTGAGCGTTTGGTGGTCACGGGGGACATCGATCAGTTTTGGATAAATTTGAAAACGGGCCAAATCTTTTATAATATTAGCAACGACTTTGATCAGAGAGAACACATATTCATCACAAGAAGAAATTATCAGATGCGTCATGCTGACAATTGGGAACTGAGATTTTCAACGCTTCAAGTGTCTTTGGAACAGGAAAAAGATAAAGATATGGAAAGAGGTGAATCAAGGTCACATGAGACAATGGCAATATTACATATGCGAGACGTAGAACAAATCTATAGCTTCTGGCAGCGCTTCAAGATTACACCCAGTGAATTAATTGTCTATTATGATACATGGGAGCGACGTCATGGAAGAGAATGGTATAAAGGGAGCTCTTACGTGTGCGGGAATCACATGTTTGTGATGGTTAAACAAGTCCCACCCGGTGAGAGCAAATCGGGAGTAAGCAGGAATAATTCGCAATCGGGTATCACTCTAACATTTTAGAATATTACGGGGTTTCACCTACAACAACCGTGATTACATCACTTTCAAATTATTCACCATGACTTGACTCAAGTTGACGAGCACGAATCATCAAGTGATTTTGAAATAATGAAGTATGTAAATATTGTCTTTATTCATCGAACCTAGACTTAAACTCTACATGCTATTACTAATCTTAAAATTTTATCTTTT
Source organism: Chrysanthemum lavandulifolium (assembly GCA_022545495.1). Classification (NCBI taxonomy): domain Eukaryota; kingdom Viridiplantae; phylum Streptophyta; class Magnoliopsida; order Asterales; family Asteraceae; genus Chrysanthemum; species Chrysanthemum lavandulifolium. The sequence continues at coordinate 27,287,008 of CM040238.1, forward strand.
GTAGGGAATCCTTCAAGGAACACATACTTGTATGTTAAAGCTAAGCGTCTCCATGGGAATCTAGAAGCCAAAACGTTGTTTTCACGGATGGTCAAGTTAAACTCCGTGAAATGACGCTGAAGCAACATCTAAAGCTTTAGAGGACACAAACATGAAAAAAGAAATGCTGGATCTAGGAAATCATTAGATTTTTGCTTTACGAAGGGTAATCCGCCACCCAACTTTTGGAACAACTTTGAGGAAAACAACCACGTGGAGAACCATCGATCAACAACACCTCAAAGACACAAATGAAATTGAAAGGTATTAAATGGTAGTCACATTCGGTTTATGGTCACATGTATGTAAACAACTCATTATCCGAGTAGTACCAAGTAGATAACTTTGTTAAAATGATGTACAAATTGCGGTGGAGTCTCGCAATAAATTTGTATATTAATGTCGATCTAAGCATTTAAGCTCACAACTAAAGTAATATAATTATCCGAATGTGTAATAATAATTTAAATCTATTATAGGTGAATGATTTCTTCAATAGTCGGTCATCGATAAACGTTCGTAGATTTATCCGAATGTTGAAAGAAAAAGCAATTCAATCTGCTCAAGGTGTGCAAATGCAAGATGGGTCATTGGCGGATGCACCTAACCAACCGCTTTCTTTGAACTCAATGAGTATCCTTTGAACTCTACGGGTCCAGTCTTTTTTTCATGTAGTAATCTTGGTTTCTTTGGATACATTTCTATTGTTCTATTCTATAATGTAACTTGTGAACGTGTACATACTTATAATCATATTGATATATGCGTTTATGTTTGTGCCTATCCGATGATTAAACGACATTAGATGCGCGTATGACTTAGACCATCGTGTATTTTAATGATCAGTAATATGAACTTATGGACTACATAAGATAAAAAAATTTGTGACATGAAGCCAAAAAATATTAGTAGTGTTGTTGATTTTTCAAAATAAGAAGCAATCTTAAACATTTTCAATATAAGATAATATGATTGTTGTTGATTTTTGGCTTAGATTAAAACGTGTTGGGCATTGTTTTTTTAAAGTGATTATGTCGTAGGAGATAGTGTTTGGATGCGCATGTTCATTGAAAAATAATCCCAAAAACCTTCTATAAATGGGAATGATAGTTGTTGATTTAGGTTGTGAATAAAATGTGTTTGGCATTGATCCTTGAAAGTGACTGTGTTTGGCATTGATCCTTGAAAGTGACTGTGTTACAGGACTATAGGAGACTTTTGGATGTGCGTGGGTGTTTGGGATTGCTTATTCTTAAGCTATTTTTCTATCCAAACATAAATAGATATAGAAGAAATCGGTTCCAAACATCCTCTCTATACAAATTTACATGAAAATGAGTCGATAATCATATATTCATATTATCGAATCGGTTTTGTTGCGATTTGCGACTTCTCATAAACTTATCATTGAGACCTATATCCCGATTGTCGCATTAGTTGCCCAATAGCCAATGACAAAACTAATCACTCTCTTTTCCTTTTCATACGTGTCGGGTTGCATGTTGCGGTCCTACATTAACTCGTGAGTGCATATTTGCAAAGAGGTAGGTGATAGGATACACATGAGCAAATATTAGAAGTCAAGGATTAAGGTATTATCATTCAAATTTGCCAAACTATTTTGCGTATTTTTACGCTTTAATAACTTATGGACTAATTTGAAATACAATCGGATCACGGTAAAATACGCAAAATAGTTTGGAGCGCTTGTAGATCTTGGCTTTAGAGCGGATCTTACAAGTCCCGGGCAAGACGGAACATAGTGCATATAAAAATCATAGGTAGCGACTCTCCATAAGATATGAATGTGATCAAGTCTTTGGTGGACTCACTAACTGGAGTTAATCATGTCGATATTAACATGGAAGAATGTAAGGTGATCATTGATTATGTTCCAAATATGATTGGTCCCAAGTCTCTAATAAGTTTCATCCAAGAAGTCGATGTGGGATTTGCTCATTATCGTGCAAGCTTATACATTCCAAAAGAGTCGCTATATATTGTCACAACAAAATTATTCACGTGGACGAGGATCTTGCATTGGATGACTTTGAGGCGAAAATTGGAACATGCCCGAAGGTGCACTCATTTCGTAAGTAAAAGTATCTTCTTTTTTCACCCTTTTAATATTTATGGACTATCATGTTGATTATTGTTCAAGGCCACGCTTCTTGACATAACACTACTTAGGATGAAGAACTTGCCGCATTGCAATAATAAATGTCTCTTTAAGAAAATGTTAGTTTACTTGTGGATTCACTCTTGTGTGCCACAAAATTTGAATGATTTATCGGTAATGGGACAAAATGGGTAGTTTTAGAACCTCAGATTAATAAGCTTGATCGCTTTGTTATTGTTTTTATATGAGTAGAAAACTAAAGAAAAAATAGAAGGTCTTCTTGCATGACTATAATAGTGATTTAGGTATATAAATGAATTTTATGACACTTTTGACCCATTTCCATAGTGACCTTAAGTTTTCAAGAAGGCTGCGCAACTTTTTTGTAACATAACATCGTCCTTATAAAACCTCTATGTGGAGCGGGCAATTTTACCCATAGTGACATTTAGTTTGACCCTAGAAATCACATACAAAAGGTATATAATTTATGCTCTAATCAGTTAATGGTTATTTAGCTCCTGACTTCATAAATAATCAGAAGATCTCAAAACATTAAACCATTTAATTATTGTATCAGATTTTGATGATGCTCATTGCAATTACTATATTTGTTATCTGGAATTATAGTGAAAATGAGAAATCCTTACCCGACCATTCTGACCTGACCGGCCCATCTAAGTGATCTTTAGGCTATATTAATATCAAATATGTTGCTATTATCAAACTATGTATTAAGTTAAGCATTAAGCCTCTTATATATAGACACTATTATTAACACTTTATCTAACTAATAATCTTTCCATCTTAAAGCATGTATATAGAAAAACAATATTTTTCAAGCAATGTAGTCTTATTTTCATAGAAATTGTAGATGAAATTGTTCTAAAAACAAAGTAGGACTCTATTTAGTAAAGTAATTTAACAATTACCGCTTCGTAAAAAGCCCATTTTCAAAACATTTCTTATCAACCTTCTTATGATAAAGAAAATATGTTAACAATAATTATAGTCATGCCACCATTGGTGGCTTCAATACTAGTATATATATATATATATATATATATATATATATATATATATATATATATATATATATATAGGACTACATATGCCACATGTATAATGCTTACTAGGCACTTTAATATTGACATGGCACCAACTATGATGAGGTGGAAATGACACCATGGCACATTTAATAAAAAAAAATCTGATGCAACCAAGAATCGAACTTGGGTTGTTACATTCAAACCCAAACGCCCCAACCACTGAGGCTCAACACATATTTGAGTTTTATCTTCTACTTCGAAAATAATATACTCAAAAGTCCTACATATTCTACTTCCAACACAAGATGGGTAGTCACAGATCCAGCTTTTATTGGAGCAAATCAAGGGCAGTCAAATCTTATTCATAACCTCCCCCTTTTCAATCGCTAAACATTAAATCTTAGCAAAACATCAAATCAATGCCATCTTTATTAACCATTTTCCGGGTTTGATTGTATGCTTTTCAAAATCACGGATTATTTGAATTTCATAATCAGAATCATGAAATCATCTCATTTGCCGACGGTGTTTGGTATGTATGCATACAAGTTTTCTCATTTCATTGTTGTTAGTTTGGTTAATGTTGAGCTATTTATTGTTCTTGCTTTACAGGTATTTAATTGTCGTTGTCACATAATTAGTCAACCTATTATTATTCATGTAAGCATTTGTGTTTTCAAGAGCATTATGCTTTTTATTGTGTTTAACTTTAGCTAATATGTGATTGATAATAGGAGTTGATGAAGTGCTTAACAATCAGGTACATTGGCTACTAATCAGGTACTTTTGCTTAAAGGTTTTATGTTTGTCTTTAAGCTTTCATGTTTTCTTAAGGTCTTTGTCTCTATAAGTTTCTGAATACTGCAAAAGCTGATTTGCAATAAAAGTATCATCATTACCTAACTTATTTGCATTCATTAAATTTGCTAAAATCTTAGATTATGTTAGAGATTTTGAGGTTTATGAAACAACAAAACGTGCCCCTATAATTATTCCAAGTTTCCAGCAATCTTGATAGAAATTCATTATTAGAGCTTTCATAACAGAAAGCAGACAAAGAAAGGATTCAGTAATTCAGGTCTCCATATCATCCTCAATTGGTTATATTTCAGGACATGTATGTTAATTCTACATCTTTATATTGTAATGATCTAAGAGAAAATAGAGATACCCTTAATTACAGTTTGTAGGATTTTATTTTGCATGGCACTATAAATTAAACATCATCTTAAATTGCTTACCTCCATTACATCCCCAGTTTGAGTACTTAGAGGCTGTTTTGCCATTGAATTAAAAATGATTATCTGATTATTACATGTTCAGGTTACTTGGCGTTTGATTATCTGATTATTACCCATTTTCTGAAGCTTAATGGGTATCGCTGAAACTCATCACAAATAATCATATATCCACCATGATTCGTTTATTGCATATATCAGTTTCTGACATAACTATACACAACATATTTATATGAGAACTTATATGCTCCTTTAAATCCTATACAAAATGTTAAAGTTTGTAACCTGTATTTTGCTATTTACTAGATGTAGAAAGAGATTCAAAAATGAAATGTTTCAAAATATAAATGTTATGTAATGATGATACTTTTATTGCATTCTGCAAATGATGGAAATTTGAAATGTGTATTATTTTTGTTTTCTTTCTTTGTTGTTTTCTGACCTGACTTTTCTTATAGGAGCTACACGACAACCGCAAATGATGTTTTATCCTATTCATATTTATGCCACATCTTTTTACATTGTATCCATGGTTTTAGCCCTCATCTGTGCTAATTTGGTAAGAAACTGAACTTGACCTGATAACCTTTCTTATGTACATAATGCAACAATAACGTTTTCAACGATACTTGATTAGATATTAACTTCTGATCCATCCTTATTTATTTGTACCGTATGCATATTCACAACAAGGCATTTTCAGGTTGTCCAAAATTTGAGTGTACATTGCCATTACTCATTGTGCCTTCACAAATATAGCTTGATGAATGATTAGGCTATATGGTAAAACCCGATTCTATGAATTCTTTAATGCATACATGAGAATTTTTTAGTTCTTTTTAAGATAATGCAAATTCTACACATTAAATTTTATACAAACTGTAACAAAAAAACGAAGTCAAATTTTTTCATTAGATGAACCTAATCAGTTACTGAATTGATGTTTCAGAGATCTCTGCTACTGAATTATATTTTGACGAATCGTTTATGTTCTTGCTAGAATTGGACACACCCGGTATCCGACCCACGAAGAGCCAGCTGCAAGAAATTGTTATCCACAGTCACTTCGCGTATGGAAGGTGTGAGACAGATTTGCAGTTGGTATACATCTGAGAATTATATTAACATTGTACCATTATTTCTCTAGGTGTGTTGAAATATATGAGTTGGGATACAAGCTCATGTTTGACTTTAAGTCAAAGGGCTTGTTATGCCAATATGTTCTAATGTTTGTATGTTTGGCTATTAGTAGCAGGTTTTATATCTTGAGGGGTTGATTTGTATTTTATGCTGATATATAAGCTGGTCTCTCTCTCTTGGCTGAATCCATCTTTCACATATTATCTCTCTCTCTCAAAACGTTGAAGTCTCTTTCTCTCAAGTGTGGTCTGGTATTATTGATCTTGGTTAACTCTGATCATCTTGATCAGTTTTATAGATTGTTAGGTTGTATTGAGAGTTGTAGTGAGGATCTGGTGTATTCATATATTTGTAGTGAGATAGATAGAACCCTTCTGAAGGGGATTATCTTTGTCTTGTGTATTTGTTTGGTGAGCACACGCTTTGTGGACTCATCTTCTTGTCTATTCAGTTAATAAAAGATTTCACCAAGGGGTGGTTGGCTGGGTGAATTGATTGTGTTGTGGTTGGTTTAAGAGCAGATTTGGTTATTTTAACATGGTATCAGAGCCACGGTTTTGATCTCCGTTGGTTCTTGATATTAGGGTTTCTAGGGTTTGATCTCAAATTTGGGGGTTTCTTGGTTCTTGAGCAATTGGGTTCTTGTGAGGTTGTTTTCTTAACGGCCGTAGTGTTAATTGTCGTTTTAGTGGTGGATCTTGAATTTGTCGATTGGGTTTTTGAAACCCTAATTGATAAATTGGGGATCTTGGTTCCGTGATTCTGGTGGTGTTCTTGGGGTTCTTGGTTGGTTATTGACTTTCTTGACTTGAATCAAGAAGGTTGGTAATCTGCTTTCCGCTGCGTATCTTCTAAGGAAGGTTTATCTCTCTTCTCTTAATTCTCTGAGTGCTTTAGTTTTTACACTGCAAACTCTGTGGGTAACTTCTTGACCTGCCTCCTTGAGAGGTACGGAAACCTGCTCTTCCCACAGATAGGTGTAAGACTGGGTGTTTCAGTAGAATTGGGTGTGAGTTTAGTGTTCTTGGTAGTTTTCTTGGTGATAGTATAGTTGGTTGTAGTTTTATTGGTATTTTTGTTCTGGTAGTCTTTAGTTTTTGTCTGGTTTTTTGTTGCTATTTTTTATTTCTTGGTTTATTATGGCTGAAGTTCTTATTAGTTCTTTGGATGCGGTAATCCTCTCTACTTGCATTCTAGTGATAATTCTAATATTCCTATTGTGCATTTTAAACTCACCGGATCCGATAATTACAAAATGTGGTCTCTTCGCTATGAAAATTGCTTTAAAGGGTAAAAATAAAATGGGATTTGTTGATGGTACCTGTGTTAAACCTGTTACTAGTGTTGTTCTTTCCCAGCAGTGGGAAAGATGTAATGCTATAGTTCTTGGTTGGATTCTTGGGTCTTTGTCTTCTGAATTGTACTTAGGTCAAGTCTACTCTGAAATTGCATCTGAAGTTTGGGATGAATTACAGGAAACTTATGATAAAATTGATGGTTCTGTTATCTTTAATGTGATTCATAAGACTAACTCTCTTAAGCAAGGTGATTTGTCTGTGCCTGATTATTATCACAAGTTAAATTCTCTTTGGAGAGAATTTGATACCTTAACTTTGTTGCCTGCTTGTACTTGTGCTGCTCATGAGGGAATTTTGAAACATAATCAACTTGTTAGACTCATGCAGTTTCTTATGGGCTTAAATGATGTGTATCAACCTATTAGGAGTAACATTCTTGCTAGGGACCCTTTGCCTGATGTCAAAGAAGCTTTTAATGTTGTATCTAGAGAGGAATCTCATAGAGGTCTTCACCCTATTTCTGGTCCTAATAGTAAGACTCAACCTGCTGCTTTTGTTGCTAAGACTAATAACAATTCCAATTCTAATAACAATTTTGTTAGGAGAAATGGTAATAGTAACAATAATACTGGTAATAGGGGACCTAATCCTAATCTGGTTTGCAAACATTGTGGTTTGATTGGGCATACTATTGATAGATGTTTTGAGTTGAATGGCTATCCACCTGGTTTTAAGAAGAATCCTAATCACAAAACAATCTTGTTGTCAAAAGTTTAATGCTAATAATGCGGATGTGTTTCAACCTTCTACTACGGTTCTATGACTGGTTCTTTCACTAATGATCAAATGATGAAACTTTTAAGTCTCATTAATGAAAAACCTTCTGCTAATGGTTCTGCAAGTATGGCAGGTATATCTCCCACCTTCTTTAATAATAATGTGATGTTTAATCTGCATATTGAGAAGTTTTTATTTGCTAAGTCTAGTTCTGAGAAATATCATGTTACCTTAGGATGGGTTATTGATTCTGGTGCTAATCAGTATATGACTGATTCTACCAAAAATATGTTTAATGTTGTTGATATTTCTAGTCTCATGTTAACTGTTGGTCATCCTAATGGTACTGTTGCTAATATTACTGCTATTGGTAGTCTTAGACTCACTTCTGGTGTGGTTTTGTTTGATGTTCTTGTTGTTCCTGAGTATAATGTCAGTCTGTTATCTGTTAATAAGATGATTAAGGATAGTAAGTTCTTTGTTGGTTTTGATGAGCATAAATGTTATATTCAGGATTTGAAACTGGGCAAAATTGTGGGGACTGGTAGTGTCTCTGCTGGTCTATACTTGTTTGATGAAACTGATTGTGGTGAGTCTAATCTTGCTATGTGTAATTCTGTATTTGTTTGTCATGTTTCTAATGAGTTATGGCATCAAAGACTTGGTCATCCTGCTGATCAAGTCTTGACTACTTTGGGTAATAAAATTGGTTTTAAAAAGGTGAATCATCTTTCTCCTTGTGATGTGTGTCACAAGGCCAAACAAACTAGAAAACCATTTCCTTTAAGTGAACATAAGTCTAAAAATGTTGGGGATCTTATTCATTTGTGATGTTTGGGGTCCTTATAAGGTTACTAGTAAAGATGGTTTTAAGTATTTTTAACTTTGGTTGATGATTTTAGTAGGGTCTGTTTGGGTCTATCTTCAAGTCAAAATCAAGTTTGTGACCATATTACAAATTTTATAAAACTTGTTTTACACGTTTAATAAAAAGTTAAGGTCATAAGGTCCGATAATGGAACCGAATTTGTAAATAATCAATTATCCACTCTTTTTCTCGAGTTAGGGATGATTCATCAAACTTCTTGTGCCTATACTCCTCAAAGAAATGGGATTGTTGAGAGGAAACATAGACACCTTCTTAATGTTGCTAGGAGTCTTATGTTTCGTGGGGATTCCTTGAATATGTGGCTGAGTGTGTCTTAACCATCAGATATCTTATTAACAAGCTTCCTCCTCTGTCTTGTCTGGTGCTTCCCCTTATTTTTAGTGTATGGTAAGGATCCTAGTCTCTCTCATATCAGATCCTTTGGATGTCTGTGCTACTCTACTGTTTTAAATTCACATGATAAGTTTGGTTCTAAATCTGAAAAATGTGTCTTAATTGGTTTTTCAAGTGTGAAAAAGGCTTATAAGTTGTATGGTTTGGATAGTAAATCTGTTTTTTATTCAAGAGATGTTACTTTTTATGAAACTGTCTTTCCTTTTAAAATGAAGTTATCAAATGTTTTTCATAAACCTTCAAATGATTTTGGTAAATCTAATTCTGAATTTAATAAATCTCAACCAAACTTTGATGATAATGGAGTAGACAACTTAAATTTTTTTGATGTCCATGGGTTTGAAAGTCCCTATGATGAAGAGGGGGGCCCTTCTAATGAGGAAGGTAGTGGTATGGCACCTTCAGATAACAGTAATAACACTGTAAATGAAGAAGGTGCAACCACAGCAACCCAGATAGATGAAAATATCACCTCTGAGGGCATAAGTCAAAATGTTTTCAATGGTGAGGATCAAAATATTCAAATGGAAGCACCACCAAGCACTAGGAGGTCTAGCAGGACTAGAACTCAACCTGTTAGGTTTAATGATTTTGTTGTTGGTAGTAATGTGAAGTATGGTCTTGAGAAATATGTATCTTATTCAAATCATCTAGAGTTAATATGTGTTTCTCTACTACTCTAAATAAGTCTTGTGAGCCTAAATCTCTTTCTGAGGCTATTCAAAATCCTATGTGGAAAGATGCTATGAATTCTGAAATGGAAGCTTTACATAGAAATAATACATATGAGTTGTGTGAATTGCCTAATGGTAGATTTGCTATTGGTTGCAAGTGGATTTGGAAAATCAAATTTAAATCTACTGGTGAAGTTGATAGATATAAAGCTAGACTTGTTGCTAAGGGTTATAATCAGAGGGAAGGTATTGATTATGAAGAAACATTTAGTCCTGTTGTCAAAATGGTTACTGTTAGGTGTCTTATTGCTTTATCTGTCTCTAACAATTGGCCTTTATTTCAACTGGATGTTAATAATGCTTTTTTATATGGAGATTTGTATGAAGATGTGTATATGCAGTTGCCTCCTGGTTATTATGATAAAAATGAAACTAGAGTGTGCAAATTGAATAAGTCTTTGTATGGTTTAAAGCAAGCTCCTAGGCAGTGGAATGAAAAACTCACCACTGCTTTGATAGAAAATGGTTTTAAACAAAGTCTTAATGATTACTCTTTGTACACTAAAGATTGTGATGGTGTTTTCTTGGCATTATTGGTTTATGTGGATGATATTGTCATCACTGGTAATAATGTCAGTGAGATTGAGAAGTTTAAAAAGTTTCTAAATTCAAAGTTTATGATTAAAGATCTTGGTCCACTTAAATATTTTTTGGGAATTGAAGTTCTAAATTGTGAATCTGGGCTTTGTCTTTCTCAAAGAAAGTACTGTTTGGATTTGTTACTTGAATATGGGTTATTGGCTTGTAAGCCTGCTGCTACTCCTTTGCAGCAGAATGTGGTTTTGAGTCATGTTGAGACTGAAAATGATAAGTTTTTGTCTAATATGACTGAGTATCAAAAATTGGTTGGGAAGCTTATATACTTATCTGTTACTAGACCTGACATTTCTTATGCAGTTCATTGTCTAAGTCAGCATATGCATGCTCCTCTTAACTCTCATTTTACTGCCGCACTTAGAGTTTTGAGATACTTAAAACAGGCTCCTGGTACAGGTATTCAGTTTGTGTATGGTAAAAGTATTAATCTGTATGCTTATTCAGATGCAGATTGGGCTAAGTGTCCTGTTTCTAGGAAATCGCTTCGGTTTTGTGTCTATTTTTGCAATAATCGATTTCTTGGAAAAGTAAGAAACAAGCAACTATTTCTAGATCTTCTCATTGAATCGAGTATAGATGTCTTGCATCTACTACTTGTGAGCTTATTTGGGTTATAAAAATTTTAAAGATTTGGGTGTAGAGGATTTGTTACCGCAAGTTTATTTTGTGATAGCAGCGCTCGCTATTCGATTGTCGCTAATCCGCTTTTTCATGAAAAACCAAACATTTTGAGATTGATTTACATCTTGTTAGAGAAAGTATCTTCGTGGAGTTATTAAAACTTTGAAAGTTGCTTCGCTAACAATGTTGCGTATATATTTACTAAAGGGTTGAGTGTTTCTCAACATAAGTTGTTTTGTGATAAGCTGGGTCTGATAGACTTGTTCAAGCCATGAGCTTGAGAGGGGGTGTTGAAATATATGAGTTGGGATACAAGCTCATGTTTGACTTTAAGTCAAAGGGCTTGTTATGCCAATATGTTCTAATGTTTGTATGTTTGGCTATTAGTAGCAGGTTTTATATCTTGAGGGGTTGATTTGTATTTTATGCTGGTATATAAGCTGGTCTTTCTCTTGGCTGGATCTATCTTTCACATATTATCTCTCTCTCAAAAACGTTGAAGTCTCTTTCTCTCAAGTGTGGTCTGGTATTATTGATCTTGGTTAACTCTGATCATCTTGATCAGTTTTATAGATTGTTAGGTTGTATTGAGAGTTGTAGTGAGGATCTGGTGTATTCATATATTTGTAGTGAGATAGATAGAACCCTTCTGAAGGGGATTATCTTTGTCTTGTGTATTTGTTTGGTGAGCACACGCTTTGTGGACTCATCTTCTTGTCTATTCGCTTAATAAAAGATTTCACCAAGGGTGGTTGGTGGGTGAATTGATTGTGTTGTGGTTGGTTTAAGAGCGATTTGGTTATTTTAACATAAAGTTGACAAGTGTCCCATCTTTACGCCCACCTGTACTTACATACTACTATAGTAGGTTGGTTCTTGGGCCGGGACCTACATTTTGGCAACTAACATTTTTTTTGTCTTATAGTAAAAAATAAAGTTTTTATTGTAAAAGTACATATATATTGGGCACTTGGTCCCACACATGTGCAAGGATGAGTGAGTAAAAGTGTATTTTTATATTTTTAATTGTATTGATATTTATTTCATATTTTTATATACAAAATACATTTAATTACAAAATACATTTTATATTTTTATACACACACACGCACTTATTACACACCACACATTCAAACACATCCTCTCCCCAGCTTGCTACAGTTCAACACGTATCAAACCATCAATCAAAGAAAAGTATGGGTAGAAGAGGCTATTCTCATTCCCACACCAGGGGTGGTTATGAAAGGAGGAGGTCTAGTCCTCCAGGAGTCCCTCGGTGGTGGTGGTGGTGGCCTGGCTTGAAGAGATCTTCCAACAGTCTCTTGGTTCATAATCTTCGTCTTGATTGCGGTATGTGGCGGACTCTTTTCATGCTAAAAGTATACCCCTTCCGCTTATGCACCAGAATCGGAAAGGTATATACTTTTAGCATAAGAAGAGTCCGCCAACATACCGCAATCAAGACTAAGATTACGAACCAAGAGACTTGTTGGAAGATCTCTTCAACGGCCTCCACGCCACCACCACCACCACCACCACCGTAGGACCCTAGAGGACTAGGACCTCCTCCTTTCATAACCACCCCCAGGTGGAAGGAGAATAGCCCTTCTACCCATACTTTTCTTTGATTGATGGTTTGATCCGTGGTTGAACTGCAGCAGCTGGGGAGAGGATGTGTTTGAATGTGAAGTGTGTAACAAGTGTGTGTGTAAATGTGTGTATAAAAATATAAAATGTATTTTGTAATTAAATGTATTTTGTATATAAAATATGAAATAAATATCAATACAATTAAAAATATAAAATACACTTTTACTACACGCCTAAAAGACATACATGTGTGGGACCAAGTTGCCCAACATATATGTACTTTTTTACAATAAAAAGACTTTATTTTTACTATAAGACAAAAAAATGTCACTGCTCAAAATGTAGGTCCCAAATGCCAAGAACTAACCTACTACAATAGTATTATGTAAGGCACAAGCGGGTAAAGATAGGACACTTGTCAACTTTACGGGAGAGTTGCTTATGGAGAGTCGTGCCACGGGCATTAAGAGAAGTGAAAATTTTTGAGGCATTTGGGTAAATTGTTGCAAGAACCTAGCATTTGAGAATTTGCCCTAAATTAAATGAAGGTATATATTACCAACTGTATTTTTGTCATGTATATAAAGTATGGTTGGGGTATCTAACAGTATGCAATTTGGTGCCAACGTGGCAGACATTCTTTCCTTTCTTTTTGTCTTATTCAACTTTAGTAATGCAAGAAATGGTAAGATGTCGTCAAAACAATCAAATTTTGTAATTCATTCGTCGTATGTGATAACAAGCTTTCGAGCTTTGCAACTGATGACGTATAGTTTACATTCGGGTCACGAACCCGACCAGTGAACGCCACTAACAAGCCCATTATGAATGGGCTAACCAAATAACGGTTTGGGCTCATGAAAGCCCAAACCCAAACTTATTTATGGAATAAGATATCGGATATCTCCTAACTTTGGAGATAATCGTTTACCAACCGACTTAGGCGGGATACGCCGAAGGTTGGGGAACGCGAAACCAACTAGGATTTCGTGTGTATATAAAGGGAACCATATCCCTCATTAAAGGTACGATCTAAACCCTAACTCTCAATTGAACCCTAAAACCGATTACTTACTCTCACGCCGGAGGATAATCGTGGGAGACAATCCCACGGTAAGCCTAACGGTGTTTTATGTTCTCTTAGTGCGCAGGTCTCAAGCAGCAATAACCAATTGATACAAGAACCGGAGCCCAAACAAGGAACGGCCAACTTTTGTATCAACAGCAACAGTTTAAGCTTTTAAAACAAACGACTGTATAAAAGTAAAATTTGTTTGTCACGCAAATTTGTGAAATCTTTTAATTAACGATAAATTTAAACCGATTGAAACGAGGTTTTAATAATAAGTAAAACTTATAATTAATCAAATTATTTAAATTTTTTGAAAATAAAATTGATGAAAACGTAAAACTTTGAAGTGTATCTAAGTTTCATTTGATGTATTTAAATGTTATTTAAAAGTAATAAATTACATTTTTGTCTAATTCTATAGACATCCTTACAAAAATAATCATGTCATAATAAACTTATACATCAAAAATCACATAAGGCATAGGCCCACTATATAAGCTTAAACATATACACCCTTAACTTTATTGCAAATACCAATATCTAAAACATTACGTTGTCACATAGGCACGAGATTTATAAGAGATTATAGGGGCTTAAGATTTTGAAATATGGTAGTTTATAACATGAGTTTTGTTTGTCACACTGTCTTATGAAAGTTGTCATAAGCCATAAACTTTCATAAGCCCAAGCTCATTGAAAAAGGCTTATTGGAGCTTATAGTTAGTCAAAAGACTTAAATAACCTTCAAAATAATTAATAGTCATCCAAAGCTAAAAAATATATCTGAATTGGATTTGATATATTTTTATGCAATTTTATATTAATAAACTTTATCTCTGATTAGTTCACCAAAACAAACTTATAAAATATACACTTTAGTTTTCGACTTATAAGCTCCAGCCCCAGATTAAATCCATTTCACCAAACATACCATAGTCGTATTTATGAAGCCCATTTGATCAATCATGCCATTTTCACTTTTGTGTCACATTTAGCTAAGCTAAAACATAATATGACAAAGATAAAACCTTTACATTTGTGTTTGCATATTTGGGAAGGAAGGAAAAAGAAATGGAGGGTAAAATAGTCATTTGACATGGAGGGTAAATATATGGTCATTAACTAAGAAAACTAACGAGCGTTATCCAAATCGGGTTTTGCAACTACAAGAATGGTTCAAGGGCATAACTCGCAAAAAATGAAATATTAAGGACATTTCTCGAAAAACCGAAAGTTTATGAACATTTTTTTTTAGTTTACCCTTAAATTTACTGTATATGCAAAAGAAAAAAAGGTGGGTGGTAGGGGGATGATAAAAATCATGGTTGTTAAGATCTTTATATTGATTATAAGATCTTACGATTTTACGACTCCACAAAACGAAAACGATCCCGATTCTACGTAAGATCTTTACAAGAAATGATCTTAATAGGATTCCGATTTTGACCATAGTACCTTAAGATGTCGATCGATCCGATCTTAATTTTCTCGAACCACAAGCTAAAAGACAACAAATTTATGTATTATGTTTTGTAGAATATGAATAACAAGAGGTAAATTGTATTGAACACTTCATAATTATAATTTTGACATACATTTTCATGATATATGAAATATAATAGTATGTAGATTTGCATAATTTTACAACACTTATTAAGAAAAGGACACTATAATAGAATCTTATGATCCCGATCCGATCTAACAATCACGATCTTGCAAAGACAAAACGATCCTAGGTATGATCCCGATCTTAAAAACCTTGATAACATAACTAATTTTAAACATATATTTCATCGAATACACAACTTTATCTAAATATAACAAAGTGATATTCGAAAATCATGTGATATTCAGATATAACATAAAATCACTTGTGATAGTCACTAACGATGAAAACGGACGAAAATGTAAGAAAATAGACCAAAACCTAAGAAAACGGACGAATACATATGAAAGCGATAAACATGTCCGAAAACGGACGAAAACGTATGAAAATGGACGAAAATGAAAGAAAACCGATGAATACATGATTTGAAACGAATGAAAACGGACGAAACTTATGAAAAGATCAAAACATATGAAACCAAGCGAAACGTATGAAACTGACGAAAACGATGAAAACAAATGAAAGCGTATGAAAGAAAGAAATAAAACACGAATTAAAAAATACGTGAATAACGTGAAAAAGAAAAAAAGACACTAATTTTTTAAAACACATGAAAAAAAAAACACAAAGAATATAAATAAAAAAGAAATACAAAAAGACAAGAAAAAAAAAAACACAGACTTAAGTTTATATATTAAATCTTAGGTTAATCGCCATCATTAGATCAAACTTGATATATGGTGAGAATTTATCTCTTGGTAAGCATGGATTTGTGAATAAGCAAAATAAAATAACTCTTCGAGTCTAACATTTTATGAGTGGTCACAAGATCAAGAGTTATGGGATCCGATCAAGTCTCCATGAATACGTATAGTAGTAAATAAATTTTACCCTATGTCTTGCATTTTATAAAGGGAGATGATTCAGACATTTCACGTGGTTCACCGGCCCACCGATTAGACCCTTAGAGTGATTCACTGATACAGAGGTCTGCTTGAAGTGGGGGTCCATTTCGGCATGCTATAGTTATTTAAGTCTCTCGACGGCGGAATGGGAGATTACCTAGAAGCAGATTATTGGACATTTAAAGTATTGTGTTTGGGCATTTATACTTATATCCTCACATGTGAAATCGGAAAGATAATCATAGCAGATAAATATCCAAACACAATACTTTAGAAAGATCTCAATCATTCGTCAGAATGCATAAATCATCTCTTTATAAAGTTATTGTTTAATAAAGCATTTTAACTAACTATATCAAGAAATAGAATGTGTTTAATTGATATGTTAGTTAAATTTAATGAAGGTATATTTTTTTACCAACTGTATTTTTGTCATGTATATAAAGTATGGTTGGGGGTATCCTAATTTGGTGCCAACGTGGCAGATCTTGTCCCCTGATGCTCCGTATCTTTCTGTTGCCTGGTGTGGCACATTCTTTCCTTCTTCTTTTTGTCTTTATCCAACTTTTATTAATACGTATCCTCGCCACTTCAACGAAACAAAAGCAATCAAATTTTGTAAATGTGATAATTCGAACTTTATAAGAGCCCTAGGTACAGTTGGTGCCAGAGGTGGTCTGTTCATGCGAAAAAAGTGATCTTCAAGACCTTTTTCTATTAAGACCAGATTTCTCTATAACACCAAAACACCTCCCTGGCTTATAACGCCCACTTTGACGCCATCGATTTTTTTTTTTCCATTTAATATAAAAAATATATATAACTGAGATTTAATTTCATTAATTAAAAAACAAACATTACATAAATTAAAAATACAACATTAAAAAATATATTAGTGAAGTTTATTCAGTGTAACAAACCAAATGTAATTATACTTTATTCAATGTAAGAAATGCTACTAGTATAAGTTACATTATTCAATGTTGTTTACGTGGCCTTTTGTTCACCATATATCAAAAGCTAGCTTGTCAACATTATCCATACATTAACCTCGTTCATAAACATACATCTGCAAAACACATCATCGTCTTCCTCCTTCACAGTTCACACACCTGCAAAACACATACACACACATAAAAAAAAGAAAAAAGAAAAAAGAAACTCGCAATATCATCACACAAACACAAAATATCACAAACACAGAACATTACAAACGCAAACAAAACAAAAACAAACAAAAAAAAAAAGGAAAAAATTGCTTTGGCGTGAGCTGGTGGCCACGGCGTCAGATCTTACCAGCCCAACGTCGGTATGGTTCGTCACGCCAAAATCTCGTGCGGTCGATTATGGCTCAATCCAATAGCCGCCGTACCCGGACCTCTAACAGTATAAACTTTTCAAAAAAGTTACTTTACCAAACTAGACGACATGAAGTAATGTTATTTAGGCCTACAATCCATACTTAAATACATGCTTAATTCATAAATTACTTATACAATTGTATTGAACATTTTTCTCTCTTTAAATTTTTACCAATCACTTATTCAAATCCACCAATCAAATCATTACGCATACTAGTAAACTTGCTAATTAGGCCTAAGAATCATTTTTCAGACGACATGCATATTGACGAGTTATAAAAGGAGATAATAATACTTGTTACCTTGTAATTTTGGTATTACCTTTAATGCAACATTTAATGGTTCAATTTTTAATCATTACGAGGAAAAAAAAATATGTGTTAAAAACTGATATAAATTTGAGGATGAAAATATATTTAAAATATTAATTTAATAGATCGACATAGTCACTCATCTTTCCATGTTAGTCAAAATAGCAAGTTTTAGTTAATATTGAATCTTTACTTATTTTAGCAATGAATCTCTCGTAAATTCATTCGTGCAATATGCTTCTTTTTTTTCAAAGAACGCACGGGCTAAAATTTCTCAGATTTTGTGGTGGCTAGCTATATGGTATAATTGTATTAGGCCATTCCCCATTTCCACTACATTTGTGTTGAAAACCAAGACCTTGATAGATCTTAAGCACTCGGAGATCGTTAGTGTTGCCTATGTAATCACAAGCAAACTAATGGAAGATCTCTACAACTCATATTTTGTAGCGGAAATAAATACAAGTTATAGTAACTAAGAACTCTTTGATCCTCTATGGATCTTTTGATTATTGAAACCTATGTTTGGATAGTTTTCAAGACTTGAAAGACTTGAGAAAACTTCTATTACATACTAACATGGTTTCTTATATAGGCAAGAAACCCTAATGAGCGCTGACAATGTACGCTTCTACTACTAACTAGACCAAGCATGCTTCTAGACAAGCATGCAACTAATCATATTGTTTTGTTAATCATATTGTTTATTCCGATAAGCTCTACATAATACGGCGCCAACCTATACATACAACAACGACTTTTACTCTATACCGAGCTTATCTCTCCCACGTGATTCACACTTTCAAAGAAGAACACGATATTCGCGAACCCTTCTCATCAAGTTTGACTTCAACAGAATCCATTCTTCTTCGGCAGAATCCATTCGCAGATGCTTCGCAGTAATCAGAGTTTACCTTAATTCCCAACAATCCTCCCTAAACCGGAATTTGACTAGGTTAAGGTCCAGCTCTTGATAGATCGATAATGCGGTTGAGGATTGTACCATTTGACTAAAAATTTCCAAACAAGATCCTCCCATATCTTAAACACTTCGAGCTATGAAAGTACAGCTTGAGGATCAAGAAGAAAGAATCATAAGAAGAACATCTCTATGATGAATGAACTATAAAACACCGATCTTTGCAAAGAACATATGACATCATGTACATCAAAACAGATAAGTTCAAGACTATTCTCATCACTTCCGGTGTGTTAACTCCCGTGAGAGGTGAATCATTGAAATTAATGGATTTGATGTCTCTTTACCAATAGCCATTACTACCGAGTAGCCACATGTTCGAGTTCGAAACTATGGTACATTGATAACCATCTCGATTTATTGGCAAACCAAAGAACCATATAAACGGATTTGTCTTGTCTTTACCGTAGCCGCTTGCTCGTGACTAGTCAATTTAGAATTGGTGAATTGAGAACCAAATATGGATTCGCTTGCCTTTACCACATGCCATATACATGGGCTAGCCAATTCTTGGATTCCAAAAGGAATAGACCATGGTGAATTGATGACCATACAACCTCAAGAATGAAGCATGGGCGGTTGATACCCTATGATTTTGAGCAAACCATTACAATTTATCATCAGATTTGATGTGTCTTTACCAAAGTCAGCACTTTGGACTAGTCAACTCTTTGACATACACAAGGTACATCCGTGAGTTAAAGACCATCGAATTGACAACAAACAAACCCGCATAAGAGGTTTTTTTTTTTTTTTTTTTTTTTTTTTTTTTTTAACTAAAAATTTGATAAAACCTAAAAGCTTAATAATAAGTTGAAAAGAAAATTAAAACCTAATTTTTATTAAATAAACGCTATCACTATTTTTAAAATGATGTTTTTGTGAGTTTTCTTTTATGAAAGTCTTTACTTCTAAAAAATTTAGACAAAAATAGACAAAAACATAAATAATGCAAACTAAAATGAACAAAACAAGGTAGTGCAGAGAGTACCAAGTGTCCCGATATGGATGAGGAAGAGGCCTATTGCGCTTGTTGGAGTTGAGTTTTGATCAATCCCACCAAGTGTTAAAGGCATCGCCTTTCATTTCCCACATGATCCGGAGGAATTTCCACTTTCGACTCAAAGATCTTTTCCATAAGTCTTTAGGCAAAGGATACTTTCTTTCGCACAACATGCACACAGTGGATTCCACCCTTAGTCTCAAGCACATGCACACGGGGAGAGGATAGAATCTCCGTGATGTAAGCTTCCACCGATGCGAGTTTTCCCAAATGGAAGATGCTTTGCTATTGGGAATGCGGAGTTTAACAGACTTGAAGATCTCCTCGGTAAGAACATCCTAACCTTGTGGTTCCTTGTTGCAATAATAGGTGGTAACTGAGTGAACAGAGAAAGTAAGTCCGCCATGTCTACCAAGTGTAGAATCTCCTTTAGAAGGTGAATTCCATTGAGTGGAGTTCCTTCATGAATGACATTCATCTCATCATCCTTCAATTTCCATTCTACCACCTCATCTCGAATTTCCATCGAAAATCAGCAGCAGACCTTCTATTATGAAAGTTGAGTCATCGCCTTCAAGATCCAAAGAAGATCTTTTGGCCATACTCTTCTTCCTCCTCCCAGTCGATAGATTTCCCAGAGGAGCATTGTCATCTTGTGCATTTGTGGTAGGACTTGTAGAGGTAAGAAGACTTAGTTGGATCACGGCGCATTCATCCCGTGGAGCATCTGTATGCCCTTTTGTTTTTATTTCGCAAGATCGCCTTCCTCAACTTTAGAATCTTCCAGCAGACAACAGTGACATAGATGAAGTGGAGCCGATACATCAAGTGCTTCAGAGAAATGGAATGTGGTTCAAAGAATGGACTCTTGGCAGTGGAAGAAGCAACTTCAGATGTTGCTTCAGCAGGAATGACTAGAGATGATTCCTTGGCTGGAACATCATCAGACTTGAGTCTTTTGGCTTCTGGAGTAGCTTCATGCTCTGAAATCTTTCTCAAGTTGGTAGATTGTGTCAAGTCGATGATCCGTCTTCATGATTTGGTTATATTTGCGATACAGGACATGATCAGGAAACGCCATGACTTGTTTCATAGTGAGGCCAGAGTTGTACATTGAGCATTGGTTCTTCACCACCCTTCTTATTTCAAATTTTAGAAGGAGGTTTGTCTTGGCCTTCGAGCTTTGATGGCCCTCTTTGTGCGATTGCTTGCTTCCTTTGTCTTCCCGAGCCATCATTCGCTCCACATAATTGTCACCGAGGAAATCTCCACCTAGTATACTTTGAGCCGTAGAAGGTCTTGAAATGACTTGTCGAGTGAGAATATCCCAGCAGTGCAAGCAGTATCCGAACCCTCGCTCATCTAGTTCTTTTCTTCTCTCGTGAGTTAAAGATGAAAATTCTCTGCTTCAAGTTGTTTAGCCAATGCTACACTTTCCTTTGACTTCTCAAACTCGCCAATCTACTTGCTTGACCCGCCTTTCCTCCTCACTCACCAAAGTTAGGACCAAGCTCATCTTCGATGACATTTTCCCTTTATCATCAGTCGCTTAACACACTCTTCTTCGCTAGATCAACTATAGGAATCTCTCAGCAAGATTTAGGTCAACATGTTGATGTAGATTATCAACCGGAGTGGTCATAGTAGCAATGTCTCATATATCTCGCCGATGGAGAAAGGTCTGCTGGTTCTTGGACCGATGAAGATTGATTGGGATCAAGAAACATCCTCCATTTGCACATTAGCGATGCATCCTTATCAACCCTGTGTTCCTTTGAAGCTTCAAGAAACCTTATGTGAAAAGGATCTCCTTCTTCTTTGTAGAGGATGTGTTCCTTCTTCCTTGAGAAAGTAGCAACATCGATGCAGGATCATTGAGAGAAACATCACCAACATGTCCAGAGACTCAAAATGAGGTACTTGTTCTTCATCGAGGAAACCACAAGCTTCCTTTGAGGTCCCCTCTGCTTGCCCTCTAACCTTTTGACTTGTTTCTCAGATCTTCAATCTTACTTCCAAGAGAAGACTTGGTCTCGCAAGCTCCTTTTTCGCACTAGTAACCTCAAAGAAGATACCGCTGACAAGAGCATAGATGATGAGAGTGTAATAGGTCCTCACCCACCAGCAGATTGCTCGTGGTGCGGGAGCTTCATTGACCTTTAGTAGAATCATGGTCATGCTCAGAGTGAGGAAGATCTTCATTGAGAGGATCCCTAATGTGACTTGGTGTGGGTAGTCTATTAAGATCGACTCATCTTGAGTAATATGTGGGTGTTGGATCGGGACAGATGGTTGGACCGAGCAACATGAGTTGCTTCAACAGCTGATGAAGGTCCTCATCTATGTTCACTAATGGATTACCATCAAGAGTAATAGGTGAAATAGAGGAACATTAGCCACATTCTCCTCATTAGCGTTTCATTGCCTTGGGGCAACATGGTCGCTAGCAAAGGATGATGTTCTCCGAAAGTTTGTTCTCATAGTTGCAAATAATTTAGCGCTTAAAGCACCTATGGATAAAAAGCTTGGGGCTTGGGTAGTGGTGTCTAAAATCATTTGTACAAACCTTGGTACATTAAAACTTACCTTTTCTTTTGAATATTTTCAACCATGTTTTCAAAAATATACTTAGAAAATTGAAAGTTACCCTGGGAAAGACACACAATACCATAGCCCAGATGAGTTGAGAACCGATCCCATCCTCCGGTCTTGTTGCTCATGCATTGAAGCAAGTGTGAACCAGAACCTCCACTTCTGCAAAGTTCCTTCTTCACCACATATCGGCCCTGTTCCACGATATCCAATAGCTCTTAGCCCATTAAGCACATCTTCCCGATTAGAGTAAAATACTCCATCAAGATCTTCCAAGTGAAGCTTCCTCCGAATAAGGTCCTCTCGTCACTAGGTACTGCTTCATTAATCACACTTAATCTCTGCCTCACCCTCTTCTCAGCAGATGCCCAAAATTGAGTGATCGAGATTCATATATCCCATTTGGAGAATGAGTTAGAGCATAACAAATCTTGGACCTTTTCAGAATTCCACCATTGGTTCGCATAATCATATCCCTTGCCATTTCCTAGAAATGCAACTTTGTTGTGATCATGTTTAAATTCAAGATCCATGAGGGATATGAGTGTTTAAGGTTATGATTCTTGAAATGATGAGTGTTTGTGAGAGCGGAATGAGAGGGAATATGTTTGTACTGAAGAGAGTGATGGTGGATTCGATAGTTTTTGCCCAAATTATAGTCAAAGAAAAATTGACCGTTTGGTTGACTATTGTCGACGTGTATGTATCTTTGACCCAACCCAAAACAACTCTTCAAGAGGAACACATGATCAATCAAGTTATATTCTCAATGAATGCATCAAAGATACAAATAGCTTCGTAAGTTTCTAGAATTATCGTGCCAACTACTTGCATTAAACTCATTGAACCTCGAACCCGCCTATAAAATGATCCCAATGTAACTCATTTCTTCATCAAGATCCCCAAATAATTACCACAAACCCTAGAAGCAAAATAAACTCAATTAATGTAATTGCACCATGAATATCAAACCGTAGATCATAGATCTCACTTCCTCATCTTCATCATCATCAAGTGGTGAATCAAACCCATGGTTCCATTACTTTCCTCAACCCTATCCTCGACCAAATAAATCGCCTTTCTTCCTTCTTCGTAAGATGACAAAGTAGTGAATCCAAGTGAATCACGATGATTCCGATGACTCCTATAAGGAGGGAACATCTTACTCCCAACCTCCAAAGACCTAGGTCTCAACAAAGACCTCGTGCTGTGAATCCGCCACTCCCAAAGATAGAGAGGTGGTTCTTGGTCTCATCGCGCCATCTTTTGGTGCATGAACACACATCGATAGTAGAAGGGCTTAAGGAGGGTGGATCGATTGCATTTTGGTTGAAATGAATAGATGAAGCACAAAGGACACGTTAGTTCTCTACGCCATCCTTCGTGGTCATCGCCATCATCAATCGCTTGCATCAATCCATCCTCCCATTTTGGTCCTTAGCATCTTCGTCCCGGTCATGCATATCCAACCACCCGATAGAGCGAATGGGTGGTTACGCAAGACCATACAAAGCAAAGCCAAGATCAAATGCATATCCAACATTCACTTAGATTTCGAATGAAGGATATACACTAGATTAGGCTAAGCTTAAGTGTACAACTCGTATCTTGAAGATGCATAGTAGTAGGTTGACTTTATGTAAGTCGAAGTCAGAAACTGCTTTTGAATGAATGAATGAACAATTTGACTTCAATCTCTTTTCTTCAAGATTATAACTTCGCTTGAATCAAATTGTATGCTTCAAGATTTTGAGATCAAGAGAAACAAGTAACATTCTTTCAAATTATCCGACCATGTACTAATGAGCCACTTTGATGAATTTGATCTTGATCATGCGATATACAACCCGCAATCCGTATAAGGAATGCATAAAATGCAAGATGCATAACCGCAAAATGTATACAAAAACATACACAAAAACAAACAAACTAGAGAAACATTAGAAGTTAGAGTTAGAATACAAACTAATATACAAAAATATGCAGAGTTTGCACAATCTCTCCCGAGGCATATGCCTCCCCGAGGCCTATGCCTCCCTTAAACTATGCAACAAGGGTTTAGCATTCCAATATTGACCACGAGGTGTTGAAACCTTGGTCCATCAAACGCTTTTGTTAATAAGTCCGCCACATTATCATCAAGATGGATTTTAGCCACTTTTATCAAATGTTTTCATAAGCATCTCTTATAAAGTGGTGCCCGATTTCAATGTGTTTCGCTCGACCGTGAAAAACCGGATTTTGACTATGCAGATGGTACTTTGATTATCTATATGAATTGTAGTGTTCATGAAGTTGTACCCATAGTCCAAAGAATTGATTTTGAATCCAGAGGACCCGACCACGCAATTTGCGAAAAGAACATACTCGCTTCATTAGTGGAGGTAGCCACAATGGTTTGTTTCTTGCATTGCCAAGAAATCAACCTCTTGCCAAGAAATTGGCGCCCTCAACATGGATCTTCTATCCAGTTTGCACCAAGATAATCACCGCCACTATATGCTTCCAACTTGAAAGGAGATTCTTTGGGTACCAAAGGCCTAAAAGAGGTTGGCCTTGAGGTACTTAAAGATCTTCTTGACAAGATTGAGATGGGAAGCAAGTGGAGTGACTTGATGTCGAGAACAAACACTCACAAAGAAAAGTAATATCGTGTCTTGAAGTCGTTAGATACATCAATGAACCAATCATGGACCTGCATGATGAACATTCACTGTGAGATCCGTTCATTATTTGCTTTAGTCTTTGAGCTTCATAAGGTGTTGTGGCAACCAACACCTTCCATACCAAACTTCTTCAAATGTCCTCACATATTTATCTTGACCGATAAAGATGCCATCTTGTTTCACGAACTTGAGACCCAAAAGAAAGTAAGTTCACCCATAGCACTCATTTGAAATTCACCTTCATTAGTTCCTCAAATTCTCGCACCAAGCTTCATTTGTGGAACCAAAAATAATGTCGCCCACATAAACTTGCACCGTAATGATGTCCGAGTAATTCTTCTCGAGGAATGTAGTTTTATCGATAGCACCTCTCCTATAGCCATGCTTCAAAGAATGATGAAAGCTAGCATACCAAGCTCTTGCCCGATGTAAGCCATAAAGAGCTTTAACAACTTTGTAAACATGATTTGGGTGATCCGGGTCTTCAAACCCTTGGGTCGAGAGACATAAACTTCCTCTTCAATCTCACCGTATAGAAAAGCACCCTTGACATCCATCCGATACACCATGAAACCCATGTATGAAGCATATGCCAAGAAAATGCGAATTGCTTCAACTCGCAACAGTGCAAACACTTCATCATAATCAATCCTTCCTCCCGCCTCAAGCCTTGAGCTACTAATCTTGCTTTGTTTTTTATCACAACACCCCTAGCATCTCTTATTCTTCAAAACCCATTTTGTCCCAATGGCATATTTGCCATCGTGAGTGGAACCAAAATCCAAACCTCACCGATTGTGAAATTGTTGCATTTCTTCTTGCATTGCTTCGAGCCACCTTGAATCGCTGAGAGCTTGAGAAACACTAGTTGGTTCCACTTGAGAGAAAACAAGCAAACAAACAATGCTTGAAGTCTCGTGTGATTGTCTCTTTGCCGGTTGGAGACATAAGAGAAAAGCAAGTCGTCTAAACCGAGGACCGGTGATAGCCCTTCTAGTTCTAACCGAGCCGAAGATCACCAATAATGTTGGATCGAGGATGAGCTATATTGACCCTCCGAGTAGTAGTGGGTTGACTTCAATGGATGAATCAAGATTAGTGATGGTTGGCTCAAATTCAAAGATCATAAGAGGTGAGGTGAAGATGCCGCTTTTGGTTGATGATTTCCAAGATCCAAGGTGTTGGAAAGCGTGTATAGGGTTCACCAAAGTCTAAAGATACTTGAGAAGGAACAAGATAGCCTTCAGCAGATTTGTGGAAGGTAGGTGTGACAGAATCAACTTCAAGAGAAACACGGTTTCCACCGACTTCTTCATTAGCAACCTCCATTCGCCCGCTTCAAGCTTAGCCGCAAATTCTTGAGTCTCAAGCCCGGCAAGGTCCTCAAGATAATGAGAGTCATCTTCATCACTCGAATCAAGCAGATCCTTGGAGGTGGTACCGCAATATTGTTGGGGAGAAAGAAGGCACAAGTATGGGTTGCTCATCATCTTCAAACTCATTTTCGAGTCATCGCCATGGACCCGCATTGTTAGTTGGAGACTCTCGAGGACCCGCATTGTGGTTAGCCAAATGTCCGTGTAACCCAAATAATCGCTATAGTCAAGATCAAAGGACCACGAATGACCTTGTCCTTGAACATTAGGCTTATCTTCCAAAAATCTTAGGTTCAACGCCTCTCTATTTTCTTGGCTTGCAAGTTGTACACCTCAGATGCCTTACTATGAGTCAATAACCCACAATATAGCCATCATCACCTTTTCATCAAACTTTCCCAATGGATCACCGGTGTTCGAATGGTCACTTGACAACCAAAAGGTTTTAGGTAGTGAATGACAGAGCCTTCCCAAAGAGAAGTTCATATGGGTTTTGAGTTGTGGTCCGTAATGGATACCTGTTTAGCACATAGCACGCAGCGTCAGCCTTCATCCGTAACATAGTGGGCAATTTAGAGTCCGCAAGCATGGATCTAGCAGCTTCTATTAAGGTCCTATTCTTTCTTTTAGCCACCCCATTTTGTTGTGGGGTTCTTGGATTACTATAGTCCCTTTGATGCCTTTTGACCCACGTAGTTCTATAAGAATAGTATTTTGAACTCGTCCCATTATCACACCGAATTCCTTTAACCTTTTGTCCAACCGATTTTCAACAAGAGTGATGAATTCAACAAGACTTGAGATGTTTCATCTTTGGTTCTCGAGAAAGAAAACCCAAAGAAAATCGCTATAGCCATCGCGATCACCAAATGTAAGTACTTATGATCAATGCTTCGACTTGAGTTGGACCAAATAGATCCATGTGAAGCAACCCAAGAGGCTAAGTAATGATGCTCATAGCATTGATAGCTTTGTAAGAAGCTCGTGTTGTTTTCCTTTGTTGCAAGCGACACAATTATGATCATTTGTGAATACTTTGGTGGAAGACCTTCAACAAGACCCATTTTAGAGAGTTTGTTAATGGTCTTGAAATTCACATGCGCCATTCTTCTATGCCATTTAGTGGACTCATCAAGAGATGCTTTAGCCACCAAGCAAGTGAGGTCACCACCGTTGAACTTCATTAAGGTTGAATGTGTATAAGTTGTGAGATCAAGGAACTTTCAAGAGAATTGAAGTTTCTTCCGGGAGTTTGAAGTCTTTAGACAAAGACAAGACATTCATTCTCGTGAAGAGAACTTTGTTCTTAGTGTCACAGATTTGTGAAACAGAGAACAAGTTGAAATGTCAAGTTCCTTAACAAAGTACACATTTTCAAAATCCAGATGAGGTGTCTTTATGGTGCCTTTCCCCGTAATACTCCCATCACTTCCTCCAAAAGTCACATTGCCTCCTCCTTCTATAGGGACAAAGTTGTGCATCATATCTCTCGCTTCCGCACATGCTTCGAACAACCACTATCAACAATACCAATATTCTTATGTTTAAGGGATGATCCTACAAACAACAACAAAATATATACATACGGTTAGTATATAATGGAGGTTCAAGTCATTATCGACTTGAACCGCCTTGTGGATCATGTGTTTAGGGCATGAAGATTTAGAGGATCCACCATTGTTCTTGGTCCTCCATTGGTAATCGGGTCCCTTGTTAGTCCAAGAACAACTCACGAGGGTTTACAAAGAAGGTTCCATATCCCATCCCAAAGATACATAGAGTCAACATATGTAGGCCAATAACCATGTTTAAAGTATGGGCTAGTTGGTTGCACATTAGGTCCGTAATGTAACCTCCAATGAGAGTCAAGATAGCTTCTGAGGGACATAAGGTGGAATATTAGCAACATTGGTCCGCTTAGGTTTGTGTCTCTAGTGAGTAGCACATGCACCCAATCTTTGTTCATAAAAATCACAATCCTTAATCAAATGAAATTTACTTCCACATACAAAACATGTCTTCTTCTTAGAAGATTTATTCAAATAGGAGATGTTTGATTACATGCGTAGTACTTAAAACAGATACATTCAAGGAATTGTTTTAACAGATCGATTATTCAAAGATGTAAAAGACAAGTCTTCGTAAGAAACTATCTTGAAGTAGATTCCTCGCCAGCTTCCTTAGAAGGCTTGTAGGTAGACTGGGGCGCAGTCAGTGTAGGTTCAGCTTGGAAGGTCGACTTTCATTTGAATCACAATTTTCATAGGAAGTGGACCTTGATCCGATGAATTGTCACCGCCGTGAGCAAGAGACAAAGTCATTATATGAGGTATCGTGGTCCGCAAGTCTTTGACTTTTGCCATATAGATGATGTGATCCATCAAAGTCAACAATGATGGATAGGTCTCAGGCATAAATTCACCTCTAATAGACCAGTGGACAAGATGCATATTACCTTCTTTACAAAGTTAGCTAATCCCGCAGTGTAGATTTACCACCATCATACCTAGCTTCTACTCCTACATATTTTTGAAAGCCTAGTCCTAAGCCGTAGGTTACCGATTGATCGTTATAAAGTTCTCTAGCCGATTATCACCGAAATTAACCATTGTTTATTCCTAGCTATTTCTCAAGAACCTTTCTTTAAGCTCTAGGTTCTCGTATACGCCTTCATCCTTTGCTTTCTCGCATAGCTTCAAGTAATTATTTGCAACTTCTAGATCAAACTGTAACACTTTTATCTTTTCTTCATAAGCTATTTGATTCTTTTGAAACCACACTTTTGTCTTTCTACCGCTTTTAATGCTAGTTTATAGGCTTTATTTTCTACATAGCATTCATCAAACTTAGGTTTCATAGCATCAAATTCTTCTTTAAGTTCATTGTATCTTAGACTACAACCAAATATACAGCTTGTGTACCGAGATAGTCCCATCAAGGCAAACCGATCATGCCTTTCATCCAAGTACACCTTGCCAACAATCCAAGCTTATCGTGTCATGAGCTTCCTAATTCACTGTGTTCATGGGCGCCCAGCTTGACCTGCTCGTCCATGGTGAGGAGAGTCAAGCTCCAGCTTCCTCATCTTCACGATATGAAAGGTAGTTAGCTCCATCTCCACTCTTTCTCGCCCTTGCATTCTCTCGAGAAATGCCCCATCCGATGACAAGTGAAGCACTTGACTTTCCTCCGCCAAAGCGCACGGTTCCTTTCCTTGAAAACAAACTTCCTTCCACCTTCTCTTCAAACCTTTGATGTCCATCGACAAGAATGCCACCGTGATTTTCACTTCATTTCCTCCATTTCGCTGGGTCCAACTGATCAAAGTCTTCATATGCCGACATCACGAGTATCATAATCAAGAACAAAAGAATGAAGAACATCCTCCATCACACTACTAGTCCTAGTTTGAGAACATGGTGGAGTGGGACGAGGGTTATGTGATGGAGTGGGAGCACAAGATGATGATGGAAAGTAGTTGGAGCTCGAGATGATGGAAAGTAGTTGAACTAGGAGCTTGCATCATCATGTTGGAGTGAGATGTCCCAACAAAAGTCGCATGGCCGTAAGAAGATGTACGGTAGGAGTTCGACATCGTGTTCAAGGGTTCCGAGTCTCATTATACAACTCATCAAAGGTAAGCATATCTAACCCTCCTTTAGCCTTGAGAGCAATACTTACATGTAACCATGATGGTGGTAAAGATTGAAGGAACTTTGAGTTGTAGTCATCATTATCTCGGTTTTGCATTCACCGGTTTAATGACTCAAGATCCTATGGAACCCGTCAGATCCCTTGTGGATACCTTCTTCTTCGGAGATATTGAAGTCCCGAAATTGTTGTCTTAGCATGGACTTCCTCATTCTCTTTGATTCTTCATTTCCACCGAACCTTGCTTTGAGAGCCATCCAAATGTCCTTTGTGTCATCCATATGGTGAAAATCACACGATGATCTTCGTATGGCTTGAAGCGTAATAGTTTTCACCTTATGCTCTTTGCATAGCCAACACTTCTTCAAAGAAGCTTTTGGTGGAGCCATGATAAACTTCCCATCCCCGCTGTGAATCATTTTCTTTAGACTGCTTTCCTTTCTTTACTACCTCCCATGATTCCAATCAATATTGGAAATCCAGCTTCCATCTTCATAGTCCAAAGTTCATACTCTTCCTCTTTAAATAAGGAAATTTACCATTGTCGCTTGAGAGACCGAGTCATTGCATGGAAGTGGTGTTGGTGTTGTTTGTGTTGGTGACATCGCCATTATCGGATCCGTGCATGGTGAATGAATGTTTGATTGTAGGGGTGAGAATGGTTCTTAGTATCGTAGAGACTTTCCCGAGGCTCTGATACCACTTGTTGAAAACCAAGACCTTGATAGATCTTAAGCACTCGGAGATCGTTAGTGTTGCCTATGTAATCACAAGCAAACTAATGGAAGATCTCTACAACTCATATTTTGTAGCGGAAATAAATACAAGTTATAGTAACTAAGAACTCTTTGATCCTCTATGGATCTTTTGATTATTGAAACTCTATGTTTCGGATAGTTTTCAAGACTTGAAAGACTTGAGAAAAACTTCTCTATTACATACTAACATGGTTTCTTATATAGGCAAGAAACCCTAATGAGCGTTGACAATGTACGCTTCTACTACTAAACTAGACCAAGCATGCTTCTAGACAAGCATGCAACAAATCATATTGTTTTGTTAATCATATTGTTTATTCTGATAAGCTCTACATAATACGGCGCCAACCTATACATACAACACCGACTTTTACTCTATACTAAGCTTATCTCTCCCACGTGATTCACACTTTCAAAGAAGAACACGATATCTCGCTTAACCCTTCTCAATCAAGTTTGACTTCAAGAATCCATTCTTCTTCTAAATCCATTCGGCAGATGCTTGCTTGTAATCGTAGTTTACCTTAATTCCCAACAATTTGTCCTTCTAACTTTTACATAAAAATTCAAAATAGTATTGCTCCATCAATACACCGCATACACACATATGATACATTCATACATCACATTCAACGAGTATTCAATTATTTAAAATTAAGCATAGCTACTTTGATCGATTAAATATATCACTTGTATCGACTTTGAATATCATTACCTTAGAGCAACATAAAGGTAACGGCATAACGTCATTGCCTTTAATAACGCCGTATTAGGCGTTATACCATTGGGAGCATCGCGTTATTGGGCGTTGGTTGCATAGCGTTGGTTTACCAACGCACGTTAAAAAAAAAAATCATTTCACCCCCTAAACCATTTCAAATAAATTTTCACTTACACCCCTCCACCTATTCAAATTCAAATTTAAATTATATCGGTCAATTTCATGGATAAATTCAAATTCAAATTTGAAATTTAAAAATCAAATATGAGCGGATTTATTCAGCCAAAATTCAACTCTGCTATATAAACAACTCTACCATAGTTGTTTAGAACACACAACACATACAAGTTACACACACACCACACACAAAAATGTCTCGCAAAGATTTTTCTCAAGAATTCCCAAATTTTAAAAGTTGCCGAAACCACCTTTCCAAATCACTTGCGAACCCGATGTTTACTCTACACCTCCGGAAAATGTCTTTCCGGTGGGTTTTGAAAACATCCCGCACCTCCCAATTGTTCCAAGTTCACCGTGAACAATCCACGTGGATTTTCAAACCACCCCAATGGTTAAGCGAGGCTTCCTCCCAAGAATCGGAACGAGATGAAGAAACCGTAAAGGAGATTATGGAAGAAGCGGAGCGCCAAGAGGTCGCTCGTCGTGAGCAAGAAGCACGAGAAGCTCAAGACTAATGACAACTTCTTCGACATCATGGAGAGTCGATACATGAACGGGAGTTTTATTCTCCGCCAACCGCTTCGATGGTCGGGACTGGATGATTCGCTTTTTAAAGTTTTAGTAGTTTTATTTAATTCGCCTTTAACGCTTAATGTACGCTTGTTTAAGTTTTTAATGTAATCCGTGTTTAACGCTTTATGTACTTGGTGTTTTAATGTTAAATGTGATATGTGTTTTAAAAATGGAGTGTTTGTTTTAGTTTAGGGTTGAAAGTGAAAATATGAAATGTTATTGGTGTTATTGATGTTATTGGATGTTATTGTTGTGGGTGTTTTTTGGGATGTTAATGTTAAATGTTAAAGTTCGATGCTACCGACGCGACGGTGTTATTGGTGTTATGGTGTTATTGTTGGGAGTGCTCTTAGTGCTTCATACATTTCACAATAGCTTTTCTTTTATTTTCTTTTATTTATTTATTTTAAATTGTGGTTTTCAATTTTTGGTCGATTAATCCATGATGTTCAAATTCATTGCCACACATATTTAAACCAAGTAAAAGCTTTTTATTTCAGAAATTGATGTGGTCACTTCAAGATTATTTGCACTCAAGAAAATTGAACATGAACCTTCACACATGTAGTAGTTAGTCATAAATATTTTAACACAAAGCAATGGTTTAGATATCACTCTAGCTAATAAAAAATGGTAACCTCCCTTTAGTTGAGGCCATTCCAATACATTGACCTTTTTTATCATTTACATAAAATTTGGAATATGCTAGCAGTGCTCCATCAACACACACATGATGTATACCACCTTTAGTATCCAATGTTTAATACTTGTATAGATTCAAATATCGAGATATTTTTATATTTCATTGTTTTGAAAAGGTAAAATTGTAAATTCACTTTTTGTTAGGGTCGCCGTTACACCTTACCATTTTTAATCCCATACAATTCGAACCCGGCTCTAACAAAATGGATCCATTTTATTCTTATAAATATATCCGTGTTTTGAAACCCGCTTCGACCCAAATTTTGTTAAACCATTTTTGCTCAAAAATGAGTTAAATGAACTGCTTTTTAGGCTTGAGAATCCACTTGACCCACCGATTTTTATGTGATCTAAGTCAACCCAAAGGCATCAAATTCGGTCGTGTTTGATATTTTTCTTTTCTTTATATTTTAGATAATGTATATGATAAATTAGGATTGAACGTGATATCGATTATGTTGTTTCTAAGTTTAAAACTTGTATCGTCGCTGAATTGATGTGTTTGATATTATATAAACCAAAAATGTGAATGGTATTTGACTTTTAAGCTTTATGTATGTTTAGTATTAAAATTAAAACTTTATAGGAGTTTAGTGAGTCAAGTATTGCAATATACTTAAATGGAATACTGTTGACTCAACGGTTAAACCAGCTAAACCGATAATTTGGTGATCCGATAACTCAACCGGATCATTTCGAGACCCGGTTTTAAAACATTAAAATATCTCAGAACTCTCACACACACAATGAGTCTCATTTAAATCCATTAGCTTATTTGACTCATTTCGCTAAAAAAATTAAAAAAAAAAATAAAATAAAAAAATTCCAACTTTAACTTGTTAAATCTAATATTATTTACTTAGAAAACTATCAATTTACACAAGTTGAAATTTTAACGCTCTGATAGTGGTTGTTTGTACTCATTTTACCCGCGTCAAGTATGTATGCGTTTTACTGCGTTAAGTTTAGGTTTGATTTAAGCATTGTAAGTTCGATTCATCACTAGAAGCGGTATTAGCGAGATTAGAACAAGGATGTGTACGCTTTTACGCAGCATTAACTTTGTATTTGTCTTAGGCGCTAAGTTTAGATTTGTTTTACACGCTTAAAACTCGATTCATCACTAGAAGGAGAATTAGCGAGACTAGGACAATAGATTTTGATTTTTGAAAAGAGTTTGGTTTGTTAAATTAATTTCGAGAATACAAGGGTCATTTAATAATCGCTTGATAGCCACATAACATTTTTCTTTCATCACCATTGAGATGGTTTGAAGTTAGGGATTTAATAACTAAAGGATTTAAGAACTAAATACATTATTTTTGATTTTAGTGTCATCGATGATATTTTGTGTAATTATGATTTACTTGATATCGAACGCACACTCATTCTAGCTAGCTTGACGCCACAACTATATATTAGGTCGGGTCGCCCCTTGTGGTCGAGGAGCAAACCATGGGTTCAAGAGGCATAGCCCTTGCTTTTCCCTACTACCGCTTTTCCTCCAAAAAGCAACTTTTCCCGCTTGTTGTGACTCTTCCCGCCAACCGCTTTTAATCGAATTTAACTAACTTTCGCTTATGTTTTATATGATAAAATTGATCTCTTCCATATTATATGATATATATGGCCCAAGCTCGTCATGGGCTTAGGTACATAAGATTGTTTAGGGTTTGTAGTTTATATAATGTAATCAAGAATAATGTATTACTTACGGGGTTTATAATGTTCCATATGGTATCGGGCGGGGTTTGATCCTCGACCTAAGTGATTATGCTGAATTGCCTCCTAAGCCCACCGTTAAATCTCTTCAATGTCATATTTATCATCTAATATTCCAGACATGACACAAATAACAACTTTATGTATATTGTTTTGTTTTCTCGCTTTAGAAACAAAATGCAACTCTTTTTAAATATTCTATTGAGAATTTCGTGATACTCAAGACATAAAGATCGAATACTTCAATCTAAAACTAATCTCTACATGATTTAGAAATATAGAGTTATTTGATTATCACCAATCACACACACGAATTCTAACAGACATATCGTCGAATAGCCTAGTATGTAATTTCCACCATGCATGAGCAAAGCTTCAACCATGGGTTACTAGCAATTGAGCACTCTATAAGAAGATGTTACTTTTTGTCAAAGACTCCAGGCCATATACTATCACATACTAGATATCTAACCCAATGCATTTCGACTCGTGAGGGTCTAAGAGCGGTAGGTACCCAAAGTTTTCCCGTGCGTTTTCCCCTTAACGCAACCGGACGGCGCCACTTGGGTACCGGGGCTCGCGTTTTCGAGTCCTGAGCCATCGTGACCAGCCGAGATGGTCCCGAAAACGCCACTGACGACGCCTTATGCATACCGTAGCTAGCGTTTTCAGCAAAATGCTCCGATTTTCACTTTTTTGTGGGTTTTGTGTTTATATATGTGTGTTTGTTTTTCTTTACTCGTATATGTTTGTGTGTTTATGAAAGTTTTATTTTCCTTGTTTAGAAACTTGAAGCAGCAGCGATGGTGAGGAGAAAGAAACCACATAAGGAGGAAGATGACCAAACAGTTCTTTCTATTTTTATTTTTATAACCTTTTCATTTTAAACCTTAATTTTATATGACTAAAATACACCGCTTGGTTCCCTAAACTGTCTACACGTATCGCGACGAGACAAAACTCGCTTTTTCATCGCCACAGGCCCAAACCTCGCGCTTAAATGCCAGATACTATTCGATGAGTCAAAGCCGATTTTGTTTTGTAGTCGATTTTACCATACACATTTATACTTTGATAACAATTTATATTTTAATTTCTTCATCTTTCATCCTCGCCATCATCTCCCAAATCACTCATCTCCCCAAATCACCATCTCCCAACATTCATTGATACGTAGAAAGTTGCAGAATAAAAAATAAAAAGAACGTACACGTGAGCATATCTTTGATACGTAGAATTGATTTGACTCACACGTGCGTCTCACGTGTGTTTTATTTTCACGCAATTTATTTTGTCATTATATATTTCTACCAATGGCCACTTTTGCCACAACAAACTTAACAAACATATCCAAATCCAATGCACCTTTAATTTTTCTTTCAGTTTAATAGGTGTATATTTGATGTGTTTCCTTATTATTCTTGCATTTTGGATATGACATTACACAGGTCTATCGTTTTAAATTATATATTTGATAACGGATCGGTTCACCATGCGTAAAGAATATACTTATTTTACATATCAAACTTTTCTACACAACAAGAGGCAAATTTCAAATTGCTTATTTTTCCGTTGAAAAAAAAGAAAGATTAATAAATATTAAAATTAAAATTAAATTACATGTATTTTTAATTTAAATATCTTATAAGTTTATCGTCGACAAAAGAAATTATACTTATTACGACGAAATTTAATTATCTTTCATGAACCAAGACTTTGATATAGTTTCGATAACTTTTTATTAAAACAATTTAAAAATCAAAAGTGAAAAGTTCATAATTCAAGTATTTTAAAATTGCGTGTCAAGTCAACATTAGTATACTTTACATTTGTTGGGATTTCTTATCTACAGTGCATAATTACGTGGCACTTTATGGTTGCTAT
The DNA here is from genome assembly GCA_022545495.1 of Chrysanthemum lavandulifolium. Lineage (NCBI taxonomy): Eukaryota > Viridiplantae > Streptophyta > Magnoliopsida > Asterales > Asteraceae > Chrysanthemum > Chrysanthemum lavandulifolium. The sequence continues at coordinate 27,323,554 of CM040238.1, forward strand.
TTTGGGCGAGCCCATTCTCGTTAACCCGTCCGCTTTATTCATTGCTACTCACATTTCTCTTCTTTCTTAGATCCGCCTGGGTATATCTCCGGAAAACGTGCCTTGATCCGTGGAAACGCTTTTGTGTTGGTATACCGCAAGGTTGTAAAATCGCTAGCGCTAGTGAGACGGTTGGGTAGGCCTAGCGATTAATCGGTTAGCGGGATTAATCGGGGATTAATCGGATTGTAATTTTTATGCACAAAAATGTAATTTTTATGCACAAAAATGTAATTTTAGATATTAAATTATTTTATATGTAAGAAATAAGCGTATTGCATCAAAGTTCAAATATTTCAAGTGTTCAAATATAGACATAATACATAATTCTTCGAAGTTCAAAGTCAAACATAAATATTACTCGGTTTGTTGACAATTTTTAAGCGACCTTTGACCGATTTTGTCTGATTAATCGGTTTGTTGACCGATTTTAAGTGATTTTGTTCGATTTTTAAGTGATTTTGTTGACCAATTTTTAAGCACTTTTGTTGGATCGATATACTTTAATCAAACTAACTTTAACTAGCTCGTTAAGGTTTAATAACCTCGGATAAATCCTAAGTTATTAACAAAGAAACACCGAGCAATCTTTATTAAGTACGGAATTTACTTAACAAAGCTAAGAAGAATAACTTTTATTATAAACTCTAAATCGCTTATTATGCGATATTCTAATACAACTCTAAGATAATCGAACTTTTCTCTAAAACACTAATTGTAATCTCTAAAACTCTTTTGTGAATCGCACTCTAATGCCAATCTAGGAGTCCTTTATAGGCTCAAGGATATCCTAGTCGGTTTACAATTTGTATTCTTGCACGACAAGTAATCTAAACATGGAATACAATTCTTTCCATAAACGAATATAACAGCTTCTTTTGTTCTTGCAAGATTTTGACTTCATAGTGCAAGATTTTGACTTTGTCTTTAGCAAGATTTTGACTCTTTGACTTCTTCCAAGATTTCTGCGCTTTTACAAGATTTTCATATCTTCAAGATTTCATATCTTCAAGACTTTCATATCTTCAAGACTTTTATATCCCAACAATCCTCCCCTAACTTGAATTCTACTTGCTTGACTTCAAGTTCTTTTGTGAATATATCTTTAATGACTTCATCTTTAAAAACGGATTGTTTCTTAGTCTTTAGATTGTATCTCTATAATATCCGTACTTGTCAAAGTATCTCTTAGAATTGTTCTTTTCACAACAAAGATCCAAAGAAGCTCCATCTTTTCGTAAACACAAAGAACATATGACAAATTGTACATTAATTCGCTTTAAGTTGCATACTATTCTCATCACTTCCAAGTGAATCATTGAAAATTTAATGGATTTAGATCTCTTTACCAAAGCCATTATCTCGAATAGCCAAATGTTTTGGTGTGTAAGACCATGGTACATTGATAACCATATGATTTTTAGCAAACCACCACTATCAACAGATTTGATTTGTCTTTACCAAAAGTCGCACTCTTCCGGACTAGTTAGTTCTTCTATCTAATGGTGAACTAATTACCAATAATGGTTTTTCCACGCCCTTTACCACAAGCCATTTTCTTGTGGGCTAGTCAACTCTTCACATTATCGATATGGTGAGTTGATTACCATCCAACTTATTAGCAAGTTGTCAACTAAAAACGGATTTGATATATCTTTACCGTAGCCGCTTGCTCATGGATTAGTCAATCCTTTTGTAACCATGGTGGATTGATAACCTATTGATGTTATCATCACAAAACCATTTATTCAACCTTTATTTCAAAATATTTATTACTTAGTAAAGGTTTCTTCTAAAATTCATTTAATCGGTTTATTTTCGCAAACAAGATTTTGATAAAAGTATCGTTCGATCAAGAAGATTTTGAATAAAAGTACCGATTTATCAAAAGTATTTATTCAAATAAAATTCATACCGCTTATTGATCATCTTCAAGAATGGTAGTCCGTTGATAAATAAGTTGATAACCATGCAAGCGGTTTCATTATCCTCTTCTACTTCCAATCCATGCTCTAACATTCTTCTCATGAGATCAACTGTAAGAGGTATCTTCTTTCTCCAAACATGTGTATCATTGTTCCATTTTCCACTCTAAAACATGAACTCCGACTCTTCAAAGAATCTCCAAAGAAACAATTTCCCAATTTTCTTGATTCTTCCAAATATCATCGTTTCTTCTTCGCCTCCCATATAGTTATGAGATCACCATGTAAAACTAAACCAATCCCTTCTAATGGATTATTTTCAAAGTAAGTCTTCACAACATGATATAAGTAGAATATATCTACTCTATCTATAATGTGCAAGATATCCCATAGCCTTTTGAAAACTTTGAAGCTTTCATCTTCTTTATGAAAAATCATGTAATCTCCATTCTTAGATTTCACAACTTTAAAAACACTAATCTTTGATCCGCTCATCTTCATGTCATCATCTTCCTTTGTATAATCAAAATCTACCACTCGAGATAATTCTTTAATTCATCACTAGTCTCGATCTTAATTCAACTTTCTTTGAGAACCGAACATCTCAGAATTTCCGCTTTTCCTTTTCTTTTCAAACTCTTCTTTCTTTCAGCTTCATCCGGTAGCTTCTTCTAAAGTCTTTAATGCTCGCAACATCTTTCTTATAATCCTCCCTAGCAAAGATCATATAATCTTTTCATATCAAAATAGTTAAACTTCTACAATCCTTTATACCCTTGACTTTTCAGATAAGCCATCATAGCATTTCTGTCTTTAGCTTTATTAAGTCTTGGCATAAATCTAACTGGAACAGGTGATTGTAATGGTTTAGCAGCTTCAGCATCTAATTCATCTTGTACCTTTTGAGCTGCTTCTCTATCTTGAGCTTCTTGAGCTTCCTGATCTTTTCTATCTTTAGCATTTAATTCTTCTTGAACTTTTCTAGCAACAGCTTCATTCCTAGCAACTTCAATTGCTCTAAGTTCTGCCAAAGTTAGTTTCTTTTTCTTGGTTTCAACCAGAACACCTTTTCCTTTATCCTTAGGATCAATTTCAGGTTGAGAAGCTCTTTGTTGTTCTTCTTCTTGTACATCTCTAATAGTAACACCACCTCTAGGTTGTGACAAATCTCCTAAAATTGTAGCAATGAATTCATCATCACATGCAGAATGAATAGGTTTAAATGTAGCTTCCTCCTCTTCTTGTATAACAGTTGTAGAAGGACCAGCTTCTTCTTCAAAATTCAATACCCTTGGTGTTATTACCTCTTGTCTGAAGATTCCATGAAAAGCATAACTTTGTTGTTCAGTACCTTGATCTTCAATAACCAGTTCTTCAGTACTTTGAGGTTCAGTCCTTTCTTCAAGATTTCAATATTAACCAGTTCTTCAGTACTTTGAGATCCATTCTCCTTGTCATCTTCTTTCTCGCTTATCATCTTCTTTCTCCTTATCATCTTCTTTCAATTTTTGTTCATCTAATTTCCTCCCAAATGGATGTAAGATGATTTATGAACTTTCTTGCGCTTTTAATTCCTTTCAAGTTGCTTACGGCGCTTGTTTTCCTCTTTAACCCATAAGTTGTAACCTTGAATATATGATTTAATAAAATTCCTTAACCACATATACTTACGCTTTAACTTCCTAAGCGCTTTAGCTTGCTCGCCAAAAGATTTCTTCAACCGTGTCAATTCTCTAGTTAAAGCATAATTGTTGAGAACTTGACCTTCGATTCCAAAGAAACTTCATCTCCTTGAGATTGTGAGTGAACTTCTGTTGAGATTCGTAGAGATGGTGGAGGTGTAACAACAACATGTTCGGAGCATCAAGATTTTCGAGAAGCGACTTGTGTTGCAAAGACTTGGCGATGCAGATCGTTGAGAAGCAAAGACTGAGAAGCAAGACTTTGTAAGCAAACGTAATCAAGACTTCACTTTCCTCATCCGCTCCAACTTCATCACGCATGTTTGAACAACTTCCAAAGATTGTAGTAGTCAATGGAGTATCTCCACCTCGAACAAATCACTTCGCCTAGCCATAAATGTAAATATTTTGGCTTGTTGCACAATGACAGTAACAAATCGCAGGTTTTGGAACATCGACCAATTGCTTGTTTAAGAAAACTCAGACAAACCTTGGGTACATCAACCATTTTGACCCGTATGATATATGTGAAAGCATCCCATCCAAAATGAGCCTTGAAAAATTAAACACTTTGTTAGTAGCTAATCCAACTACTGCAGATGCTATATTAGACCCAAACTGCTCCCAAGAAGTACTTTTAGAACTTATGCAATGGAGCAGTACATGAATCAAGAACTTCCATTGAGAACAGAATAATGCTTTCTTGAATGTTTGTTCTGTCAAAGACCCTTCATAACCAAGATCCCTAAAAATATCCCAAATCAGTTGTCAAATCGAATAGCCCCATCTTCATCATCAAATAATAAATCTTCTCGAATAGAGGCCTCTGTAATCTTGATAGTCCGTCCAAAGAATCGTTGATCTAATATAATATTCATCTTCTTCCATATTATCTCTAGCATTTGCCCAAAATTCCTGAATCCAAGGTTCAATGATATCCGGCCCAACTAAAAGAGCATAACTAATTGGCGACCCAGTAAGATAATCAAGGATATCATAAAAAGCCACATTCGCCTCAGTCTTGTCCAAATTAGCCACCATATTGTGCTTTGAAACAGTTAATCGATTCGCCATTGATGCATAAGTGAGCACAATGAAAAGATAGTATCGAATAATAAAAAGATGGTGATTGTGAGATAAGTATGGAAAAGACTCTAAGTAATAATATTAGAGGGAAAATCAGGAAGTAGTTATTTATAGGTGGGATTTGAAAAATCACAGCCCATAATAACAAAGTTATCGTTACATGCAATTACCTATCAATATTACCGTTGGAACAAGATTTTAATACGACAAACAAGACTTTCCACATAAGCAAGATTTTCCCAAGCAAGATTTTCCAAGCAAGACTTTATGGAAAACAAGATTTGCCTAATTCCTTCATAGAAACTAAGTATAAACAAGGATCCTCCCTCAAACAATACAGGACTATACTAACACCTTATAGTCCTCCCTCAAACATAGCTTAGTAGTTAATCATTCCAATGCTCACGACCAAGTGATTGAATCATGACACATCAAAACCTTTTGTGAGCAAATCACCACATTGTCATCCGTGTGAACCTTAACAACATTGATGAGTCTATGCTCATAACAATCTCTCGATAAAGTGATGCCTAATCAATATGCTTTGTCTTGGAATGATACACTGTGATTCTTCACAATACAAATGGTACTCTCATTATCAATATTGATAGGAGTATTTTTGAAATTGAACCCATAGTCCAAGAGTTGATTCGCATCCACAAAACTTGTCCACAACAGCTTTGCGCAGCCTACATATTCACCTTCAAGAGATGATGTTGTCGCAATTGTCTCGCTTCTTGCATTGCTGTGAGACTAACCTTCTTCCAAGATATTGGCATCCACCGCTTGTTGATCTTCTATCATAATTATCACCGCATAATCACTATCCGAAAAAGCTTCCAAGTAAAAGGTGACTCTTTAGGATACCACAACCCCAACTTAGGTTGTTGTTTTAAATAATGTAAGATTCTCTTCACCGGATTCATGTGAGAGATCTTTGGTGAGACTTGATATCTTGTACATAGACAAACCGCAAACATGATATCGTGCCCGGATGCGAAGAAGATACATAAGAGAGCCAATCATAGATCTCAGATAACTTGACTTCAACAGTCATCCATCTTCATCTTTACCCAATGAATTGATAGATTTAATAGGTGTAGTAATGTGACCTTCATATCATCAAAATTAAACTTCTTAAGTATGTCTCAGAACATACTTGTCTTGACCGATAAAAATTCCTTCCTTTGACCGCTTAACTCAAGTCCCAAAAGAAAGTTAACTCTCCCATTGAACTCATTTGAAATTCCTTCGCATCACCGCTCAAACTCCTTAACCATGGACTGTTTGGTAGCCCCAAAGATGATATCATCAACATACACTTGAACTAACATGATATCCTTCTTATCTCTCTTTATAAACAAAGTCTTGTCAATAGCTCCCCTCCTGTATCCATGTTGTAATAAGAATGTAGAGAGCCTCTCATACCAAGCTCTAGGTGCCTGATGAAGGCCATAAAGAGCCTTAACCACCTTATAGACTTTGTTTGGGTGCTTAGGATCTTCAAAACCTGGAGGTTGTTTCACATACACCTCTTCTGTAATAGTACCATATAAAAAGGCACTCTTGACATCCATTTGGTAAACCTGAAAACCCATGTATGAAGCAAAAGCAAGAAATATTCTAATAGCCTCAATCCTTGCTACAGGAGCAAATACTTCATCATAATCTACATCTTCTTCTTGTCTCGTAGCCTTGTGCAACTAACCTTGCCTTGTTTTTGATAACATTGCCTCTTTCATCTCTTTTGACTCTAAAACCCATATGGTGCCAATAACTCTCTTCCCATCCGGAAGATCACATAAACCCAAACTTATTGAAGTTTAAATTGAAGAAGTTCTTCTGCGATAGCTTCAACCCAACTTTCTTTAGTCAAAGCTTGAGCAATATTCTTGGGTTCCTCTTGAGAGATGAAACAAGTAAATAAGGTGTTTGATGGTCCTTATGATTCAAATTATTTTGTTTATACACAAAGCTAAGTAAAGCATTGTGAGGTTTTGTGAAACCCTTAGCTTTGTGTCTTGTAATAACTCCGTAAGTAGAAGGACCAATGATTTGATCGCTTGGATGATTCTTGTGAATCCGTAAGATTGGTGACCGTGGAACTCCATATGTATCATCCAAGTTAGTATAATCAAGACCTTCATTGAGTCCGAGAAAATACCTTCATCTTCAAGCTCATCATCGCTTTTTCTAATCCGTGCATGGTAGGATCATCCAAATCATCTAAAGTATCATCAATAGTGCAAGATAGATTGGTCGAAAGCACTTGTCAAGCACGTGTGAGAATTCTGCAGCCTTGGTCTTCTTTGCCTCTTCATAAGCTCTCCTTTGTTCATCGCTGTAAGAATGTGCTAATACATCTTGAAGAAGCATCCGATTAAGTTCCTCTTGAATAGAATGATCCTCAAGCAGATAATGAGGATTGTGATGCAACAATACTTTGTTTTGGAGAATCAAGATTTTGCTTAGGAACAAAGAAGATTTGTTTTGAACTTACTGGATCTTCATCGAGCAAGATCGATCTAATATGAACTCCATGAACAACATATTGTGAATCTTCTCCATGATACATGTGTTTGTTCTCTTCTCTTGCAGTACATAGTTCATGGACGGAGTTAAAACTTCAAGATCAAACATCCAATCGGGACCTTTACCTTCTCGGTGTCTTGATCTTCTAAAACTCAACATGAAGACAATCTTGAACCTTCTTAGTAACTTTGTTGTAGACTCTAAAGCCTTTGCTGTTGGTACAATATCCCAATAAATAACCTTCTTCTGACTTGCCATCAAACTTACCCAGATTATCAATGGTGTTTAAAATAGTGAGAGGGCATCCAAAAGGCTTCAAGAATCGAATGTTGGGTTTGTTGCCCATCAGCAACTCATACGGTGTCTTTATTTGTGGTTTTGTGACAAATACTGTTAAGAACATAACAAGCAAGATTTCACACCTCAAATTTCGTAATTGAATAGGTAGTTGAGAGTCTGCAAGCATAGTTCGGCCGCTTCAATCAAAGTCCTATTTTTCCTCTCTGCAACACCATTTTGTCGTGGTGTTCTTGCAATCTTGAACTCCCTTTTGATTCCTTTGTTAGCACGTAAGTCATCCATAGTTTATTCTTGAATTCATCCCATTGTCACATCTAATACCTCTAACCTTGAGTCTTAATTGGTTTTCCAAAGGCTATAATTAGAGTCCGAATAGCATCAAAGTGTCATCTTTAAATCCCAAGAAAATACCCAACTAAATCTATCGCAATCATCCGTAATAACCAAGCAAGATTTCTTCTTGTTTAAACTTGCCACGAGACAGTCCAAACAGATCCATATGTAACAACTCCAATGGTTCTCTTATAGTTCTCTCCTCAAGCTTCTTGCATGAAGCTTTATGTTGTTTACCCTTCTTGCATGCCAAACATGAATGATCATTCTTGTAAGTTTTTGAAGGTAAACCTCTAACTAAATTGCCTTTGACCAGTTTGTTGATGTTCTTGAAATTAACATGGCCCAATCTTCTATGCCACTGATGTGATTCTTCAGTTGATGCTTTTGCCACTAAACATGTGGCCCTTCCATAAGAGTGAAGACTCTTCATGTCCAGACTATACACATCATTAGTCCTTGGTACTGAGTACTACCAAGTCATCGCAAGAACAAGTATGAAGTCGATGAAAGAATAAGACATTCGTGTCGTTGAATAACACATGATGCTTTTATCACAGATTTGAGAGACCGACAACAAGTTAAACTTTAGCTCCTTCACATATCTAACATTCTCAAAATCGATTCTTCCAGCTTTGATTGTTCCTTTCCCAAGAATCCTTCCTCCATTGGGATCATTCCCAAAAGCAACTCTTCCTCCACTAATAGATCTAAAGTCGATGCAATTTCTTTATCTCCTGTCATACTGCCAGAGCAACCACTATCCACAATAAGATGATCTTTAAGCTCCTCTTCTGGGTTGCCCTGCACATAAAGAAAAAAGTTAGTAACTTTTAGGAACCCAAGCCATTACTGACTTGTGTTCCCCTTGTGGAGTTACAAACTCAAATTCTTTGAGTATGTAATTCTCATTATCCTTCAAATGATGATCCAAAATTATCTTTTGATTCTTAGCATGTGGATTTTCAAAACTTTCTGGTTTTTCAACATAAATTTCTTTCACCAGATTATTAGCATTTTCTTGTATCACAAAAATATCTGATTCACTTTTTGTTGATCGTCTTGTTTGTCCTCAACAAGATTTTTCCTTTTAACCCATTCGGTTTTAACAGTGGTTCACGTGATCTAGATCCCCTATGTGAATTGTAGAACTTTCTAGGTTGATAAAAGTGAGATCTCCTAGGATTCCTGTTCCAAGAAGTGTGAGCAGGACCTTGTGTAGGCTGAGCAGTACTTTTAGAAGGTACTGCTTGTGAAGGTACTGGTTGCCTAGAAAACTGTCTTCTCTGGTGAGGGTACCTATGGTCTGGTGAGAAATTACTATGATTTACTCTATTAGAATGATTCCAGACTGATTTGTGTTCTCTAGGTTTCTGGTTGTTAGACCTATTCCTTGAAAACTTGCTTAGGTATTCTGAGTGTTTGTCACAATCTTTGATTAAGTGATGAGGATCAGAACACACAAAACAGCTTTTCACCCATACTTCCAAAGTGTCTACTTCTATGTCTATGACCAAAATTATTTTGCCTCCTAGATGAATGATAAAATCTGTTTTGACCAAAGTTATCCCAAAAGGTTTAGCAAGACTGTTTTGAAAAGGTTTTGCGTAGTATGCGCTTGTTGAGCAAGACTTTGTTTTAAAGGTACCGCTTGATTTTGAACAATATTTTCAACGACTTCTTTGGGTTTTCGCACCTAGATTGAGCAACAAGCTTCTTCCTAAACTCTAGACTGCCTACACCAAAGCGAGAAACATCGGTCTTGAGGGTTGATGACTAATGGGATGAGGAACAAGATGATAACCATTGTCTTTCTTATATTCGAGAGGTGGTTCACTTATTGAGCCCTCATTACTAGATGTATCTACATAGTTAATGAGTTCATCATCACTAGTGGTTATGTCCTCAAAATCACCATCATCCTTATCACTAGGTTGGTTTTCATCTATGTTACTAAAGTCCATTCCAAATCCTAAGCTCTGTTCTAATGTAAGCCCTTCTCTGCTTTTTCAACATAAGCAACATGAGACAAGCGGACTCTCCCAAGCAAAGAAACTTAGGCGACAAATCATCTCTTTCCTTAGTCAATTTCTCAATTTCAAAGAATTTTACAGCTTTAGTTTCCATTCACTAAGTTTTAACTGATAATCCTGTTGTTCATATTTTTCAGCCCAAGCCATTTCATTATTTTCATGAGTTAATATTTTGGCTTCCATAGATTCTAAAGTGATTTGATAACCTGCTACCTCAGACCTAGCCCTAACACAATTATCTCTTTCAATCACATAATTGTTAAGCAATTTTAGATAAAACGCATAACAGTTTGAGCATACCTCAGAGATAGGAGACTGAGTTGGAGAAGTAGCCACCATAGCAAGAAGAACAGGGTCATCTTCACTTTCTTTGCTCCAATCAAATCCTCCAAAGCCATCATCAGATTCCAAAGCAAAGAAGTTCGATTCTTCATCAAAAGCGGTGCTCGGTCAATGCTTCCACCGTGTCTTCAATCGTATCTTCCATCGCTACCATACAAGAAGTCACCGGTTCATCATCAAACTCTTCACTCCACCAACTTCGATAACTTCTCTTGAGCAACCAAAGCCTTTGTTTCGCTTATTGGAATTTCTTTAAGCTCAAGTTTTGGCTTCTCGGATGTTCTGCTTGCTTGATACTTAGCAAACCCGCACTCCTTGCAAAGTGACCATCTTTTGACAATTGAAGCATTCAATTTGAGATTTGTCAAAAGTTATTCCTTGTTTTGGTTTGAAATCAATACTTTTGCCTGCCTTCTTCATGTACTTTTGATCCGTGCGGTGATCATAGCAACTTGCCACCGGTATCAATTTCTTCAAGTGCATCTTCTTCAATCTGTGCTAGATCCTCTTCATAGGTGACAGTAAGCTTGCTTGTTGTGCAAAGAAGGAGCACACAACTTCATCCGAGTGCAAAGTGGTAGATGGTGAGGCTCACTTGAGCATATGAAGGGGATTGTAAACAGCAGTGACTTTGAGAACAAGATTTTGAGGAGAAGCAAGATTTTAAGTAACGCTCTTCTTTCGGATGATAGAAAAGCAATCTTGTGAGATTTGGAATTTGGTTGACCACTCATCTCATGTTCATACACCTTCGCTGATGATAGAGATCATCAAAGTCCATAACATCCAATCCTTGTTGTCCTCGATCATTGTAGCAATCACATGCCATGTAGATGGCAAGCTCCTTAGAAACTTCAAATTAGCATCCTCAATCGACACTTCGCTTTGTATAACTCCAACATGTTGAGAGATTTTGAAACCTATCATATGCGACATCAAGACTCTCTCTTTCACCAACTGTGAAAGTTTCAAATTGTTGTTTCAAAGAAATTTCGTGCATCTTCTTAGAGGCTTCATTCCTCCAACTGGTCTTGAGAGCGACCCAGTAGCTCGCTTAGCATCCTTAGCATCATGAAATTTGAGAAGATGACCATCCGAATGGCGATAAGAGAATGTTTAGAGCCTTTCTTGATTCCTTATGGTTGTCTTGGGTAAGACTACCTTTAGTGCGCTTGGTTGTCCAGAATATTAATGGGTTCTGTGACAACTTCATTCCCATTCACAATTACATTCCATAGAGCATGGTCTCAGAATGGCAATATCTTGCCTCATCTTCATGCACCGTAGATCATATTCTCCTTCTTGATTATTGGAATTCGAGTGAGGTGATTGAGGGTGGTGGAACGACTTCAATCGACATCTTGAATATAGTTGAAGTAGGGTTTCTTCTTAGTCGAGTTTCCACACAAGCTCGATACCACTTGTTGGATCGATATACTTTAATCAAACTAACTTTAACTAGCTCGTTAAGGTTTAATAACCTCGGATAAATCCTAAGTTATTAACAAAGAAACACCGAGCAATCTTTATTAAGTACGCGAATTTACTTAACAAAGCTAAGAAGAATAACTTTTATTATAAACTCTAAATCGCTTATTATGCGGATATTCTAATACAACTCTAAGATAATCGAACTTTTCTCTAAAACACTAATTGTAATCTCTAAAACTCTTTTTGGAATCGCACTCTAATGCCAATCTAGGAGTCCTTTTATAGGCTCAAGGATATCCTAGTCGGTTTACAATTTGTATTCTTGCACGACAAGTAATCTAAACATGGAATACAATTCTTTCCATAAACGAATATAACAGTTCTTTTGTTCTTGCAAGACTTTGACTTCATAGTGCAAGATTTGACTTTGTCTTTAGCGAGATTTGACTCTTTGACTTCTTCCAAGATTTTGCGACTTTACAAGACTTTCATATCTTCAGTACTTTCATATCTTCAGCACTTTCATATCCCAACAACTTTTGTCTGATTAATCCGATTAGACCGATTTTGTCCTATTAATCGGTTGTTGACCGATTTTTAAGCGATCTTTGACCAAACCGATTAAATAGGCCGATTATAATAAATCAAGGTGCTTAGTGAGCGATCAGCGATTATGCGGGGATTAATCGGCCACCTGGGCCGATTTTTACAACAGAGCCTGTTGGTGAGAGGGGTGCAGTGATCTGTACAATGGAAACAATATTTTTATCTGTTTTGTGGATCTCCGTTGGCCACATGGTTTTGGCTACAATGGTAACTTTGTTTTGGTCCATATATTTTGTGTGTTTGGTAAATCTGACGGTGGCGTTACTAATTTCAATTATTGATTATCGAAAACCCTAATTGCATATTTGCTAATTTTGGAGAAACCATTAAAGGTTTGATTTTTTTCCCTTTCTTCAGGGCTTATTTTACTTGATCTTTATGGTACTTATGGTATGCTGTCTTATTTAGGCTTTGGTTTTGTGTTTGGTAAATCTGACGGTGGCGTTACCAATTTCAATTATTAATTATCGAAAACCCTAATTGATTATTTGCTAATTTTGGAGAAACCATTAAAGTTTTTATTTTTTTCTCCTTTCTTTAGGGCTTAGTTTACTCGATCTTTATGGTACTTGATCTTTATGATCTTTATGGTACTTATGGTATGCTGTCTTATTTAGGGTTTGGTTTTCTGCTTGCCGTGTCTTAGATGAGGCTTGCGTATGTCGATTATCAATCATCCAAAAAACTGATCTGTGGCTTTTAGATTTTCCAAAATTGATACAAGGAGTCATGTTTTTCACTTTTTTTTCTTTGCCTATTTTCTCTGTTCTTTATGCCCTGTGGCCTATGTTTTCTTTGCCTTTCATTGTTTTTTGAAGATTGGATGCTGGGTTGCGGTGAGGATTTAAGGTTTTTATTTATTTATTTATTTAAAGTTTGTGTGTTGGTCGAATGGGATGTCATGTCTTATGGTTAAACACTTTGCGCGAATTAGATTTTGCTTAAATAGTATAACTTCTAAAAAGATTTTGTGGGTTTGCAATGTTTTCAGGTCTTGCAGTCGTGGAGTGGGTTTGCTGAGGTTGCATCAATTGTAAACAATCTTGCTAAGAAATCACACATTTTGCCATGCTTAGCTTGCCCGGAAAACATGTTTTTGGTGGTAAGTTAACTTGGCTGGAAAACATGGTTTGGCGGGGTAACCATATGGTTGCAGCCATGTTGTTGTTTTAGTGCGGCCACCGTTTGGATAAAAAAATCGAGCCGATGTGACTAGGGATGGATTGAACGGGTTGGTTAACTTGATGCTCTTCCACCCAAACAGGCCGGGTAACAAAATAGCTTTCCTTTGTATTGATAGCTTAAGTGGGCCTGAAAACATGTCTTAGCAGTGTAACCAGATGGTTGCATCCATGCTGTTGTTCAAGTGGCAATAAAATTTGCAGACCATGAGCTTTTCTGCATATTAGGTCTGCCTTGACGTTCTTTTTTATGTTGGTCCATGGTGCTGAATTATGACGCTTTGTGTTCTTTTTTTGAGGCTGTGATGATTTGGGGTTTTTTTGGTGAATGTGAGATCGGCCGTATCTTGGCAGGGTGGCAGGCAACTGTTGCAGCCATGGCGAGCCTATCCTGTTTGCTCAGAGATTCGCCTATCTGAGCTGCCTGCCCACGAATCAAAATGTGCAATTTTACATTTGCTTGGGACGAGCACATAATAAAAGTGTTTGTTTAAGCCAACAGTCATGCATGTATGCAACTGGGTTTTTTTTTGTCTCAGCATCTGGTGACACCTACAGTTACGGGGCTATTTGATATAATAGTTACCAAGTTTATTGGTTGCTTATTGCGCTTGCAATTAGTGGTTATTGGTATTCATTCTCATGGGCGGAAGTGCCTTTCAAGAAGATGGGGTGCGATGCATGTTGGCCGGCCAACCCAGCATGATTGCACCCACGGTTGATGTGCTCTTTTTCTTAACATGTTGCTTTTGTGCCTGTTTGAGCTTGCAATTGCTATAACTATGGCCATTGTTTTCAGTACGTGAATCCACCTATGTTTGGATCATTATATTGTCGTATAATTTTCTGGAGATATACCTGATTGGATCTAAAAGGTAAACGACCCGTGTGAGCATGTTTCTATTCCTTTGTATTCCATTCTGGAGATATTATGTGCTTTTATTTATGTCAGTCGGCTTTTTGCGTTGAGGTTGGTTAAATATGATTTTCTCAAACTTTCATTCCATTATTGCAGATTGCAGATAGAGGCGAGGGTCCCATGAATGTTGATTTCTGTGATTGCAGCTTTTGCCATTCGTGCAATGCTGAATGGTCGAACTTTGTATTCCTTTTTTGAGGCTGTGATGAATTGGGGTTTATTCGGTAAACGTGAGATGGCGCGTATCTTGGCAGGGTGACAGGCAACTGTTGCAGCCATGGCGTGTGTATCCCCTTTGCTTGAATATTCGCCCATCTGAGCCGTGTGTCCAGCAAAATTCTCATACTTGGCTGAAAAAGCGAACCCAACAAATGTAAAAGTATATAATATACAAGTGGCATATACTATGTCATGAGGTTAATGACGCAATGATGATGGGTTTCTCCGTTGATCTGTTTTGTCGTCGTGATTTAGCACCCCCTGTGTGTTGGCATGGCATTCGCATCCACATTGCGTTTGCAGCCGCGACAGACTTCTGATGCCGCTGCGATGTTCGCATTTCTGAGCGTCTCTATGCCTTATAAATGGTATTTTAACAGGGAATTTTTTTAAAACTAGCCAAAGGGTGGATGCAACATATTTTGCACACCATTCCAGCAGTTGCTGCATATGAGGGTAATGTATGTTTAAGAAAGTTTTCCCAGTTTTTTATGTTGCGCACACTTGCAACAACTATCTTTGCAATCTTATGACTGACGCTATTGCCATCTTCAACAAACTGGTGCATCCAGATTTTATGTGTTACAATAATTAGATGTTGCTTATGGTTGTTGAAATGTTACTTATGGTTAGATGTTCGGGCCAATAAATCAGCTTAGTACTTTGATTTGGGGTTTAATGTTAAAGTCAGATGCAATTGGATGTTCTTCATGTTGTGACGCTTATGCGTGTATTGTGAGGTGAAAATGCCGATGATGATAGTTTCCTGCATTTATGTATTTAGTAAGCGTGCTTCATAGGCTCCCATGTTTTGACAAGGCACCCTAATCCAAATTGTGGTTGCAGCCATACTGAGTCTCTGGTACCGCTACCATATTCGCAGGTCTGAGGCTGTATAGATATTAAAGGGCATAATAAACTTCCCGATTTCAATTCATGACATGTCAGTAGACAGTTTTTAAAAGACACAATAAATCAAGTAGCATTTTCTTCTTTAAAAGCCACTTTTCCACAGATTAGGCCGGCTTTGCTGGCACGTTGTCCTGTGAGTGTATGAACTTTCTTATACAGCATTTCATCTTAGCATTCAAAACTGAACATTTGTTTTTTCCCAATTGAGGTATGCCTTTGCACTTCACTAGAGCCATTACAATGTCTTTCAATCTATTATTGTACAGGCAGATGTGAAAACACCAGCGTTACTGATCCACTTAAGGTACAGGGTAAAGGGACAACTCTGCCACGATTACCAACGGAAGTGTCCACCGTTAGTCTGCAGCACCCGGTGCCCACCAACGGAAGGTCCGTTAATGTGGTTTGTTTTTTGCACAGTAGTGTAGTGTCGATCAACGAGGTTCTGATGCTATTTTTTAAACTAGGCCATGCTCAACTGTACATGATAGCGGATGGTCATAGCAAACTCGGAAAAGAACGGGTATAGGTAGCTGGTGAGTTTATCCCATTAATGTGGCGCCGATAAGTGCACACTAAATTGCAATTAGTGCTGCACACTTCCAGTCATATTATGGGTATGACAATAATATTGAGTCATTAGAAAGGCAACATGTTTATAATACATGGTATATTATTGTCATAAATTTGGGAAATATATAAGCTAAAGTAATGCTGAAATGGCCCTTTGGCTTGAGCTACCACACGTGGCTCTCTAACACCTTTATTTAACCCAATAATCTCATAAATTTGGGAAATATATAAGATATTATATCGTTAATGTCAAAAAATTTATTTCCATTGTTTTGTCTTTTAAGTCTGTTTTTATTTCTATGTAATTGTATTAGTTATGGGCTTATATTGACTCGTTGCAATGACATTATTGGTCAAATGGGGATTCATAAATTCGTCTATGTTACAATAATATTTTCAGCATGTTTGTTTTTCGTTACTTTTTTTGTTGTTCTTCAAACGATCATATTTTCCTTTTGTGCTACCGTGGCCTCTTAAACACGACCATTTTTGTTTACAAGGCATTTCGTTAACGCGAAAAAGGAGACCCTTGAGTTTAGCTGTCCAATTGACAAATGATAAAGTATATTAGAAAAATGAAGTTAAAGTTTTTGAATCTTAAAAAATGCATTTAAAATTTTAAATAAGGGTTTTGATAATAGATTTACATTTATTCTTGATATAGAAATGTGTATATTTAATAGTACTTTATAATATAAATGACCAGTAAACACATAATCAATTATCTTCACCATGGTTCTAAAAGGCGCTACGGCGGCGCGAAGGCGCCACTAAAACGTGAGGTGTGACGTTCACGTTACAAAATATATTAAGATGTCGACTTTAGGCGTGACGTGAGATGATGCGGAAAAATGCGCGATAAAGCGTACTAAAGCGTGAGGCACGGCAAATTTTTTTTATTCAACTTCGATTATTTTAATTATTATTTTTTAAATGTAGAATATTACATCTAAGGACAATTTTTTAACCTTATTCATTATGTAAAACGCTTTTTATAAACTCGAGATATATAAAATATGATATAAGTATATAAATATTTTCATATTTTGTGCCGCTTTACACCAGGTCCTAAAAACATAAAAGTTTTGTCTAACCGCTAAAATATGAGGCTTAATCATACCATCACGCCACACCTCACGATATTTATTTATAACATTGATCTTGAAACATTATGATGAAATGTGTTTTGTTTGGGAATTGATCTACCATTTTTTTTTGATTATTGCACGTTTCATGCATTGCGGTTTAGCAAGACAAACCGCAACGCATGTATGTGCGCAATAAGAAAAACGCGCGAAAGATCACCTCCCTTTTTTTTTTGTGTTGAAGGGGTTGATATTTTCACTTAGTCTATTAAAGGCGAATAAAACAAAAAGAAAGTTGGAGGAAAAATGACATGCAACACGTACATAACAGAATTACAGAAAGATATGCAATAGAGGGGACAATATCAGCCACGTTGGCACTAAAGCTGTGGACTCTTAGACTATCTTTATCAATAACCCTTTACAACCCAATCTCTTAGTAAAATATTATTTTCTCTTTCCTCCACCTACACAACCAATCTGTATTTTTCAACCATTTATCAACAACCCAACCAAAAATATTTAAAAAAAAAAAAAAAAAAAAACAACAACAACCTAGCCAATGAAACAATGTTTTGTCAGATTGTGGGTTGGGGATCTAAATTGCCAAGTGACTAAGATTGCAAGCAAGATTGTATACAAAAATTAAAAAAGTATTATTTTTGTATGTATTTTGAGTGGGTTGGGTTGGCAACCTTGCCAATAAACATAGTCTTAGGATACCCCAACGATGCTTTTATTTTACACAATAAAAATAGGGCAAATTCTCTAAATGCCTCAGTTGCCCAACTAATTTACCCCAAATGCCCCACTTTTTTTTCACTTCCCTTAATGCTCCATGGGCAACTCTCCCATGGGCAACTCTATCATATATTTGGGCCCACTTTGTACTTACATAGTACAAATATAAGAGTTGTTATGTTGGACAACTTTGACCTACTACATTGGGCAACTGACATTTTTTGTCTTTTAGTGAAAAAGCAAAGTATTTATTTTTTATTTTTTAAATACATATAACTTGGGTAACTTGGTCCCACACATATGTACTTTTGGGCAACTCTCTATAAATACCACTTTATAACATACAAATACACCTTTAATAAACCAAATTATACCTCCAAAAAAAAATTTATTATCCTAATACACATTTTTTCTTAAATACAAAACACAAAATACCCAAATCTTCCCACACAAAGTTGACTGCTTCTACCACACACACATTCCCTCTCAAACGCAAACATTCATTCTACAACTTGAAACAGATCTCCTTCCCTCTCAAACTCAAGAATCCAAAGCCCTAATCCTACTGCCTCATTTTGCTTCCACATCAAATCAATAGTTCTTCTTCTCTACATTTGCAGAACCGAAGCCCTAATCCAACTGCTCTTCTTCGTACAATCAAATCAATCGCATGCATATTCGTACAATCAATCGCTCTTCTTCCACATCTCAAGAATACAACGACGAAAATGTTTGATGCAAAGCTAACGGTGAGATCTAGATTAGAACATATTGCTACAATTAAAGGTGCATTGAATGTGAATAGAACCAAATTGTTTAGAGATACTGTGTTTGGGCCTTGGTTAGATTTTCCTAAATATTCCCCTGACCACCACTTATACAATTATTTATATCAAAATGCAGTTGAGGTGTCTAAAGTTAGTGATTGTTGTCCACCTCTAACTTTTGTACTAGGTGATAATGTTTTTGATTTTGGCCGTGAACAATTTAGTCTTCTAACCGGGTTTCGTTTAGGACCCGTAGATAAAGAGAGTGACCACCGCCATGTTGTTAAGGGTTTAATAGATAGTCCTTTTTTGATCGGTTGTTTCCGATAAAAAGAATTAAGAACAAAAATTTAAGGGTGATGACCTTTTGGCGTTGGTGAAGTCGGGAAATGCGGATTCTTTATCCGATGAAGATCTTGTGAGGTTGCTTTGTTGGTGATTGAAACATTTGTATTTATTGGTCGGGAAGGAAGGTTTAATGTTCACGACCATTTGCTAAAGAATGTTGAGGATTTTGTGTATGGAATGAGTATCCATGGGGTGAATACATGTGGGCTCATCTGTATAAAAGAATGGTGAATGTTGTTCCTAGGCATCTCGAGGCAGAATCAAAGAAGCCCGTTCCAAAAGATCCAAAAAAAGAACAAACATACACTTTGTATGGATTTACATGGGTGTTGAAGGTTAGATTTTACTTGTAACATACATTATTTGTGCTTGTATATATTCTGATGGTTAATCTAAATAATGTGTTACATGTTAAATTTGAGAAACATAGATAAGCAGAATAGTCATTCAGGCATTGGCTTTGTTCCATAGGCATTGTCATTGTTCCTTAGGCTTTGGCTTTGTTCCCTAGGCATTGTTCTGTACTCATTGTTCCTTAGGCATTGTAAGGCTTGGTGTAAATTTAAGGATGTTATGGTTGATGGTTTCGCACTAGATAAATACATAGAAACGATTTGTAAAATAGGGTATCAAACCACTGCCAATGTCGCTTCATCCACTGCTAGTTCAGAAGAAACCACTGCTGCAACTACATGTTATGTAATTGTATCCCCTGTTACTACAGATACACCCACTGCTATCCTAACCACTGCAACCATAATCACAACCACTATAATCACAACCACTAAGTCTTAATACGTTGTATTTGTTTTTTCAGATTTGGATTATGGAGACATTCCCTAACAGCTCCCAGTTTTGGACCAAAGACCCAGAGAAGATCCCACGTTGTCTAGCATGGTCAAAAGTAAAAAACTTTGAAAAAAAGCATTACACTATATTTATTTGATCCGGTAAGTAAAAACTCAAAATTAGTTAAGTGTTGTATGTTTTATTGCATTTAGCATATCAGGTTATCTCCTTTGTTATGTAGGCTGTCAGACCATTACAGAAGATTGTACCAACAAATGCCGAGCTGAGTTGTCCGTGGTACATTCGAAGTATGGACTACATCCGTGGACTTGATTCCCAACTTGTTGAAAGAAGAAGAGTTGGTCGACCAACCGATGGTGGAAGAAGAGAAGCTATGGCGATGGGGATGTATGTGGTGGAATTGAAGCCGATTTAAATGTTCCTTTATGTGATCTTGATGAAGTTGTTACAGAAGGTCAAACGTCTAGGGTCAATGACAAAGCTGAAGAAGAAGAGAATTTTGCTTGGGTTTGGTGAAATGTTGAAGCGAATGAGCCTGAGAAGCTTGAAGATGTTGTAGTCGGTAATGTTGAGGTTCCAGATGGTAACAAATGTGACAAAGCGGAAGCGTCACATAACTTGGATAAAGATGACATTCTAGCCGAGCTTGTGTCCATTAAGTCCAGGGTTGGTAGTATCGAAGAACGTAGGAAGCGTTGGTGTATCACGGATGTTAAGTGAGATACACATAGTTAAAAAGAGAATTGGGGTAATTGAGGAAGTTTTAGGAATAAAGTCACAAGATGATGTTGGTGAGAATAAGGTAACAAGTCGTTATTTGAAATTTTTACTTCATTATGTACAAAATGGTCTCTTTGACCAAAGTCGTTCACTTTTTACGTGTGGAGAGTGTTGATGCCAACAAACCTTTGGCTACTTCGATGCACACACCCCATCGGGACCAATGTAGGATCCGGCGAGAAGCGGTGCTTTTATCGATTACAAGAGTTCACCGGACCTATGACGCAAGTTGTGAAAGTCGCTTTATCGGAAGTCCTCAAGATGCTCATCATTCCAACAATTTTATGTAGGTGGATAACAAATTTGACTGTGCCGCCTTACCGAATTTGAATGATGCATTCTCAGACATTGCTTATGATGGGTTTGATCCAACTCCTGTTGGTTAACTTGGATGCATCTAAGATATAACCGCCATGGCTGCAAACAGTAATGAATAATCAAAGATGGATGAACGACACCATATTAAGTTTATTTTGCTACTCAGAGGTGGTGCCGTACATCCATCTTTGATCATTCATATGTTTGTTTCGTAACTGAAGTGTACAATTACCTTTTCTTAACATCAGGATACAACCGCCATGGCTGCAATACTATAGAATTGCCACGCCATGAAACGGAATATCGCATCATTTGCATGATTTAATAAGATACTTGTCATCACAGCCTCTTACAAAATAACAGCATATATACTCACATACATGATACAAATCTTCGAGCCAATCATGGTTCATTGGGACGGCCGTCTGCTAGGGAGAAATGATTATATACTTTCACAGAAAATATATACTCATGTGTTGCCATACAATGCCAACCATGATTGACCCGAAGATGTTAATCATCTATGTGAGTATACCAATCGAGTTTGTATTTATATGCATTAGCAAGGCTCGGATCCGTAAAGGTTTGATAAACACAAAACATCGAGGATATAACCGCCGTGGATCGCAAAATAATGTATTAAAATTGCCATGCCAACATACGGTAAATCACATCATTTGCATATCAAATAAGATAATCATCATCACAGCCTCTTGCATGTACTAAATACAAAATACATTTCTGCTACTAACATACACATCACACACATAAAATCTTCCCACTGAAAGTCAAACCTTCCTTCTGAAACACACATTGGCAACAATCAAACGTCCATGGGTACACAGTAATGTATGCTACTGTATTAAAATAGATAACAACGATAACATCAAGGCTCAGATCTGTATTAAATAAAACGGCATGGCTGCATAAGAATGTAATAAAACTGCCATGCCAAGATACGGTCAATCACATCATTTGCTTCATCAAGTAAGATATTTGTCATCACAGCCTCATACATATCACAAATACACAAAACACACCTATTAAGATTATAATAAGCGGTGTTACAAGGCATTTCGTTGACGCGAAAAAGGAGACCCTTGAGTTTAGCTGTCCAATTGACAAATGATAAAGTATATTAGAAAAATGAAGTTAAAGTTCTTGAATCTAGATACTACTATATAAAGCATTTAAGTTGTGAACACAAAAATTAAGATAAGAGCTTCATCGTTGAGTAACATGTGTTATTTCTCTAACTAAAAATAACAAAATTGAGGGCTCTAACAAACTAAAATAAAGAGCTCCAATAATGGGGTGACATATATCACTTCTTAACTAATTAATCACATTTATTTTTAAATTTAAATATCTTTTAATTCGTTTAATTTTTATGATCTAATTTCACCATATTTTTAAAATTTTGTGCTCTTTAATTCAACATCATTTTGATATATTTTTATAAGTTTTAGTTTTACATTTTAGTAGGTTTATTTTATTTTGATTCAAATTTTATAACTTTAACATTTATTTCAATCAATACAAACTTTATTTATCAAAATCATTTATTTTGGGAAAGTGTTTGTGGGAAAAGAGATTGTGAAGGTCTTTTATATGTGGAATAATGATGTCACGGAAAGATACGGAAAACCCAAACAAACACATACAACTAACACATATACATTTGAAGTGTTGTGAAATACTCCCTCCGTCCCAAATTATAAGTCTAGTTTGACTTTTTCAAAGTCATTTTATATCAACTTTGACCTTAATTATTTTTTTTAGTGTTGTATAATACTTGACGCAAAATATATAAATGGACTTGTGTTTTAAATGTTTTTTCATTGATATACTTTTCATCAAGTATTATATAACACGAAAAAAAATAATTAAGTTCAAAGTAGGAAAGAAAAGACTTTGAAAAAGTCAAACTGGACTTATAATTCGGGACGGAGGGAGTAATTCACCAAGCGGGTAAGCAATTGCGAGGAGAGTTGGGTTAGCAATTCATTTACTATATTTATTATATAATTATATTTATCGCCGCCGCTGTGCGTGGGTATCCAACTAGTCTTAAAAATGCATTTAAATAAGGGTTTCGATAATAGATTTACATGTATTCTTGATATAGAAATGTGTATATTTAATAGTACATCATAATATAATAACTTGACCAGTAAACACATAATCAATTACTTTCACACAACATGGATGAATTACCAGTACAAATTTTGTTTTGTGTTGCTGTGCGTGGGTATCCAACTAGTCTTAAAAATGCATTTAAATAAGGGTTTCGATAATAGATTTACATGTATTCTTGATATAGAAATGTGTATATTTAATAGTACATCATAATATAATAACTTGACCAGTAAACACATAATCAATTATTTTCACACAACATGGATGAATTACCAGTACAAATTTTGTTTTGTGTTGATATTTTCACTTAGGGGAGGGAGTGGTACCCTAATACCCAAAAACCCTCCAACTCAAAACTACCCAATTTTACCCTAACACTACCCGATTTGGAGTGAGTGGTACCCTAATACCCGATTTTTTTTTATTTTTTTATTATTTTTTTAATTTTTTTTTACATATTTTCCTCAATCATTTATTTGACACGTAGCCTCTACTTGTATATTGTGTTGGTCATCATTATTAACACGTAGCACCATATTTCATTCCATATCTTTTGTGTGGTTTACTTTCTCTCTTCTCCATTTATCCCCACTTCTTTTTCATTTATTATAAGTAACACTAATCATATTTCATTTGTTTTAGTCTCTTGTCCATCCATCCATGGCAGTGGCAGAAGAACAAGAGGACCCAGTTCCTTTGTAATAACTAAAGCAATCAAAGAAGAAACTAAGCCCAAGAATAATAGTTCTGCTACACCAGAATTTTTATTTTTATTTTTTATTTTTATTTATTTATTTATTTTTTAAAGTCCACAACTAGCCAACGGCTAGTCCAACGGTCAAAAAAGTGAAATCCTTCCATGTTCACCGCTCGGGCTATGAAACCAAATTTGGTACCCGATCGTGCTACCCGATGAGGAGGGGACGGTGTTGCCGATCGGGTAACACAAACTGATCAGGCTACCCGAACCCACTCCCTCCCCCCTTAGTCCATTAAAGGTGAATAAAACAAAAAGAAGGTGGGAGGAAAAATGACATGCAACACATCAACAACAGAATTACAGAAAGATATGCAGCAGAGGGGACAATATCAGCCACGTTGGCACTAAAGCTGTGGACTGTTATGATACCCCAACAATGCTTTTATTTTACACAATAAAAATATGATAAAATACTTTCATTAAACAAGAGACTAATAAAACACATTTTATTTCTTGATATGATTTTGTTAACGATAAATGCTCTACGTAAACAAGTGATTATTTTTTTTAAAACGAAAACTATTTATTTCACATAATTATACATCAAAATCTATCTTACACATCCTAAGCAGAACTTAAATCTACAATCATTTTAGTTGAAGAGCCTCTCACATAACATATGGTATCATTGAAACACAAGCTTTAAGGATGGCAATCTGATAGTTTCTGACAGCGATGATGATGAAGTTTTTGATGATCACATTGGGACGTTGTATTCCGATAGTAGAGGTAAGGAGCATAGTCTTTATAAGCAATGGAAAGCGGATACGGGTGATGACAACAATTATGATGATGATAATTTTGGCCTCTTTCCTGCTCAGTTAAAGGCTGCTGAAATTCAAGATTTTTGTCTTAACTAGGTTGCTTTATAGTTTGCGTAAATTGTATCTTCTATGATGGTTTTTGGTTTTGAGGTCTAGTTGGTTGTAGCTAGTTGTCGTTTATGGCATGTCATAAATGATTAGTGTTTGTGTCAAGCGTTTGCTTGCGGTTAATGTGGTACCTAAGACCCATTCCATTGTATTTAAACGGTCAAACGGTCATTTTAGAGTAATATATTTTACCGGGTAGAATTCCCTTTACTAATTAAAAAAAAATAAAAATAAATTAGTAAATCATAGTGATCGTTATTTGTTGAAGTCAAATGAAGTAAATACTAAATATGACTCGATTAATTAACTTATCACCAGATATAGTGGTCTTCCCGCCATAATATTATTTATTGAAGTCAAACTTTTAGGCTTTTAGCACATACTCTATTTTACTATTTTACCACTTGTGATATCCCCCTAGATTCACTCGTGTTCATTTTTTTTAACAACCGTTACACATCCATAAAATAAGCTAGCTAAATAACTTGCCATTGTCACGTTTTATTGTAAATAAAAAAAGGCAAAATGGTAACAAATCCTTGGTTAAAACACCACCACTATTTTGTCCTTTTTGTTCTTTTACCTGAAAATTTTGGTAATGCTCCTACAACACACACATGATACATAAATTCAACCTGCAGGCTGCATCACATACATGATACATGATACATCACGTATTTTTCATATATAATTTCTACTTAATAAGATTAAGTATACCACTATTATATCTTATGTTGATCACCAATATTTGGATATTATTACATTGTTAATGCAAAATGTTGATAATCGCAGCGATTACCAGTTTTGAAAAGGCTTATTTTTTGGCGCTTGATTCAGATGAAATGGAGCAGAATGTTACAGAAGATCGTGTTAGATTGTGGCAAGCTCTTTGGAAGGCTCATGTTCCAAATAAAATCAAATTATTTGTGTGGCGAGCATTGCACAACTATGTCCCATCTGTTGAGAACCTGCAAATTCGAGGTCTTACTTTAGCATCAGTAACTTGTACACTTTGTGGCGAGTTTGGTGAAGATGTAATGCATGTTTTGCACAAGTGTTCGGCGGCCAAAGAGGTGTGGGTTAGGTGCGGTTTTGGTTATTTGTATGAAGGAAATGGTCCTGATACTTTGGAAGACTGTTGTTGTATGATTCTAAGAAATAGTTCGTTGAGTTGGGAGATGTTCATAATGATACTTTGGGGGTTATGGACGAGACGAAATAAGAACTTTCATGGTCAGCCTGACGGTAGGGTTCAGGAAGTGGATGTGGTTGCAAAGCATATACTTGCAGAATACCATGTGGCGAACCAAAAGGATACATCAAGAGCAGGTGCGGTACAAGAAAGAAGAGCTTCCATTTGGGCTAAACCACAACTTGACCTGGTTAAAGTAAATTGTGATGCATCTTGGATCAAAGAGTCCAGAAAGGTGGGGTTGGGTTTTGTTGTTCGGAATCATAATGGAGAAGTGTTATTATCAGGTGCTCGGGGCGAGTTTTTATGAGCTCTCCATTGAAGTCGGGCGAAAGCTATCATGTGGGCTATGAGTCATGCTCAAGTAGAAGTTACCCAAACGTTGTTTTCGAATCCGACTCTTTATTCCTAGTTAATGCTTTATGTAGCGGATCTGCGCTTTACAAATTGCCGAGATCTTTTCACGATTTTATCTTCTTCTCTAGCCTTTAGTACGTTGTCAATGGTCGTTTGTTAAAGAGAGGAATGAAGTTGCTCATAGCATAGCTACTTGGGTCGTGGGATGTAATGATGAGATCATTTTGAGGGTAGAGTTCCGTTGTGCTTTGTACAAACGATGAAAGATGTACTATTATATTCTAGTGAATAAAATTATCCTCTTTATCAACAAAAAAAAAAAAAAAAAAAAAAAAAAAGACAATGTTCAAACTAACTCAGCTTAACTGCACAAAAAATTATCTATTTGGTTTTAAAAAAATGATTTACCTTGGTTAAGGTCTCTCCACCACATTGTCATTTTTAATTAATTTGCATAAAATTACAGGTAGACCATTTGTCATGGATGGTCATCTGCACTTGGACACCCTCGGTCACACTTGGTCATCTCCATTACGCCCCCAACTGAAGGACGCGTCCTGAAAGGATTTTAGGCAAGGCGCGGTCGACTGCACGATCGAGTCCTCCCCACTTTGTTGTGTGTGAGTGTGTGTTTATTAATTAATAATTTTTGTGAGGTATATATGTGTTTAAGTGAAGTATGCATGTTTTAGGATCACCGTCACCTTATTACACTAATTAACTTGATCATGAAAAAGGTTGTAATGAGTTGACGCTGATGTGGCAGTGGTGACCGCGGTCACCATTACACACCTAATCTTAGTAGCTTAATCCTCCACCAACATATCATTTTTACATTTTTACATTTTTTACCAACATTTAAGGTATTACATTTAGCAAGGACAGATTAGTAATTTTACACGATGGTGAAGGACAGACACAATCCCGCCTGCTGTCCTTTTTCATGTAGTGGTGCATCAACAACAAAAGGATCCCATATATACATACATGCACATGACATACAATTTCATGATCATTATACATACCCAAATTTTATGATACATCATACATACACATTCACAGGCTTATAAATACACACACACAAAAACTCTCACACATTCATATTCATTTTTAAGCTTTTTTTTTTACTCTCTCAGCTGTAAGGTATAGTATATAAACTATACTATTTTAACTTTTAACTTCAAAATAAGAACATATTTGACGATAAATGAGGTTAAATTTGTGTTTTTTTACTTAAAGTAATGATTTTTATCACTCTATGTAAACTTAACTTGGTAATAATATCGTTTTCTTATGATGAATAATGTTTTTTTACTTAAAGTAATGATTTTTATCACTATATTTGAAGTTAGGTTTTTATGAAATGATGAATAACGTTAAATCTGTGTTTGTTTGTTACCAAAAATGAGGAATATCAGTTGTTTAGGTTAGAATAAGTGACAACGTACACTGCGCGTTTGCGGTTCGGATATCCTTAAACGAAGGTGTCGTATTAAGCCTCTAGAAATAGATTTTGCTGTTTTTACGTTTAGAAATCGAAATCTGTTCGCGTAGTTATATATGTGTTTCTTTGACTGAAATAAGTTGTTTGAGATGTGTATTATGTATTATTTAGCTTTGAAAATGATACGTTAAGCTTTCGTATTGAGTCTCAAACAATATATTGTCGCGTTTTTTAGTTCATGTCTCGAAAAGCTAAAAGCAATACTGGTAGATGTGCTTATTTGGTACAGAGTAGTAGCTAGTAGTGTTTTTGTATGACATTATTCATACTTGTTTTCATCAATGGAAGCTGAATGATTGAGGTTATTACGATATATTGGGGATAGTCGATAACGTTTACAAGTTGTATTAATAGTAAACATGATAAACTAGTTGTAGGTTTAAAATGATCTTTGTTCTATAAATCTTTTTTTTAACCTGTTTTAGAAGATATGTGCTCTGTTACCTCTGTTTATGTTTACCATTAAGTTAAGATATTTTGACTGGAAGTTGTATAAATGAGCTCAGCACAATAAATTGTTGTATTTAGCATCGTGTTGGTTTTACGTTGAACTTCTGATTTCTGAGATCAAAGCTGTGTCGTTTTTCACATTTAGAAACTGATTTTAGATGTGGAAAGTATGATTGAGCTTAAAACAGAATGTTTATGCTAATTAGACTTGTTTAAATTGCTATTGCGGACTATAAAGCTGAAATTATGATTATAATAGCGGTCTGTTTCAAATTTGGTCACCGGTAGTTATGAAAGTTGTAGCGTTGAGCCGTTGAGATAAGTATAGCATTTTGCGGACTTTTATGCTGAAGTTATGATCGTATAATTGTTTATATTTGCATTTGGTCACTGATTTGAGCTAAGGATAACATCTTGCACACTTCTATGATGTTTACCATTAAGTTAAGATATTTTGACTGGAAGTTGTATAAATGAGCTTAGCACAATAAATTGTTGTATTTAGCATCGTTTTGGTTTTACGTTGAACTTCTGATTTCTGAGATCAAAGCTGTGTCGTTTTTCACATTTAAAAACTGATTTTAGATGTGGAAAGTATGATTGAGCTTAAAACATAATGTTTTTGCTAATTAGACTTGTTTAAGTTGCTATTGCGGACTATAAAGCTGAAATTATGACTATAATAGCGGTCTGTTTCAAATTTGGTCACTGGTAGTTATGAAAGTTGTAGCGTTGAGCCGCTGAGATAAGTATAGCATTTTGCGGACTTTTATGCTGAAGTTATGATCGTATAATTGTTTATATTTGCATTTGGTCACTGATTTGAGCTAAGGATAACATCTTGCACACTTCTATGAGGATATTGTGATAGTATAGTTATTTTTTTATACCGAAGCTGTAGAATTGAGCTAAGAGTAAACTGATTTTTAGCTGTCATTATGCAATATGCGTCATATGATAAATCTGGTTCGATGTGTATCTTTAGGAAGTAGTATAGGTTTACAATTATATGGAGAATGTGTTGGACTTTGATAGCTTAGGATGTGAAACTGGTTTTTACCTATTGCTTGAAATTTTTAGAAGGCTAACTACATTAAGCTGTCAAACAGTTGCAACAAATTGGTGTACTAGTTGTGAATCCATATTGTTCAGATTTACATGTACAAGTTCCAGCAATTAATAGTCAACATAGCCTTGTTTGCTAGAACGCAAAGTGTATATCAACAAATATATGTAGTAACTGAGTTTGGTTGGATTTTGTTTTGCTGAAGGGATAGATGTTTTTATTTATAAACTGATGTGGTTGATAAGTCTATAAAAACATTCTCTTTGATGAAAGTGTTGACAACCGTTCTGAAGCATAGTCTCTTAATCATCGTACTTATCAGTAATTTACAATGGTGGTTTGCAGATGGATAATCAAAGATTGAGTTATACAGTTGATGAAGCACTTTCTGCCATTGGGATGGGGAAATTCCAGCTGCAGCTCATCGCATATGCTGGAGTAGGTGCTGTAGGAGAAGCAATGGAATTGATGCTTCTGTCCTATGTAGGACTAGCGGCTCAACATGATTTGAAGCTCTCTATCACTGAACAGAATCTCATATCTATCTTCACTTACGTAGCAATGCTTGTTGGAGCATTCGCTTGGGGTTTTGTCGCGGATACTTGTGGAAGAAAGTAAAGTCCTCAACGAATTTTCATATAGTCCTATAAATTTTCTTTGTTACCATGGGATAAATGAAATGAAATGAAAGTTCAACAGTGGTTAAACCAAAATTTCAATATAAACTGAAGTCTCCTTAGACCATTTTGGTTTAAGGCTGATTATTTAGACAAACATTTTGAAGTATAAATCAGCTCTTTTGACCAAAAAAAAAATTTAATGTTTATTCATAAAGTAGATATAATTTTTTTCAAGCAGTTAATTCAAGCTGACCAGGGCTTTGCCACTCTAGATCAAGAATGGTTTTACCTTACTCATGACTTACTATATTCTTACCAAACCACGATAGATAGATTATAGGCTATTCTCTTACATGATACTCATTCTGTCATGGGACTTTAATGGTTCAACATCTTACTGGTCTCTTTCTTTTTGCCTTTCAGGAAGGCTATTTTGGGCTTATCTTTGTTAACAAGCTTCACTGGGCTAGCAAGTGCGTTCTCACGGAACCACATGGAACTACTGATTTCACGGGCCGCTATTGGGCTTGAGATAGGTGGCGCTCAAGTGTACACTACCTGGTATATGGAATTTGTTCCTAGAGCTCATCGAGGGTCTCGAATGATTTGGTTTTCGCTTTTGGTGCAATCGAACATTTCTGGAAGCCTTACTAGCTTGGGTACGTTAATTCATATTTATAATGCATACCTCCTATATAATTCTTCTAATCATCATATAACTTTAATTAGCTTATTTAGCTGCATTATTTTTGTTTAAATAGTTTGATAATTAGAAAAAACGTTTTGCGGGTCAACAAACCCCATTTTGACCCATATTAAAATAATTAAAACTTCTTTTAACATATTCGTATTCAAGCATAGAAGACCATCTTCTTGTTGGTAATATCAGGTCTTTCATTATGTACCAATTCATGCCATGTCGCATGGACAGATAGTCAACAGTTAGTTATTATAAATAGCTCATGGCTTTTGTAGAAGGTTGTCACTATGGAGCTTTTCCAGAAATCCAGAATGTATTTTTATAAGTGATCCACAATAGTCTGATAAGCGTCTTATGCTTTTAGATCATTTCAGAAACTGATTTAGCGGTTTCTCTTTGCTCCTGTAAAGTTGTAGCATTTCGTGTTTCTTTTTGTTTCGTACTCCTTATTACTTTTAGATAAATCTTGAAGGGATGTACTACTCCAGGTCAAAAGTTCTAATTCGATTTAAATGCAGACTTTAATGGAGGTGGTCGTTCCAGAACATAGTTGGAGGTGGTTGATAGGAGGGACTGCACTTCCATCTTTTGTGGCTCTACTGTTTTACTATAGTGTATCGGAATCTCCAAGATTTCTGTGTTCTCAAGGAGATTAGAAGAAGCAGTTATGGTTTTAGAGAGGAGCTGCCACCAACAAAAAAAACTCCCAGAAGGCCGACTTGTATCTGCTCAGATAGATGAAAGTGCGAAGCTGATAGGCCCCAGAAGGAGCTCCTTCTACAGAGTGATGCGAAACCAAAATGAAGTTACAGAACCTGTTGTATCTGCTCATATAGATGAAAGTGCGAAGCTGATAGGTCCACAGAAGGAGCTCCATCTTCAGAAGAAGTGATGCGAAATGAAAATGAAGTTAAACCTGTGGTTCCTCCTTCAGAGATAAATGAGATTGATGACAAGGAAGATTCAGACAGTGATACGACACTAGAATCTGATACTGATCATGCAGATCGAATTGACATAGAGGAGCGGTCAACACTACAAGATCCTTTAATTGGAAACAAAACCAATGGCGATTCAAAAGCAAACTAGCCATATGCAAACTTGTATCAGCAGAGTGGGGAGAATAACACTTTTAATATGGCTGTTATATTTTGCCAATTCATATTCATATAGCAGCCTGATTTCATTGCTTTCATCATCATTCACTGAGTCGCCCATTTGGCAATATGGAGCTCAGAAGAAGCCAAGCTACTATAAAGATACAGTTATCACCAGCGTTGCAGGTACCTATCATCCTCTTATTAACTATTTTGGACCATTCAGGAGGTGTAAACATATTGGAGTTCATGGGTTCAAACTAGAGGTCTCAAATTCAGCCCGTTTACTTTCGAATGGGTCGATTTGAGTTATCTTGTCCTTTAGCGGTATAGATAAAATATATTAGTTAACTAGGGAAGGTGCTGAAACCGACAAACTGTATCTTTGATACTTACAGTTTCTTATTGGTTTAATTTAAAGACAAGATATAACACTATCGATTTTGTAATTGTATTTATTATATTGGTTATCTATAATAAGCCTAAAGTTTTTGGCAAAAGACGGGTTTGGTCATGTAAATCAGGCCCGTACAGAAAAGTTTGCTATTTTGACCTATTGATCAACCTGTACAGAAAAGTTTGCTATTTTGGACCGTTCATGAGGTGCAATAGATCTGGGATCATCAATCACGGGTTGCAATTTTTCAAATAAAAAAGATTAGTGAATAGTGAAAGGGTTAACGAGTAGTATATCAAAGTGTATTTTAATGCTTACAGCTTCTATCTGAAAGAAGCTAACGATTTTATAACTGATTTAATACAATAAATATTAGTAAAAAAAAACTTTAAAAATTGGACAAAGTGTTGTCAAGACATTCAGCCAGCAGCAAAGATATATCATTTTGACCCCTGACCCAAGCTTAATCCTCCTTGACTTGTAACAAAAAACCTACCATGAGTAATGCCAGTACTGAAGTCTGATTAGATTCTTTTGGCAAATTTTGTAGAGGTTCCAGGGCTTTTTTTAGCATATTTTACACTGGACTGGATAGGTCGTAGGTATACAATGGCTATCATGTCCGGAGGAGGAATCATTGTAATATTGGCACAAATCTACAATTGGCATGACATGGTTAGGAAGTCACTAGTGTTTTGTGCTCGTATGCTCACATCTGCAAGCTTTGTTACGCTCCAGATCTTTGCTGAGGAGGTAATTCCTTCTTTCTATTAGTAGCATCTCATGAACGAAATTTTCAATAATTTTCATTTCAGAATATCTGATGTTTAGGATGTTTTCATAATAAAGTTACCTAAATGACTTTGTTTATTGCTGCAATAATAAATGACACTTATTTTGTTGGTATTATAGGTTTATCCTACCAACTTAAGAACAACAGGAGTTGGAGCTGCAGCGGTGTGGGGATGGATTGGAGGAATGGTATGGCCTGCGTTGGGAGATAAGCTGGGAGGTGGTCACAGAATACTCCCGATGTGCCTCTATGCTTTCAAGTTCATAATGTCCGGAATATGTGCTTTGTTGCTTCCAGTTGAAACACTAGGGAGGGAATTGGAAGACAACGATGATTCAGAATAACTTTCTTTTACATGTTAATTCCAGATTATGTTTGATCATTGACTTTATATTTGATCACTGAACCTTAGTACGTAGTATTACAATTTGGAACTTGTGTTTAAATGTTTAATCCTTTCTATACATTGGTTTGACTTTCCATGAAAAGAGAATGATGTGACTGTGTTTTGGTTTGCTGAGCTGAAATGAGTTTTTGTGTACTTTACCGACTTATTTCGAGAATTTAGATCATTCTTGTAATCATCACATAGTTTTAGTAAACTTGTTTAGCTGCATTACTCATGTATAAATAAAACAATAATTCAAAAATAGTGTTGCGGGTCAGCACGTCCCATTTTGACTTGTATCAAAAATTAAACTGTTGATTATGTACCAATTGATGCCATTTGGTAGTATCAGATCGTGTTTCTTCTGTGTTTTCACTCATTATTTTAAGATAAATGTTGATGGGATGTTTCATTTCCGAAAAACCTGAAAGCATTTTAAATCTGGGTTTTAGTTGGAGGGTTTGGGTTTGAATATCTAGGGTGCAAATCCCGACATGACACAAATACACATGAAAATAAGCGGGATAGTAATGCATTTAAAGGGCTCAGGTCGTAAATTCGGTTGACCAACCTAGCCTATATAATAAACATGTCATGTCAGGATTGAGTTGCGGATAAAGGGGTTACCCACCAACCTATTTGCGACACAATTACAAGGCAAACACAGCTCATAAACCCACCAACCCGTTTACAGCCTAGCTGCTTAACCCGCCAACCATTTAGACAAACGGGTTATACAAGTCATAACAGGGTTAGTGGGTTTGTAATCGGGCTAGGTTTGATTCTGTTGACACAATTAGTTGCACAGGCAGTTCGGTTTATGACAACACGGGTTTAAACCAAACTTTTCCTTTTAAGGATCGAGTGTAATTAAAATGGTCTTTTTGAGACCAGGCATTATGGTCGCGTGTGGTTATTACACCCGGCCAGAGCTCAATTGTAGTTTGGATGTTTCTCCTTATCTATATAGGGGGTGCATTAGTTTAAATAAACTACAATTCAATATAACCCAGCCATAAGTGTATTTTATTGGTTTGTCAAGGCTTAATATAAAGTTATGTTGAACATATGCATTAATATATAACTAAAACAATTTGCAATGTCAAAATTCATAACCAGAAGCTCGAATCTGAATTATAAAACTTTGCTATATTATTTTGTTACATGTTCATATTGATTGCTAGTTTCTTGGTTAGTCCTTAATGGAATGTGAATTTGATGAATATGTTATTCCACAAAAGATGTAGATTGGTGGGAACATCTTGATCCGGTGTCTTTAAGATCGTCATCATTCACCCTGAGGAATAAACAAACAATCTCTCCTGGCTGGTGGGGCATCAATGGAGTGAGCGGTAGGCTGGACCTCAGCTCTTATTCTACAAAGTCTCCAGGTGTCTTGCAGATTTTGCGGAGGTGAGTACCTATATGAAGTGCCAAGAATGAGACTTGAACTTGAGTCAATTGACTCAAGCACAAATGCTCCAACCATTAATGCTCCATTGGTATATATTATTGTGTTAAGTGCCACTTAGGTTATTTAAATAAGAATCATAAGAGTTGTGTTAATATGTGTCTTGACGTTATCTTTATAAGTCGTATTTTGAAAAATATAAAAATAAATTAAAAGAATGAAAAGAAACATAAAAACTTATATCAACGTGTGAGCAATGAAATATTTCAATGATGAACAAACTATATGTTGTTTGTGGAATAAAGGTGTTTGGATATTAAGCGAGGGCTAAAATAGTCATATTATAATGTTAATGGTGAATTGGATGGCATGGCGAAAATGAAAACGTTAGGGACTATTGGCGAAGGTTTTTAAAGATTAGGATTTGTAAGTGAAACTTTTGCACAAGTTCAGAGGCAATCATATAATTTACTCCAAATAAAATGGGTTGATTTTTAACGTTGTCCTATTTTCTCAAACTACCAAAGAGTGAGATATTCTGGATCAAAGTGATAAAAATCATCGATAAACAATTACGTAAAATAATAAGGCTTGAAAAAAGAAAAAATTGCTTAACTTTAAGAATGTAATGGGCTTGAATACTAACTAGGCTGGTAAAAAAGGGGACAAAAAGAACATCCAGGAAGGTCAGTTGAGCCAAAGCCCAATATGGCTATCTAGGGAAATAATAAGGCTGGTTGTAAATATTGCTCGGCGGTCAACCATTGTCAAACGCCATAAAGGTTTTGGCGGTGATATATTAGTGATATATCGGAGACCATAAATTATAAAAGAATTTATTTAAGAAAAATAAATATTAGCAATATCATAACAAAATAAGTCAATAACCACAAAATACTAAAAAGTTTAACATTCTTGAAAAATAAAAGCCGCGAGTCCATGATTATTTATCAATTTATAAAAAAATAATAATAATAATAATAAAAATCCGAGTTTGACCGAGTTTTGACCTAGTTTGACCGACTTTTGACCGAATTTGATTGATTTTGACCGATTTTGACCAAACCGATAAATTTGACCGATAAGTGAAATATCGTATCGGTCAACCGATAAGCAATATATCACGATATATCGGCCTCAAGACCGATATTTACAACATTGATAAGGCTTGACTTATTTATCTCATATGGTGTCATTGTGTGTGTTTACAGTTCTACCAAGATCGTTAGACTTTTTCAGATTGGCGATAATGCCGATTAAGGAGTTCTTAAGAGCTAGAGTGAAAACAAAATAGGAAAGTACAAAATATACAAAACGGCTTGATCAACTAGAAGTTGTTTAAAATTTTGCAACACAGAAATGAGTCACAAGTCTATCACATGAACCTAATAATAGACCTGACAATGAGATGATTCGTATCACTAGTTCAATAAAAATGAAAATAAGAGAGAAAAATTCAAATTACGTGTCTAAGTGCATGAAACTTACTAATAAGTATGCATCATTTCTCTTTGCAGCAATTATAGTTAAGATTGAGCAACAACCTGTATTCTCGTATGTGTTTTCCGCACTCGTAGCAAAATAAAGCTTCACAACTGAAACAACGTCGATAAATTTTGGTTAGCTTCCAGATATTGAGTCAAATGTATCGTTTAACAGTTTACGATATGAAGTGTGATTTCAAAAATTGGTCAATATAACAGACATACAAGTATTTCTAAAGTAGGAATATTTTTAGTAAAAATAAATAAGGGAGCGCAACCAAATTGGCTAATATTTTTTTAGGTTACATATCAATTTGACCAAGGTTCACATAAAGTTGAATATAGCGTTAAAAAAAGATTGAATATGATGATTATGTTAACATTCTTTTTCTATAAAAAAGGAAATCGTGGGAGACTCGCCAATGGGAGAGTAAATTACTTAGCATGGCATTTTGCAGGTATATAGAGACGGATCTAAACACCTGACCTTCATATTATCCTACGTGTCCTCACCATTGGCTACTATTGTAATTTGTAAGAACAATTTATCATTCATATTCAGTTTACTAAGCCTTTCACAAAAAAATAGTTATTTTAAGCATGTTAGCCATTTAAAATTCACCTCTATCTTCATCGTATCACCACCACCAGATTCGACCACCGAACCCGCACCACCACCAAAGGATTTTCGGTGGTTCTATCACCGTTTTTGGAGACGCCAAGTCAACAATTAGCAGTAGATTAATGGTGTGTAAGTTTATGGCTAATCTTAGTGGTGCCGCCACTAAATCTTCACCTGCCACTGTTCATTTTATGATTAATTAAAGGTGTTAAAGCCTTACATTCATCTAACATTCAATTAATAAATACCCATGTGTAATCTTTAAAATTATTTTTTTGTTTTTTTAAATTATTTTGTAAGTCTACGAGTTAATCTTGATTCTTTGCTAATAAATTTGAGTAATTTATTTTATGTGTAATTTGTAATTTGTGTTTCTTGATTTTGTGTTTGTATTTGGAGTTTTTGATCCTTAGAAAATGTTAACTAACAGACAATTGTATATATAAATTATATTTAAGAATTAAGAATTTATTCATGGCTGCAAAGAGTTGAGAATATGAGAAGATAAAAGTGCATAGGTGTGTTTGGAAATGTCAAGAAGCGATGACAACTAGTAGGCAATAGCTGGTTTCTGGGTGACATGATACACAAAAACCAAATTGGAAAGTTCGAATACAAAAAAAATAGAAGGCTACACAGCAAAGAAAATGTGACAAGTCCACTACGTTTGCAAGTAATTATCCCTAAATATAATTTGGGTTAATTGGTTTTGCGGTTTGGTTTAGTTGTTAAAGTTTGTATATTGGATTAAAGTTCACATTTTATTCCTTTCTCAATGTTCATGTAAAAGAAACGCATATAGACATTTCATGTCAGATATATACACATTTAACAATCCAAATTCATAGATGCTATATCATTGTACACAGATGCAAAAACAATTCGATTTCCATAAAAGTTACTGTAACTAGCAGCAACTAGGTCATACATATTTCCTGTGAAATTAGTTCGATCGTACTCAATATAACTATTCCATACTTTTATGATAAAATACATGTAACATGTGTATACAACTAAAACAGACTAACATTTTTCAAAATTTTGATTGTGTCATGGTGTGTGATTGGGTGCTTGGTGAATAGAGCAATTAAGGAGAACAAACCTGCATCTAATGAAATTGGAACCACGAATAAGCTCGATACACTGGCCACACTTGGGACACCTCTTCCAGTTCCACCCATTCTGTTTGCAAACAACATCAAAATCGACGTTGTTTCCATCCCTCGTCTCTTCGCATGTATAGCCTTCGTGCCATGGAGCCACCTTACATTTATAACAAAACGATTTCAAGCAGGAAGGGCACACACATCTCATCACGTCACCATCACCAAACTCATTCATAATCAATTCAGAACACTCGTTGTTCGGGCAATAAACCCTATCAAACTCTAAAACTGTCGATTTACATAAAGCATCACACCATTTGTTGAATAACTGGTGAGAAATTTTGGTGCGGCATGATAAGGGTTCGAGAGAGTGATTGCAAGAGTTATGAGGGCATTTGATGTTTGAGAAGTTTGCTTCGAGCTTTACACGAATGTATTTGATCATACAAGCCGTGCAAAACTCGTGGACACATCGGTTGCCATTAACAAATTTTTTGTTCGGTAATGATACGGATTCATAGCAGATTTCGCATGTAAATGTATCATCATCATCTTGGTTAGGGTTTTCTTGGGGCACGTTTCTAAGTAGATCCCCATCCAATGAAAATAAAATAACTGGTGTGTAAGTTTTTTGATTGAGACTTAAGAGTTTAGGAAAATTGCATATATACCCACTAAGTATATTTACATATTTTCTTATAATACAAGTTTTTAATTCACAATGTACAATGATGTTTAACATGTTTTGGATATATGGATATATATGCAAATTTTAGTGGATATATATGTAATTGCCCTGAAGAGTTTTTGTTAACCAATTTTAATTATTCGGATAATAAGTAAAGATTTTGTATTGATAAGCAAGTCAGTAACTAGTATAATTTTAAGGGGATACTTTCTCCCAAAAAAATCTCCTACTTAAACAAAATACATAACGTCTAAGGTTGCAACTCTCTCCAAAAATTGTTCAAGTATAAATAACTCTAGGCATAATTCAAATAAAGATCTCCTACTTAAATAAATAACACTCGAGGAATATAAATTTTATTAAAATCAATTAACAAACTGTTGAGATCGCTCCTAGCAGGTAAATAGAACGACATTTACGAGATTACATTAGCTATCTTATTAAGCCAAAACACATTGACTAGTTATGTAATATTGTAATAGTTATGCTTGTGTTAGGCTAGTGTATTTTCCTTTCATCTTTATCAATAAAACAACTAGTTTCTCTTTCTCTCTCTACTCTCTCTCTAACCATGAAGATGATGTTCTTCCATCATCCCCGACCTCCCGATTCACCATATCAACCTAAACAACGATCTTACAAGTGGCATCAGAGCCAAGGTTTTATTACTATGGTTGATTTTTTGTGGTGATATCTTGTCAAAAATCGTATCTTTTTGTGGATTTATTTCATGTTTGGAGCTGTTTTACCAATTTTTTTTTTTTATTATTGTTTCTACTATATTTTGGGTTTAAACAGTTTCCTTAAGAGTATGATATGTGTTATACCATGGGCCTTAAACAGTTTTCAACAGTTTCTTTGGTATCAACAAGTTTATACAGATCTGGTCTGGTTTTCTGCTTTCCTGTGAAAGATTTAGTCATTTTTTTTGTAGTTTTGTCATGGAAACATGGTGGGAAAACAAGGTGCGAGTAAAGGTCGGATATGAAAAGTCAACAAAAGTCAAAACCCTTTTCTTATGAATTTGCAACTATCTTCAGACATGTTTACAATTTCTTGGAAAGAAATTCGTAAGAACTAATCTTACAAATAAGCTTACTCGTAGAACCTAAGCTACGAATAAGCTTATTCGTAAGCTTACGACTAAGGATGCTTACGAGTAAGATTTTTTACAAGTAAGGTTTTGGTTTATGAACAAGGCTACGAATAAGTCTTTACGAACAAGAAAAATGGTTTATCCATAAGACAAAAATGGAGAAGAAGAGACATACCTAGACCAAATAAAATACTCCTATATATACTCTATGTTGCGACTTCAGTCCTTATTACATCATAAGTCACAAACCAAAACAAATCCATGTCTAATCCTAATCCCATCTCACGATACACAAACTGTCACAGCCCCAACTCACCTCCATTTACATCAATCTACAATTTAATCAAAACCCATCTCCATCCCATTACAAGACTTGTACAACATAAGTAATAAGAATCAAGATCTCAGTCTCGTTCCTTTGGTATATTCAGAAATATCAAACCTTAGAAAAGGTCAAACGATAGAATATCTTCACTGATCCATCAAACCAAAATGAAAAATCATATACTTAATATATCTTAGTTTGTGTGGTATTTCAAAAGCAAACAACCTTTTAAAAGGTATTTGATTTCTCTCGATTATAGTGTATTTTTATTCCTAAGAATACAAATGGAAGTTCGCTTCTAACGAAGGTTGAATGGAGATTTTAACTCGAGTCAGCGTTTACATGAATTTGAATAGTGAAATAGTGAGAAATTTGGGTTTTACACTAAAATTGGTAAACCGATGCGCGTCTGACGCGCGTTCGGGTCAAAGGAACTTTCTTTTCTTGAGCAAGTTTTTCAACCACCTAGGCAATGAACCTAATCGTTGTAGTGTAGTATTGGGTAAGCCTCGGGATTGATATCGTTCTCCGGGGAATAGTAATGCTAGTAAGAAATGTATTACGAGAGGTGGGGTTAAGGATGATTTTTTTTATCTTTTATTGGTTTTAGAAAGCTAAGGTAAATATCTCGGGCAATTGGTTTGGGGTGGTATTTATACCGATTACTCTATTTGTCTAATTATCTAATTATCTATTACTACGGGTAGCTATGTCTATTTGATGTGTGCTCGTGGGGTGGCAAAATGTGCCTGAAGCAAAAACAAATGGGCTAAATGGGCACATTTTAAAAGATTTGGGCACATTTAGCCCCTTCTTTTTTGAAATGGGCAAATATAGCCCTTGAAAACTTAAATGGGCACAAACGGGCACTTTTCTTTCTCTCAATTGGTGAACATTAACGATCGTTTTAAATTTTTTTTTTATATAATATATATTTTTTTTGTTAATATAAATAAGATATTACGTTTAAGGAATTTATTTAGTCGTTTTAGGTCTTTTATTAAGCGATTTGTATAACATGTGCCGTTTGGCCTGTGCCTGTTTGGCCCGTGCCGTTTAGCCTGCACCGTTTAAGCCCGTGCCCATTCTAGCCCGTACTGTTTTAGCCCGTGCCCGCTCCGCCTTGCTTTTGCCACCTCTATGTGCTCGTATGATGATTAAAATGTGTTTACCTAGATACTATTACTCTATAGTTATCTTTTATTGGTTGGTTGAATTGTCACACCTTATCTTAACGTTGTATTCCTAAGGTCGTAGGGTATGCGTAGTCCCTAGTTTTTGAGGTTATCTTTCGGGTTTAGCATACGAAATCCGCAAGCCCTTAAGCTATTTTATTCATAAGCCTCACTTTCATAAAGCATACTCAAGCATTAAACACAACGAATGATGCCTAGTTGCACTCCTAAGCCAATTTACAATTAAGATAAGAAACAACCTAATAATAATTAATAACTAGGTTTCATAGATCTAAGCAAACACACAAGAAATTTAGCTAGACATGGTAAACAAGCAAGCATACACACAATCAATTGGAGACATAATGATACTTTGGATTAAAATACTTATCTCAATGTGTAAAATAGGGTTTGGGACCCTAAGATACTGTCCAAATCGGACTACAAACGATTAGGGTTTTTCTCCAAAAGTCTACTTTTTAAATGCGTAAAAATCAATTCTATATATAGATTTACACTTGCGACGGCCACTTTTGGATGGGGCCGCCACCGCCGTCATTAGGGTTTCGTCTAGGCGAGTCATCGATGGGACGACGTCACCTTAGAGTTGTGACGCCGTCATTCTTGATTGGGACGTCGTCTTGATTCGGATCCGGGCCGTCGAGATGAAAAATCGAGTGGCGCCTTCTTCTTCGAACATGACGCCGTCGTTATATGAACAAAATTTCCACTGAGCCGTCTGGTGCATGTTTTGATCATTTTCTTCATGTATTTGCTCCTTTTCGTCCAAATATGCTTCATTCCAGCATTTTGATTCCAAGAGACCTAAAAAGTGAAAAGGAACGAAATTAAGCAGTAACGGATATAAAAGTGGTCGATTAAAGGCTTAAATGACCCCCTAAAAGCGGATATAAAAGTGGTCGATTAAGGGCTTAAATGACCCCCCTAAAAGCGTACGTTTTAAACCCTTATCATAAACATAAGCTAGAAACAATTTAATAAGCAACTAAAACAATAAACGAAGCAATTGTAAGCTAAAACGCAGGAAATCTAAAAGCGAGCACGCCGGGGTAATCCGAGCCTAAAGCGTCAAATTTATGAAAAATAAACCTTATGAACGCAAAACTATTTTCCTACATGCTAAATGACAAAAGAAAATTTTAGGAGAAAGCCGGATATTTTTTTTGACTTTTTATTTATTTATTATGAATTAAAAATTATAATAAAGAAATTAATTGTTTAAAAATACCAAAACTAAATGGAAAAATATAAAATTTCACAGGAAAATACTTTGATTTATTCTAAACTTAGGAAAAATAAGTACTTTAAAAAATCAGAAAAGAATAAGCAATAAAAAGCTTTGATAGCTTATTTAGCTTTAAAAGAAAAAATGACTATAAAAGATTAAATGGTGCAAGGTTTGACGAGACAAGTCCCAAGGGTATTATGGAAGTGAGTGTTGGTGTTAGGGTTATGAGTGTGCGCACTGTGGTTCAATCCTCAGTCATGCACTTTTGATTTTTTTTTTTGCAAATTTTTCGAACAAACTTATTAATTAGATGAAACTAAACAAGTTTTGAAAAACAAACTTTTTGTAAATGTTAAATAAGCTGAGAAAGCTAATGAAAAGTAGACAGCTATGGAATAAAAGCTACAACAAAATTCTCTAAACTTGATGCAAAACAAAATAAGCTTAAACAAACTGAAATAAGCTAATTCATGGGGAAAAAGGCTACTGAGGATGAATTTTAAGCTAGGGGATCTCAGATAAACAGAAAGAACTTATAGACTAAAAAAGCTTAAGGATTAAGCTAAAGCAATCATAAACAAGCTAAGGGGATTAAGCTAAGGGTGCAAGGGGATAAAAGCTAGGTAAAAAGCTGGTGTGCTATTTCATCATACTTTTAATATTTATAAGACTGAGATAAACTAGGATAAACACATGCTAACGGGCAGAGAACCCGATCAGATGAAGTAAAGCCTTAGGTAAATCCGAGTGTCATCCCAAGAGAGCTATGACCTTGAAAGAACTAAGATGATTAGAAGTAACGTGATTTGATATTGATATGTTAAGATAGATTTATTTATTCCAATCACACAAACATAAGAATTTAGGATAAAGAGATAGAAAGGTGAAGCTTAACCAAGACTATAGATAGGCATTGATTCTTAATATAAAGGTTCAATATAGTGGTTAATTATTGCGGACTCCTTTGGTCAATTCGTCATGGCCTATGGTTCTTAGATTCCTCACTTAAGATGAACAGGTCACCCGGGATCATTCGGTAACCTAATAGCGAGTCATTAAGAGCCAACTCTACTAGATATAGTCTATGGAAAGTCGACCGTTAGGAACTTA
Organism: Chrysanthemum lavandulifolium; assembly: GCA_022545495.1. Taxonomy (NCBI): domain Eukaryota; kingdom Viridiplantae; phylum Streptophyta; class Magnoliopsida; order Asterales; family Asteraceae; genus Chrysanthemum; species Chrysanthemum lavandulifolium. Next base: position 27,367,117 of record CM040238.1, read on the forward strand.
GATTCCCCGACTTCTTAAATACCTCCACTTGATAAGTGATCATTTGGTAAATTCGCACACGAAGAGTGGTTGTACTATGGCTAATTCCTCCCATACTTCGCAACCTATTAGACTGAGGTCAATTGGTCAATTCTCCCAGCCCTTTAGATACTAACAAGCTTATAATATTACCGAGACTAGCGATCTATGATAAGACTAAGCAGATGTTTATAAAGAAATAAAAAGAAGATCAATAACATAAATGCAAACTTGAATTAATAACATGAATCCATAATATAAACCCTAGAAAAATATAAAAGGAATCCAAACTCGAATACAAAGGAAATCGTATACGAGAACTTCGTTCTTCATACTCCTAAACCATGATTCTTCTTCTGTGTTTGATCTCCCCAAACCCCAGAAAGGTTTGGGTAATGAGAGATGCCTAAAGCGATGATAACTTCGCTTATTTATAGGCTTGGAAACCGCCATTCTGGCGTAACACTTATTAACTAGTTACGCCGTAACTCTTCATAACTGGTACTTATCCGAGTTCTGGCGTAACTCGAGTGGTGGTTACGCCGTAGTCTTTGTAAGGTTGATGTTTATCCATGGTTACGGCGTAACTTTGAGCTGAGGTTACGCCCGTAGTCTTTGTAAATTCGATTCTTCATAATCAGAGTACTATTACGGCGTAACCTCACTCCATTGTTACGCCGTATTCTTCGTAATCGATCAGTAGTCTTGTTACGGCAGAACTCCACCATATTATTACGCGTATTTCCTCATGCACTTGATTACGACGTAACTTCATCACTTAGTTACGCGTGGTCTTCGATAAATGTGAGAGAAAACTATCCTTGAGCTTAGAAATGTCCAAATACCGCTTCTTTGTATGAAGTAGTCCCGAAATGAAATAAGAAGGAATAAGGATGTTTCTAATAGCATTTTAAGCATAAAGTGGCGATAAAAGGGAAATTAACACTTAGAATATCGTGATTATTTGATGTTATCGGTGATGCAAGATGATTCTTGATTACATTTGGTATATCTGAATTAAATTCTATAATGAGAATCTAAATGGTTAAACTATATGGAATGAGTTAGGATCCATATCCATGGTTTAACGGTATCTATAACAAAGGATGATAAAAGCAAGACATAAATGACCATGCTACGAGAAAGATTTATGAAACTATATCCCGACACCTTTAGTTAAATAGCGAGTGAGAGTGTTTCTAGATGTTTCCGTCATTGGTATTTGTGCTATTCTGCTACTCCAACTCCCAGTGGGAGCTGTTGGAATGAGAGTTGGATTAGCCAACTACGCTAAAGGTGTGTAAGCCTATTGGGGCACATCGTGAAACACTATAATACATTATACGCTTATAGCTCTACTTTTGACCCGACTTTGACCCGTTAAAATACTAGACCCCATTACACTTTAATCCAAGCCCATGGCCGGTCCATATAAGGGCATTTGGATTGGGTGTTTAGCCTAGTAAATTGTAAAAAAGAATTAGGAGTGCAAGCTAGCTTGGAGTACAAGTTTAGAGCCCAAGAATGCTAGGGTTTTGAGGCTATACCTCATTACCTAGCTAGTACCCTACACGATATACTCCTCTTTCACGACTCATATACACCAATCTATCACCATTCTTATTCCCATCCGATTAGAACTCTAAAGTCGATTAGGGTTTTGAATTTGAATCTTAGCTTGAGAAGCCTAATCTTGCATCACTCGATCAAGGTGGTTTAAGGTTTTGTTGTACTTGTTTATGAGTGTTCTGGTCGAATCGAAGACATGAATGTGGTGGTTTTGGTTGTTGTTCTCGCGTAAAAGAAAACAAGTAGGTGACCCTTTATCCGATATCAGACAAAGGGCAAGTTTGTTTATCGGGTGGGTTTTGATCTCGGACAACAAGGGCAACAACCTAGGGTTTGTTTGGTTCGAGGGTTTTGAGTTTTACAAGGGTTGTTTGGTTAAACGTGACACGACTAGCATATCGGGCGTAATCGGGTTACGTGTTTGTGTGAGCACTCGTAGAGGTAATCGCGTTGATTACTTGGTTTCTTGTTGATAACTTGCGGGTGACTACGAGGGTTAGTTTTCTTGTTTGCTTTTATACTTCTTTTTTTAATTATAAGTGTTAACGTAATTGCTTAAACTAGATCCATATTCCGTTGCATACCGTAGTGTTAAATGGTTAAAATGATTATAAAATCCCAACAGTATTTACGATTTGATGAAGCATGTTCATCTTGTTTTAAACCGTGCTAGTGATGATGATGCTACAAGTATGGTTTTGAATCCAATGTGGTACAGGAAATGTAATCAAAGCTGAGTAGACCCTTTCATTTGTGAAGTCAGATGGGCTATAGCCTTCATGATGATGCTCTTCTTTGTGTGCTCATGGCTCATTTTGGTGTAAGTAACTCACCTGATATGGTCTATATTGTTACACTTTGCAAGGGAAATGTAGTCATGAGGTTTAGGTGAATATAGAAAGTTTGGATATGTAGTTATCTTTGTATTGTCTTTGTTTCCTGATTTTTATAGCTGCTATGCAACAATTGTTTTCTTAGGTAGTTATGGGCATGTCCATTTCCTACCTCTTATTTGTTGTAAAGATTTTGGCCCTAATATATATTCACCGTTTTCTTTGGATTTTTATAAATAACATATATGATGTGGCATATTGATAAGGATTTAAAGGTACACTTTTTAGGGGTCATTTAAGCCCTTAATTGATCACTTTTATATCCGTTATTACTTAATTTCGTTCCTTTTCACTTTTAGGTCTCTTGAAGGCAAAATCTTGGAATGACACTTATTTGGACGAAAAGGCGTGAATATGTGAAGAAAATGGCCAAAGTCAAGATCAAGACACTCAATCTGCTGAAACACAAAGGGGCGTCGTCAACAAATTTGCGACGTCGTCCTCTCTTGTGACGAATCGGAAGCAAATTGTTGTTTTGTCAAGACGGCGTCGAGCTTTAAATAGTAGGCGTCGCACTCACCCAGACGGCCTAGATTCAAATCCGACGGCATCGAGTTGAAGGCGGCGCGTCACAACATAACTGACGCCGTCCCAAGGTTGACTTGGCGAAGACGAAACCCTAATGGCGGCGATATGACGGCGTCACAATTAAAAGGTGACGCATCGCGGTTGTAACTTTATATATAGAATCCGAATTTTCGGACTTTTGGAGAGGTAGTTTTGTGGAGTAAAACCTAAACCGAACCAAGGTCATCTTGGGCGATATTTTAGGGTTCCATACCTATTTTACATCAAGATAAGTAATTTACTTCATTGATTCAATTATGTCTTCAATTGATTGTGTGTATGCTTGCATGTTCTCCATGTCCGGCTAATTTACTTGTGTGTTTGCTTAGGTCTATGAAACCTAGTTATTGAATATTGATTGGTTGTCTCTTATCTTAATTGTAATTGACATAGTATTGCGATAGGTCATCGTTGTGTTTTTAATGCTTGATTAATCTTTGTGAACCTTAGTTTATAATTACTAGAGTTGTTGTAGGCTAAACATCCAAAGATAACCTTAGAGTTAAGTTTATGAATCCTAGAGATTTTGTAGTCAATAACCTTAAGGTATCCTCAAAGAGTTAGGGAGAAAAGCATACCCTACAACCTTAGAAACACAACGCGTTAAGAATAAGGACGTGACAATTCAACCATCAATAGGAGATAATTAGGGAGTAATAAAATCTAAGTAAACTCATTTTAATCATCATACGAGCACACAACAATAGACATAGACTACCCTTAGCTTAGTTAATTAGATTAGATAATAGTAGAGTAATCGGTAGAAATACCAACCCCAAATCCAATACCCCGAGATTCGTACTTTCCATTTTCTAAAAATATAAAAGATAAAAAATAATCTTTCTCAACCCCAACCTTAGCGTAGTAATTTATCACTAGCATTCCTATTCCCTTGAGAACGATATCAATACCCGTGGCTTACCCTAATACTACACTACAACGATTAGGTTCACCGCCTAGGTGGTTGAAAAACTTGCTCGAAGAAAGGAAGTTTCATTTGACTCGAGCGCGTTGTACGCGTATCAAGTTTTGGCGCCACTGCCGGGAATAGAATAGCTAGTTAGGAGTCCATCTCGTTTAGGTTCCCTTGCTTGATTGCTATCAAGTAAGATTTTTCTTAATTTTAGCTTCCTCGTAGTCTATCCCCCTTCTTCGTGACCTTTGTTAGTAATCCCATCACTTTTCATCATGGAAGGTGATAATCAACCACCACTCATCAACCCACCACCAAATGACCCGCCAAGAGGCCGTACTCTTGGTGAATACTCAAGACCAAGCCACCTAGGCTATAGGAGCACCATTGAGCTTCCCACCAAGCGAAACTACGGCCTGCGATCCGACACCATCCGGTTGGTGCAAAGCGGATGTGCATTCCATGGACTTCGTTCAAAGATCCTAATCGACATCTTAAGGATTTCCTTAAAATCGTCGATTCCATCGACCTTGATGCTACTACTCGGGAGACCACGCGCTGCGTCTCTTCCAATTCTCTACGGGACCAAGCTAGTAATTGGCTTGAGCGACTTCCCGCGGTTCCATCTCGGGATGATCTCACTCTCGTTTCCTTGCCCAATTTTTCCCACAGGTAGAACTACTAAGCTTAGGAATGATATCTTGATGTTCCAACAACGTCAAGGTGAATCTCTCTGAAGCATGGACTCGATTCAAGGACGTTATTTATATTTTTGATCTTTGCCTAAGTTTTGTTAACGACAAAAGTAAATTTAATTTATAAAAGCTTAAAGCTTGTCAAGTTTATTAGATATTAAAACAAGCTTTCTCAAACAATATATTCATCATTCAAGCATTTACATTTATGATTAGTAACATCTTGATATGACTCTAATCATTATGTATGATAGTAGTTTGTAGAATGTGTTAGGTTCTTAAAACCAAACACTACTTAAGCATTTGCATATTTCTATAAATAGTAATACAACATTTGACATCATGTATTACATCATGGAAATCATTGGAAGATTCCATTAGATATTTTGTGAAGATTTGTACTCTTCATATCTTGCACAATCTCACTTAGATAGAGTTGACTTTAGGCAAGATTTGATATCTTGATTTGTCGATGGCGGTACCAAATTGGTACAGGCGGAACCCTTTTAAGGGTCCATGGTCCGTGGGCGCTCCTGTCAATTTGGCTATAAATAGCAATGCCAAGCCAAGTAGTTTCTCATCCCTTTCTAACATACTCTCATACATATCTTCTCTAACCTTTCTAACTCGGTTTCATATCATATTAGTGATCTCTTTTGTAGCAAAGAAGATCAAGTCATATTCAAGCTTCAACGAGAAGTTGGAAGTCTTGTTTGTTTAGTGTTGTATGATCTAGTATTGATCCATACTTCATTGTTGTATCAAACCATCATAATCTTGTGAGTGTGAGTGGTTAGTATTTTAGTCCTCAAAATACATTGTGTGTGGGAGTAGTTGTACCCTTGGAAAGAACTCGACATCTAGCTTAGTGTCGGAAATAGTGTAAGCGAAGTGTAAAGGTTTTCTCCGCTGGTGAAAGGAGCTTGTTGACTAGTGAAGTTAAACTCTCGAGTGTGAGACTCGGGGAGTGGAGTAGGGCAAGGAAAAAGAGTCATTGTAGGCCGAACCACTATAAACAACTTGTTGTGGTTTGATCATTTCTTTCCTTATTTACTTATTACATATTGCTTGCATATTTCATTAACATACTTAAGATCAATATCAATTGATCTTTCAATAAGTTTCAAAACAAAGTTTTAATCGGTAAACTATTCAACCCCCTTCTAGTTTTCTACAATTGGTACGAGCCTCGTTGCTCAAGAATTTCTAAAATAACTTGTATTTTATAAACTTGAAACGATCCATGGATTACGAAAACTTTAAAGAAGGGCAATCTATGCAAAGACCACCACTCTTTGAAACCAATGGATTTATCTATTGGAAAACCGTTTTGAAACATATGTAAAATCAAAAGATATAGATCTTTGGTTTATTATTGTTAAAGGAGATTTTAGTTCTACAACAAAGGATATTTCCGTTGATGAACAAAAGAAATTAGTTGCTAAAAATAATGAAGCTAAAATGATGCTTTACAATGCTTTACCTAGAAAAGAATATGAAAGAATTTTTATGTGTGAAACCGCCAAAGATATTTGGGAATCTTTAATTGTTACACATCAAGGTAATTCACAAGTCAAGGATAACAAAATTGATCTTCTTGTTCAACAATATGAACAATTTGTTATCCTGAAGATGAAACCATTGATTGTGGCTTTGCTCGTTTAACACTATCATTACATCACTTAAAGCACTTGATGAATCTTTTCGTAGTAAGAACTTTGTCGGAAATTTCTTAGAGCACTCCATCCCAAATGGAGAGCTAAAGTGACCGCTATTGAAGAATCAAAAGATCTCTCAATAATGTCACTAGGCGAGCTAATTGGCAACCTCAAAGTTCACGAAATGGTAATGGAGAAAGATTCGGAGATCATCAAAGGAAGAAAGGAGAAGATCAAATCCGTTGCTCTTAAAGCAAAGGCGGAATCAGCGATGATGGTGAATCTTGTTCCGATAGTGAAGATGAGGAGTATGCCATGGCGTTAGAGATTTCAAGAAGTTCTTTAGAAGAAGAGGAAAGTTTGTAAGACAACCTCGAGAAGAAAAAGCCATTCGAAAAGATCGGGATGATAAGAAGATTAAAGGTGAAAGAAAGTGTTTTAGATGTGGTGATGCAAGTCATCTCATAGGAGAATGTCCCAAGCCACCTAAAAGCAAAACTCAACGAGCTTTTGTAAGTGGTGCTTGGAGTGATAGTGAAGGCGATGAAGAATCAAGCAAGGAAGAGATCGCTCTAATGGCACATGAGTCAAATGAGGTACTTTCCGACTCTTCTTATTCTTCTATAGATGATGATACCTTGCAAAACAATATAATCAATTGTGTGAGCTAAGTCTAAAAATCATAACTAAAAATAAATTTCTAAAACCAAAAGGAGTTTTTGGAAAATGAGGTATATGAGTTAAAAGAAAAAGCAAAACGTCTTGAAAAAGGAAAAGCAAATGACGATGATTGTAAATCATGTCAAGAGCTTAATCTTGAAATAGAAAAACTAAAGCTCACACAAGAAGTTTTAATAGAAAATAATTCTAAGTTTAAAAGGTTTAACAAAAACATCGCTCTTGCCGATGAAATAGTTAAAATCCATAAAACACCAGGAGACAGGAATGGGCTAGGTTTTAATGAAGTATTAATCTCAAAGAGTCAAAACAAAAGCGGCGAAAAGGACGAACATTCATCAAAATTGCTGCGATGCAGCCGCGGACGAGACGGAACCAAAATAAGGGTTCCGTCCGTTGTGCAAAATGGTACCGCGGTACTTGATGAGCAGAATGTTCGCAATCTGGACCGTCTTGAATTTGTTAAAATAACAAAGAAAACCAATGATAATGTTAAACTAAAACCAGCCATTATATCGAGAGTAGGACTTGTTAAAATGAATTTAGATCAAAACTACTCAACAACGATATAAAACTTCTTTTGCCAAACGCCCTTTCCTAAGAGCAACCACAACGTTCAACCTAACTACCAACACAACGGTTGGAATCAAAACTTTCCTAGACCATATCAAACTCCGGTTACATGCCATGGAACCCTTACCCATCATTTCCATACATGAATCAAATAAATGGTATGTTTAACCCAAACGGACCCATGAGATATTGGGGACCAAATGTTTGAGTTATTTGCTTCTTAGGTATGCTTGAAAGTTGGATTGGAACCGATGAATGGATAAAAGATAGTGGATGCTCACGACACATGACGGGCAACAAAGTCTCTTCTCATCATACCAAGAGTATGACGGAGGTAATGTCACTTCGGTAGCAATCTCAAAAGCAAAATCATTGGCAAAGGTACGATTGCTCATAACTCTCTAACTATTGAAAATGTTGCTCATGTGGATAGGTTAGGATTTAATCTACTTAGTATTAGCCAACTATGTGATAAAAAGTATAAAGTACTATTCGATGAAAATGGTAGTAAAATACTAAAAGATGGTATCACCATAGCTAAAGGAGTTAGGAAAAATAACATATCGTCATGAAAATAGATAAAACATATAATGACAAACTTTGCCTAACAACATTAGACGATAGCTCATCTCTTTGGCATAGACGCTTAGGTCACGCTAATATGAGACTTATACAAAACCTATCTTCAAAAGAGTTGGTTAGGAATTTACCAAAACTAAAATATGACCAACACTTTTGCGACGCTTGCAAAATTGGTAAACAAACACATAGTAGTCACAAATCTAAAAATATGGTGTCCACATCTAAGTGTCTAGAATTATTACATATGGACTTGTTTGGACCATCCGCTATAAGAAGCTATGGAGGCAACTTATACACTTTGGTCATAGTAGATGATTACTCAAGGTTTACTTGGACGTTGTTTTGAAAACCAAAATGAAGCTTTTGATAAATTTGAAATACTTAGCAAGAAAATTCAAAATCTTCTAGGTGTCAAAATTGTGTCGATCCGAACGGATCATGGTCGTGAATTTGACAACGAAACTCAATTTGGAAACTTTTGTGATACAAATGGTATAACACATAACTTTTCCGCTCCACGAACACCTCAATCAAATGGAGTAGTAGAGCGTAAAAATAGAACAATTCAAGAAATGAGTAGAACAATGCTTAATGAACAAAACATTCCTCAAAAGTTTTGGTGTAACGCTTGACACTTCTACATATATTTTAAATAGAGTCCTAATCGTCCTTTCCTAAACAAAACACCATATGAACTTTATAAAGGTAAAAAGCCAACATTAGGATATTTTAAAGTCTTTGGTTGTAAATGTTTTATTCTTAATACTAAGGATTATCTCACCAAGTTTGACCCAAAGTCTTATGAAGGTGTATTTCTTGGTTACTCTCAAACTAGTAAAGCTTACATTGTCCTAAATAAAGAAACAATGATAGTCGAGGAATCGTTGAACATAACATTTGACGAAAGTCCACCTCCCTCTAAGACATCACCTTTGGTAGATGATGACTTAGTTGAAAGTCAAATAATTGAAAGTCAAATTAATAATAACAAGGAAGATGAACCATTAAATAAGGAAATTGTCAATATAAAAGAATCTAAAAGTCATCCATTAGAAAAGGTCATAGGAAAACTTAATCAAAGAACCTTAAGATCACAAGCTCAAAATCAAAGTAATCATTTTTGTTTTGTATCCACCATTGAACCAAAAACCATAAATGAAGCAATAAAAGATGAATCATGGGTAATTGCCATGCAAGAAGAATTAAACCAATTCGTTAGAAATGATGTTTGAAACTAGTTCCAAAACCCAAAGATCAAACTATAATTGGAACAAAATGGGTCTTCGAAACAAAATGGACGAAAATGGTGTAGTATCTAGAAACAAAGCTAGGCTTGTTGCACAAGGTTATAATCAACAAGAAGGAATTGACTATGATGAAACTTATGCACGGTAGCTAGACTTGAATCTATTAGAATATTACTTGCTTATGCATGTGCTTATGATTTTAAATTATTTCAAATGGATGTTAAAAGTGCTTTCCTTAATGGGTTTATTAACGAAGAAGTGTATGTTGCTCAACCTCCGGTTTTACCGACTTTGAGAAACCACATTATGTCTTCAAACTCAAGAAAGCATTATCTGACCTTAAACAAGCACCTAAAGCTTGGTACGACCGTCTTAAGACTTTTCTTATTGATAACAAATATACTATGGGATTAGTAGATAATACTCTTTTACTAAGAAAAGGAATCGCAAATTATTATTGTTCAAATATCGTTGATGACATTATATTCGGATCAACTTGTCAAGAGCTATGTGATGATTTCTCTAAAATCATGCATGACGAGTTTGAAATGAGTATGATGGGTGAGTTAAACTTCTTTCTAGGACTTCAAATCAAACAACTAGATGATGGTATTTTCTTTAACCAATCTAAATATATAAAAGACATGCTTAAGAAATTTGGTCTTGAAGATTCCAAACCAACTAAAACACCCATGTCCTCGGACACTAAACTCACCAAGGACGAAGAAGGTGAATCCGTAGATAACACTAAATATAGAGGAATGATTGGTAGCCTACTCTATCTTACGGCTAGTAGACCCGACATTATGTTTAGTGTTTGTCTATGTGCTCGCTTTCAAGAAAACCCAAAGGCATCACACTTAGAAGCATTAAAAGGATTTTAGATATATTAAGGGAACAACGTGTTTAGGATTATGGTATCCCAAAGGAACGGGTATAGAAACCATAGTGTATGCCGACTCGGATCATGCCGGTGATTATGTCGATAGAAAAAGTACAAGTGGTATTTGCACTTTTGTTGGACATTGTCTCACCTCATGGTTTGCAAAGAAGCAAACGGCTTTAGCCATCTCTACTCTTCGAAGCGAATACGTCTCGGTAGGAAAAGCATGTCAACAAGCTCTTTGGATGAAGCAAGCTCTCGTAGACTACGGAATTCATCTCAACGACATTGTGATACTTTGCGACAACAAAGGAGCCATCGATCTCAACAAGAATCCCGTTCAACATGCTCGTACAAAGCACATTGAAATCCGTCATCACTTTCTTCGCGACAATGTTCAAAAAGGAAACATTTCAATCGAGAAAGTATCCTCCGAAGACAACATTGCCGACATCTTTACTAAACCTCTTAAACGAGAACCTTTTAATCTTCTTAGACTTGGTTTAGGGTTAATGGAACCAAACATGTAGGATAAACATAGCCTAAAACATTAGAATAGTCAAACCAAAACAATTTTGTCTTGTATACGCTCAGTAGCCACGGCACCAACGACAACACGGACGGAACCAAAATTTGGTGCCGTCGTCCGTCCGTGTCTCTGAGCAAAACGACTTTATACATAACATCTTCTTCCTCACAACCCACTTTACCAAAACGTGTAAAACTTAAACCAAGCTCATTATTGTCATCTTCCCACTCACTAATCATTGAAGATAACATCATTGTAAGTATCCTAACTACATTTCATCTCTTAATTACGAGTCTAGGATTCTTATTTATGCACAAAACTATCACAAATCATTACATGGGGTTTTATGTATGCTTTTATACCAAATATGAATTCAATTGGCAAATTGCATAACTAGTCATTGAAATTAGGTACTACATTATCATATTGCATAAACAAATCATGTTTCCCACTAATTGATAGATAATAAATATAAGGCCTTATTCAAACAACCAAACACCCCATGTCAAAAGTTTTGAAAAGCTTCTCACTTGTAGGAAAACATTTTCATTGCTAATACAAATAGAAACGTTAGAATTTTCATCACTTGCATGCTCTTGAATACTAAAGGTATTGCATAACTAATATGCACTCCGGGTATATTCAAATGTAGCCACATTGAATTAGGAGCATTTGGGTTATCTCATGGTATTTGCCAAACACTCCACTAAAACCATTTTGTGCATAAAATGAGTCGAGATAACCGCAACTCAAATTGTTTTCATATAGGCACACACTAGAATCAAAAACGTTAAAATTTATCTTAATTTTTTTAACATGTTAATTCTTGTCCTTAGGAATAACCATGGTAGCCGCAAGATTCTATGATCACAAAGACACTCTTAACTACATTCCCAAACACCACAAAACCAAAGGACTCACCAAGGAACAAGTAGAAATATTTAGGGTCTAGAATCAAGGTATTTCCACGGGGTAGAACCATTCACCCATCCTTCCTTGAGCATACCAATCTTCGTGAAGAACTAGCCGCCATTCAATTCGATTGTCTTCTTGACATTGATGAACCAATTTGTCCTAGGTTCGTGTTAGAATTCTATGCTAGTGTGACCGGTTTTAGTGATGAAGATGATGATGAATTTTGTCTTAGCTTTAGAATCAACCAAAATGACTACACCATCACCCTAAGTGAATTTGCTAGAGTACTAGGAATTCCCAACCGAGGAACTTGTGTCTACGGATAAGTGGTCACTCACCGCCCTTGATGCAATCAATGACCGCTCTCTCCCTACATAACCCGTTTAGCCGATAAGGATGTCATCCGTGAACACCTTTTAACCCAAAACGGATACAACCCGAGTAACCCGAAAGGGAAAAGAGGTAGACCGAGATCCATATGGAATGGAGCTCAATGAACTTAAGCACAATTTAAGAAATGGGAGGAGTTACTTAGAGCAAACGTCATTAGCACCATAGGGAATAGGGATCACATAAACGCTTGTCTTTGCCACATGCTTTACAACTTGTCACCCGACAACCATTCAACTTAGCCTACTACATAGCTAGAAGAATGATTGATATTCCAACTCAAGGATCCGTTGCTCTTCCATACGGGATGCTTCTCACCCGTCTCTATAGAAACTTCGCTCCAATTCCACCAACCCCAAAAGGGATGCATCTTCACTATGAACTCATCCCTCACATCTTTGTACCTTTGAGTGATGCTCGAGTTGCTAAGACTAAAGGCAAGAGAGCTAAACCTCCAACTCCTTCATCATCATCATCAAATAGCTCAGGATGGTCTTCCAAGCTCTCATCTTCCACCTCAAGAGTATTACGCATCTCTTCCCGAGATTGAGAATGAATCGGTGAGAATTCAAGCAAACTAAGGGAATGTTCAAGTGCCTTGGTAGGATGATGAACAAGATTTACAAGAAATTGGACAAATAAGGGTACTTTAAGGAGTGTTTGGAACAATGCATTATCGTTAATGTTTGATACTATTTAGTTGTTTTTATTATGTAGGATGATAATATAACTTGAAACAATGGTGTATGCTAACAATCTCATGCGGGGATAGCACAAGTATGCTATCAAATTTTACCCATTTTCACTATATTGTGAAAATCAATAAGCCTTGCTCAAAATCTATGCTCCACTATGTTTACATATGTGTTATTTACTTTTCCTAACTAGAAATGTTTAGTATAACAGGTTTTGAGAAAAATTTCGTGTTTGAAATTTCCGACACCTAAAACGAACTCATCCATATTTCAAGACTCCACGGATCGACGGCACCATTATTTTGGTACCGTCCTTTATGTAATTTGGTACCGCCATACACATGCGAGCGGACCGGGGCACCCTTTTTTGGGTTCCGTCCGTGTATGATTTTGGTGCCGTGGATCCTCCGGGTAATTTTCTCGAATTTCGACTCTTTCGTGATTCCAAATTATCTTCCATCACTTATAAATCAATCTTAACTAGTTTATCTTGTTATTAGAACTAGTATTATTCACTAAGGGATATAAGAAATCCATTTCCACCAAAATTCAAAATTTGAAAAATCCACCCAAGGAGCCCTTTGGCATAAAGGAAGGAACCAAATTTTGGTACCTTCAAATCCGTGGGTAATCAATATTAGGAAATTCCACTCACTAGAACACATTTATTGCATATCTTTTCTTCTTCACTCCATCTTCTTTGTATGGATTGACTTGGGTGATATGACTAGCATTCAACCCACTTCCAAATCATTAGGAACCTCATCTCTTCAATGGTTCAACATCAAATCAAACCTTTTCTCAACAATTTCTTACCTCTATAAATTGAAAGGCTTTACCATGATCATCCTCACACCTTCTTCATTCTCACTACTATCTAGCAAATCAAAACCCAAGTTAAAATGACTAAATCATCACCAAAACCTTGCAAGAAAACCGCTAGAATGAGCGTAAGGCCTTGTTGTTTTGTTCATCTTAGCTCATCATCCGAATCTTCACCACTCACCATCTCATCTCCCATTAGAGATGATACACATCTTACCTTAGCTACACCCACTTCATCACACATTGTGATCACCACTCCACCACCAATAAAACACCTACTTCACCTCCACGGCACCCATCCAAACATCCAAAACACCCTCACCACCTTCACCAAGGTCTCCCACTCTCACTCCCATGGAGTTATTTTCAACTCCACCAACATCACCAAATCCTTTCCTAGAGGACTTGGAAGACTTGCCTCCTAGGCCAAGTCATCCACCACCATTGCCATCCTTTGGCACCATTGAGCGAATCGCTCATGAATCACCTCGGTCATCAATTGACCCAAACGCCCCATTAGGGCCAAGACCTCTCCTTTTCCACCCCATTCACAAGGACCATGATATTGAGGACATTCCGGAGAGCATGTGGGATGACAATCCCACTAGAGAGGAGATTCAAGCCGAACTCCACAACCTCCACCAATTCAAAGGCATGGTGGATTCTCACTTAAGTGAGACAATGCAAATGCAAAGTGCTTTGCTTGCATCCATCATGACCACTCCAAACATCCCCAACACCACCAACACATCCACCATTCCACCACCACAACCTCCGCAAACTTTCTACCCTCCAAGGCATGGTTGCTCAACTTGTGAGCAAACGGGTCAAACCGTGGAACGGACCCGGATTATGGTCCATGACTTCCACGAAGAAATGAGGTTCATCCTCAACCACATTCTTGAGCGTCTCAACGCTCTTTCCCATCCACCATCACTTTAGGATGGTTTTAGAATAGTCTTTCTTTTTGCTTTCTTAGGATAATTTTTTTTTCTTGTACTAGAAACACATCATTGTGTTCTCTTTTCATGATCTTTACTCATGAAAAATTTTAACTAATGAATGTTGTTTATTATATTGTTGGTGTCATTACATAGTGTTTGGAAATGCTTGTGAATGATCATTATTACTAACAATTTTTTTTGTAGCTTTATTTTCACAATCCATGTATCTTCCCATTAAAGCACCCAATTTAGGGGAGCTTTGAACAAGGGGAGATAATAGCTCGGCTCATTACATTCCATAGCCTCTTCTTTTGTTGAGACAAAAGGGGAGAAAATATAGAACTTTGAAATTACTTATAGTTGACTTTTCCGAAAAGTCAAATCGCATACATTTGACTTTCTAAAAGTCAAACAGAACCCTCATTGATAATACTTGACTTTTCTTAAAAAGTCAAACTGCATACTTTGACTTTCGAAAAAGTCAACAACATACATCAACTAGTGAATTCTTTGACTTTCATAAAAGTCAAATTTCATACACTTGCATTATCATTTCCTTTTCAAGTTCTAAAACTAATATTTTATAACTCTTGTACAAACTTTGTTCCTTTTATAAAATAAAATTTATATTTTGTCCTCAACAAAAGGGAGATTGTTAATACAAATATCGTCATTAAACGTTATTTATATTTTTGATCTTTGCCTAAGTTTTGTTAACGACAAAAGTAAATTTAATTTATAAAAGCTTAAAGCTTGTCAAGTTTATTAGATATTAAAACAAGCTTTCTCAAACAATATATTCATCATTCAAGCATTTACATTTATGATTAGTAACATCTTGATATGACTCTAATCATTATGTATGATAGTAGTTTGTAGAATGTGTTAGGTTCTTAAAACCAAACACTACTTAAGCATTTGCATATTTCTATAAATAGTAATACAACATTTGACATCATGTATTACATCATGGAAATCATTGGAAGATTCCATTAGATATTTTGTGAAGATTTGTACTCTTCATATCTTGCACAATCTCACTTAGATAGAGTTGACTTTAGGCAAGATTTGATATCTTATTTGTCGGTGGCGGTACCAAATTGGTACACGGCGGAACCCTTTTAAGGGTCCGCGGTCCGTCAGACGCTCTCGTCAATTTGGCTATAAATAGCAATGCCAAGCCAAGTAGTTTCTCATCCCTTTCTAACATACTCTCATACATATCTTCTCTCAACCTTTCTAACTCGGTTTCATATCATATTAGTGATCTCTTTTGTAGCAAAGAAGATCAAGTCATATTCAAGCTTCAACGAGAAGTTGGAAGTCTTGTTTGTTTAGTGTTGTATGATCTAGTATTGATTCATACTTCATTGTTGTATCAAACCATCATAATCTTGTGAGTGTGAGTGGTTAGTATTTTAGTCCTCAAAATACATTGTGTGTGGGAGTAGTTGTACCCTTGGAAAGAACTCGACATCTAGCTTAGTGTCGGAAATAGTGTAAGCGAAGTGTAAAGGTTTTCTCCACGGTGAAAGGAGCTTGTTGACTAGTGAAGTTAAACTCTCGAGTGTGAGACTCGGGAGTGGAGTAGGGCAAGGAAAAAGAGTCCTTGTAGGCGAACCACTATAAACAACTTGTTGTGGTTTGATCATTTCTTTCCTTATTTACTTATTACATATTGCTTGCATATTTCATTAACATACTTAAGATCAATATCAATTGATCTTTCAATAAGTTTCAAAACAAAGTTTTTAATCGGTAAACTATTCAACCCCTTCTAGTTTTCTACACTTACAACACACCGGACCTAGGACTTTCAATGATGCCCCGTGAGTTGCCCAAACCGTAAGGGCAAACTCCTTGACTTCTATTGACCGGGACAAACCAACGAATGAGCTCTACACAATCCTAAGTCTAATGATTTCTTCATGGTCATGTAGTGGTCCTCTAACACTCGGCCACTAGCTAACAAAACATATAATGGAACGATGTTGCAACACCTAGTTACAATGCCAAGCATGGAAGCTCAAATAGCTAAGCTTTATCTAATGACTCATGGCCCCATCTCAACCAACAACAAGCCAAGATGGATAGTCACATCCCAAGAATATAGATAACCTTTCGGAAAGCCATGACCAATAGATGGATAGGATAGACAACCTTAATGCCATCTCGTGATCATTCTCTCAAGCTTCCGGCTGTGTGAAATTAAGGACCCAAGTAAGTTAGTCAAGCACGTTCAATTCGTCAATACCATCACCTTAGTGAAACCTAATAGAACTAATGACGAGGCGAACAATGAGACGATACTTGAGGTTAGTGAGACACCTAAGAATGAATCAATCGAGGAAGTAGATGAAGTAGGCAATGACGATTTCAATAAGTTTCCTACGGAAGAGAACTCTCGCCACCCACACTTAGTACGTGACCTCCGTCACATGTATGTTAGGAAAAGCCCTAGGATCAAGTTTGGGAACCCTTGGAATCTTAACATACCATGTTGCATAGGACATCTTTTCGTGGCAAAGGCCTACATTGATCGCAAGTCCCCGATAAACATCATGACTAGCACCTACTATAATTGGGTAATGAAGAAGCCTATCTCAACTAGGCAAGATCCCGATAATCCTAGAGTTAGTTGTAATTTCCTTGGTAGAGTTAAGGGATTTCCCGTCTATGTAGGTAGTTTCATGTATCCTACGGATTTCATAATTGTGAATGATATTAGTACGACCATTGATCCTAGCTTGTCCCACGTAATTCTAGGAAAGCCTTTCATAGAAAACACCGGGATGACTTATGATCCGTCGTTAGGAATAGTGGGATTCAAGGATGAGACCAATGATATAGCTTACCAAATGCCCTTTAAGATTGAGAAATTTTCATCATTATCCAATGATGAAAAAGAACTTAAGCTAGCGGTCTACTTTAGGAATGAGGAGGACAAGGAGAGAGGGGTAGATTATGTTATGAGCAAGATTTTTGGGTTCTATAAGGATTGCTTGAAACTAGGACCGGAATATAGAACCGATTGGGGAGAAGATGACCTCTTAGAAAGATGCATAATAGGTCATTACTATAACATGGAAAACCCCAATAGAGACAGTCATGAGGAAGAAGGTGACGGTAATGAAGTCACGTAGGGGCACGACTTCGAGTCTAGCTACAAGACTCATAAATAAAGAAAAGCGCTTCGTGGGAGGCAACCCATGCTTAATTGTTTGCTTGTTTGTATGTCGTATATCTTTTCACTGATTGTTTATTCTCATGTTTGAATTTGTGAAAATGCTTTATTTTGTCTTTAACCTCGTCTTAATTACATATAAAGGTATTTTACAAAGAGGGATAAGTGTAAGGAAGATTACAAATGTTTTTAAATAAACGTGAACATGAGAATTACGATTATTGAAAAGATATATATGTGTGTTTGTTAGAGTCAAATGCTTGTATCGAGTCATAATGGATGTTTTGCGTAAAATTTTCCGATTCTAAAGATGTAATTTTTCATAATTTTTTCTATAACTGAATCGGAGCAAAACAACTTATCTAACTTTCTCTCGTTTTACTGTACTTATAAATTTTGGAATTTCGGTCTTAATTTTCCAAAAATCAGAAACATCCATTCCACAAGCATTATATCCTAGTTTAGTAGAGTCATATATAGTTTTACCAGATTTTACGCGAAGGTTTCGTCTGCTTTCTTAAAGTGTGCGGGTTTTATTTATCAAGAAGAAGAGATACATAAGATTGGAAGGAGCTTTTCACGCAAACATTCTTCTTGAAGAAGAATTTAACCACTACTTCACACGGATCCTACCGAGCTAATCGGGGAGTATTAGTTTCTTTCTTTTAATTACCTTCTATTATCATAACTTTGATACTTTCGGGAACATTGGGACAATGTTCGGTTTAAGTGTAGGAGGAAAATAAAACGGGAACTTTGAAACTATGCTTATCCTTGACTATTTGTCTTGTCCAATTTCATTTGTGTAATAAACCATGAGAAATATCGGTTAGGGTAATTTTGGCACCAAATTTAAAATTTTTCATGACATGTAGGAGTGAGGCATTAGTCGTAATAAAGCGTCTCATGGATAGGAAGTTATATGACTAGCACAAAACCCTTTACCACTCAAATTCCACCCCAAAAATGTGAGGTTCACCCCTAGATTTGTAGGAATTAAAGCATTCACCTTTAATGCTTCGAGAGTGAACCAAGTAGTATAATAGATTCTAGAACTTGTTTTGTGATGCATTCCGAGATCGCTAGTGAGACTACACTTGTGTAGTTAGGAATAACTAAATGATAAGAGGCATTAGGATAACCCTTGTTTAATACCCGTATTATAATTACTTCTTCCACATCGGTTGAGTAATTCCCCACACCCTTGTGTTGTACTCATCTTTAGTACATGATACCTCTAGTTAACCCCTCGAGCCTATCCTTTTCGCGGTTCTCGTGATGTTTCGGTTTTCCGGAATATCAATGAAGAGCATTGTTTACAATCCACCCCCAAATGTACACCCAAATCGCCTTAGCCTACCTTGTATGCACTCACTTTTAGTGCATTATTGTTATCATACTAAACCCTTAGTTCAATTATCTAGTTACTTGCATAAGTTGCTAAGTCGAGTCATATCCTTTGTACACAGTTTTGGGACGATTGGGACTCATGGGAAAAGTTAAATTTTATGAAGTGACGAGAAAGAACGTTAAATTCAAATTCCCTTTATTCACGTAATAATGTACTCCAAGTGTTTTGATCTTTTCAATTCGGGTCAAATTAGTGTTAGAGTAATAAAAACTCAAATGTAGGGATGTGCCTATAAATCTCTTATATTTTGATGTTATCGTAGAGGATGGTAGAGTAAAAGTGTATGAAAAAACAAATGAATAAAAAAACATACGGGCTATCATCCTACATCTATCTTTATATTTATGTTTGTTTGTTTCAAATTTATCTAGAGTTTAGAGTGTCGAGTCTTGGCTTAGCAACGCCATTCTTCTCATGCTTGTAACATAAATGTTAATACAAATAAGCCGTAAAAACGTTTATTTATATTTTACGATCTTCTAATGTTTTGTCGATAACAAACGTAAAATCATATTAACGAAACAAATAAAATACGTAAATGATTTGAACTAATAGTTTCTAACATATTCACATTTTCACATAAAACAATAAAACAAGTATAAGTGATTTTATGATTTAAGTAATACATATGTACAACAACTAGTGTTTACATATTTGGATAAAATATACACATAACTAGTATGTAGTATATTGGGTAATATAAATGGGTAGAAACTTAAGTATCACAACCCATTGGGCAAATACATTGAATGTAGTTGGGTACAACCCAAAGCCCATAACCCATGGATCTTGACCCATAACCCATTGCATGTCATCATGCTTATATCATACATGGATAATATCCATAACCCATGGATCAACCCATACCCAAGTGACTAAGTGCATTGCACTTAAAGATACATTGTATCTAGCCAAAGATCCATGGTTCAACCCATGACCCATAACCAAAATACCCATGGGCAAAGAGGAGCGTTCCACGGATCCCTAGCTTTGTGCTAGCCGGATCCCTTGTGGTAGGGATCCGTGGGATCCGGGGAACAGTAGGATTTTTCCTCTATAAATAGTGAGCCATTTCTTCATTATTTCTCACCCCTCTCCAACATACTTTCTCCCCTGAGTTATATCTCACTAACCTTAGATCCAAGAGATCTATGTTTGTAGTTTTGTTTCTGTGTGATCTTTTAGGTTCCTCTTAAAGGCAAGATCACCACCTTTGAAGTCGAGCAAGCTCAAGTCCATGAGTTGCCATGCTTCCTCATCATCAAGGCTCTTGAAGTCTTCTTGTTGATCTCTCTCTTCTACAAAGAAGTGTAGTGTTGAAGACATTAGTGAAAGATGTCTCAAGTATCAAGACGAAGATATTAGTGAAGGGTATCTATCGTCTATAGGATGTACTTGTGGTAAGTGCTTAGAAGTCAAGACAAGAAGCATTAGTGAAAGGTGCTTAGAAGTCAAGACAAAGAAGCACTAGTGAAAGGTGCCTAGAAGTAAAGACACAAGACATTAGTGAAAGGTGTCTTGTAGATCTAGTCAAAGGCATTAGTGAAAGGTGCCTTAGATGTACATTCGATATGGTGTGTTTCGATGTACAAGACAGACTAGTATTACATCCAAGGATATTGATGTCCTTGATGATGTTGTAAAGGAGTAGATCTCCTTTGGGATTAGTCGTTGGTGTAGTGTGGTAGTAGTTCCTCCATTGCAATGGAACTAGGTGCTTAGCCTAGTACCTAATAAAGGGTAGGCGACGTTGTGATAGGATTAGTTCTCCTTGGTGTGAAAGAACTCGGTGGTTAGCCTAGCAATCGTATAAAGGGTAGGCGACGTTGTGTTAGGTTTGGTTCGCCTTGGTGTGAAAGAACTCGGTATTTAGCTTTGTACCGAAAAGGTTAGCGACCTTGTGAAGGCTTCTCCGCCATAAGGAGATTGGTGTAGTGTTTACAAACTCTCGAGTAGGTGACTCGGGAGTGGAGTAGGCAAGGAAGGTGTCCTTGTAGCCGAACCACTATAAATACTCGTGTTGTGGTTTTGTGCTTCTTACCCTTATCTTTTCATTACTTATCCTTATATGCTTGTTTATCAACATCCAACACACACACCCAAATAGATTGACATAAGTCAATCTAAATAGTTTAAAAGGAAGTTTTAATTGGCAAAACTATTCAACCCCCCCTTCTAGTTTTCCACAATAAAGATTTTTGACTTGCCACCACTAAATCGCCTATCCAACCAAACCCTTTGTTTCCCTACCGTAAGCCTAACATTACAACCCTTTAAAAGACATCTTAGATAGTTTTTCCTAGGTGCTTACGCCAAAGCGGTGGAGGTTTGATCTAGTCTCAAGCCTATGGTAATCTATTTTCTAGGACCGGTTAATGAGTGGTTATCTTCCATTTCCATTTGATATATTTCATATACACCCAAAAGATGAGAGTATCCAAACACCACTTGTGAGGTGCTAGTATATGATTTCAGTGCTTGTTATGACTTTTGCGGGGCTTATACTTGTTGTGAATTGTTCTAAACCAATGCTTCATGACCCCTAACTTATAAATTGATTGGCAAAAGCACATTTGCTCGAGGACATGCAATTACCAAGTGTAGGGATATTTGATAAGGATTTAAAAGGTACACTTTTGAGGGTCATTTAAGCCCTTAATCGACCACTTTTTAATCCGTTATCGCTTAATTTCGTTCTTTTCACTTTTAGGTCTCTTGAAGGCTAAATCTTTGGAATGACACTTATTTGGACGAAAAGGCGTGAATATGTGAAGAAAATGGCCAAAGTCAAGATCAAGATACTCAAGTCGCTGGATACATACCAAGGCATCACAAACAAAGGCGGCGCCGTCCTCTATTTTTGACTCGAGTGAAATTGTTATTTTGTACCGACGGCGTCAGCTTTAAAGAGTAGGGCATTAAAGATTTCTCACCCCGATGGCCAAGATTCGATTCTGACATCGCCGAAGTTGAAGTTGACGTCCACAACTACAACGTGACGCCATCCCATGGTTGACTTGGCCTAGACGAAACCCTAATGGCGGTGATATGACGGCGTCACAATTAAAAGGTGACGCCATCGCAGTTGTAACTCTATATATAGAATTCGAATTTTCAGACTTCTGGAGAGGTAGAATTGTGGAGTAAAAACCTAAAACGATTTTGAGTTGTCTTGGGCAGTATCTTAGGGTTCCCATACCCTATTTTACATCAAGATAAGTAATTTATTTCATTGATTTCATTATGTCTTCGATTGTATGTGTATATGCTTGCATGTTCACCATGTCCGGCTAATTTACTTGTGTGTTTGCTTAGATCTATGAAACCTAGTTATTTAATATTGATTGATTGTCTCTTATCTTAATTGTAATTGGCTTAGGATTGCAATAGGCCATCATTGTGTTTTTAATGCTTGAGTAATCTTTGTGAACATTAGTTTATAATCGCCTAGAGTTTTTGTAGGCTAAAAATCCAAAGATAACCTTAGAGTTAATTTATGGATCCTAGAGATTTTGTAGGCAATAACCTTAAGGTATCCTCAAAGAGTTAGGGAGAAAAGCATACCCTACGACCTTAGAAGACACAACGCGTTAAGAATAAGGACGTGACAATTCATCCATCAATAAAGGATAACTAGGGAGTAATAGCATCTAGGTAAACACATTTTTAATCATCATACGAGCACACATCAATAGACATAGTGTAACACCCCAACCCGACAAGGGTAAAGATATCACAAATATAGTTTCATATCAGAACTTTAAGTACTATACAAAAGCGAAAGTCTTTACGAAATATTCAAAAAGAAAACATAAATAACTAAACTTCAAAATAAATCTAAGATCTCTAAAGGTCAAGTCTTGCTCTCACTCTATTCTCAACCCGATCACCTATCCCATAAGCTCATCTTGAATGCTTAAATACCGCCGAGAAAAGAAAAGTGCTTGGTGAGCTTACAAAGCCCAAGAGCATGATATAACAAAACAAAACTAAACAAAACATAAATACTGAATTGAACAAAGAAACGAATAATAAAATCGTGGCGGAACGAGAATAATGAATCATTGAGGATTCTGCAAGAACACAATTGCAATAACTGGAACAACAATTAGCAATCAAGGACAAACACATAGCATATTGATGACTCCAACGCAAACACATCAAAATAACCGACACTTAACATATCAAGAAGAAATAGATTACATATAAACCAAACGAAAAGTCTAAGGCTAACGAAACACTTCCTAGAAAATAAACATGGCATTCAACAAATTAATTAACCTTCACTTAACACACTTAATTCAATATTGCAAAGAATGAAATAGCAACCAAATCATGGCGATCTCACAAGCAAATAGAAACATAGTAGACAAACTATAATTAAATAGACCAAACAAAACATAGCATAACCATTAGCAATTATCAAAATAGATATCATAAGCTAAACCAGGTTCTCGGATCAAATCCTGCTGGGAATTATGTGAAAGTCCGATTATGTCAACTTAATGCCAAGGGTTTCTACCGATGTGAAGTGGATTCTCGCCAAGACTTATTCTCAATAAGAATAATAGTGATTAGTTTGATTCGGAAGTGTTTATTCCGTATTTAGTTTATTTAGTGTGGATATACATGAGCTTTATTAGGAAGTGATTGTGTATATCTTGTTTAGTTTTATGATTATATTTCTTGGAAAACGGTTTAGCGATATTGTTTAGGGTTCCTTATCTATAAAAGGAACACATTAGAAAGGTTTATGTACCGATTGAAAAACTCGCTTTAGTTAATATTAAGATCCATAGAGGATCAAGAAGTTCTTAGTTATTTGTTACTTGTGTTTATATTCACCGATAAACATTAGTAGTAGAGATTGTCTTTTATTGTGCTTGTGATTACATAGGCATATATAACGATCCACGAGCTCAAGATCTATCAAGGTCTCAGGTTCTGTTTCAACAAGTGGTATCGAGCCTCGTGAGAGTCTCTACGATACTAAGGACAAGCTTTTTCTTAACACCAATACAACCATTACAATAACACCATGCCCGGTTCGGATCTTTAGACGAACTCACCAACAACCAAAACTCCACCCATCTGCAAAGAACTAAGTCTTGCTAATAGCAATGCTAAGTTTCCTTACCTTAAAAGGGAGGAATATGATCTTTGGGCTATGAAGATGCGAATCGATTTCCAACATTGATTGGAATCTATGGCGATAATTTTGAAGGGGAACAACTTGAAGAGAACTACCACGGATGTCTGCTGGGAACATGATTAATGTTCCTCCCAAAACTGAAGAGTTGCTAGCTCTTCAGAGAGAAACAAAGGTCGAACTATTCTTCCGCAAGCTATTCCCGAGGATCACTTGAGTGATTTTCACTTCATGCATGACGCCAAGGATATATGGTTAGCTATTAAAGCAAAGTTCGGGGAATGAGGAGTCTAGAAGGTCAAGAAGTCCATGCTCGAGACAACAGTTCAGGACTTTCGGATCTCTCAAGAGGAAGGAATTCACAAGGGCTATGATAAGTTTCACAAGATCTTGAGTCGGTTGCACCGACTTGAGGCTAAGCGGATAATGATGATCAGAACTCTAAGTTTCTAAGGTCATTACCTCCATCCCGGCTACATGTGAGCATAGCTTTAAAAGCTAAAGGTGGTTTGGACATGATGACCTTTGATGAGTCATACAACAAGCTTAAAGCTCTTGAACATGATGTGAGAAGCCCTTTTCGATCATCTTCATCTGCGAGTCATATCGCATTTGTTGGAGCCTCTACTCCAAAGTCAAGCTATTTTCCAAGCTCATATCCATCATCATCTAATGCCGCCCTTCATCAAGCTCTCTTCCTAGATCCAAAGGTGGAATTATGGAAGATGTTCTTGGATCTTTCTTTCGATTATGATCCTCGGCAGAACCGGCTTATGAGGATTTTGATCAAGTGGACCCACTTGATTTTGAAGAGATGAAGTTGAAATGGCAAGTGGCCATGCTTTCCATGGATATCAAGACTTTTGAGCGCAAAGTCGGAAGACGGTTTGATTTCAAAGGACGCGATCCAAAGAAGGTTTGATAAAAGGAAGGTTAAATGCTTCACATGCCACCGGATAGGTCACTTTTCTAGAGAATGCAAAGACAGAAAGTCGGTGATGAAGTACGATACTCTACTTATCAGAAGATGTCGGAAGGATGCGGGAACTCAAAGGGATCAACCGCATTGGTCACTCTTGATAGCAATGTGGACCGGAAGCTACATGAGGAGTCCGATAATGATGGTTCGATAATGTTGGGTTGATTGCAGTCGTACTTGAGAGGATAGGCATGATCGATTGCCTTGATGGGCATCTCTCGTGTACAAAACTGCTTGTTTGGTTGTAGTGAGCGTTATAATGAACTAAAACAAGCTTATGATATTATGGAACCAAAATATAATGAATACTATGTGGAAGTAGAAGCTTATAAACAGGGCTTTAAAAACACTAGAAAGACAAAAGGTTTGGTTACGGAAGAATGAAATAGCTTATGGTGAGAAAATAGGTGTTTTAGAAAGAGATCTTGAATGTGCTACAAATGAGTTAAAATGGTCCGAGAAGTTAAGAGCGTATGTAGAGTCGAAAATCTAGAGCTTAAGGAAAAACTTAAGGAGGAAATTGCTAGGAATAATGAGTGGATGATGAATGGTAGTAAGTTGGCTAGTCTCATTTATAGCGCCAAGCTCCCAATTCTACTGATGGCTTTAGGTTTTAAGAAATATGTAGGCCTAGAAGCTAGGGATGACACACGTAGATCTACACCAAGTAGCCTAGCACATTTTGTGAAAGAAGGTGACCTACATGCGTTCGGTGGACCAATTAGAGGTGAGCACATGCCCATTGACCTTACCACTACTAATGACTTTGATGGATCACACCATCTCAGATGGCAAAAGTCAAAGACTTGCTGGACCTAATACTTCTACTAATGACTTTGTCTCTTGTGTTAATAAAGTGACAAGTCCTCCAAGCAAGGGTCTACAGAGTATGATTCAAATGACAAGTCCGACCTTCCCAAGTCCCGACCTTCCCAAGTCTTCACCCTCGCCGCACCCAAGACTACCAATAAGCATGACAGAGTTCTTTGCTAAGGAATGCCCTTCCAAGACAGTTGCCTCAAGACTTGCTTTTAATTCTTTGCATAATAATCTTGTTAAAACAATTCTTTTCATGGTTTTGGTTTGAATACTTTTGCTTGTAAGAATACTTCTTTTGGTTTGAATAAATCTTCTCTTGTAAGAAATGTTTTGTGTGGAAGTAAATCTCATTTAATTAAGGATTGTGATTATCATGAGCAAAGAATGAGTAGGTGTGGTGATTCTAGGAAATCTAGACCTATGTGGACCAATGTGCATGAAATACCACCTTATGTTCCACAAGCTTCTAATTATAATACATCTTTTCCTTGGAGAAGATCATTTGGAAAACCATATGTTCAACCAACGAGTGAATATTTTAAAATGGTTTTGGCCTAGATATGTTAACCCTATGACTAATGGGAAAGTGGGATCGATATCATCAAGACCTCAAAGCGAGTTGTTCTTGGAATAAACAGACCTAAGTTTCATTGGAAACCCAAGAACAATAGTGGATCTTATACTTCTACATGGCATAACTCAGATGATCCACAAGGCGTGTTCAAGTCAACAATGACTTGAGCCTCCATAGTGTACTAATTCTTTGTATATTTTTTGTTGTTGTAGGATCATCCCCTTAAGCATAAAGATGTTGGAATTGTTGACAGTGGGTGTTCTAGAAGTATGTCGTGAACAGGACATGATGCATAACTTTATACCTATTGAAGTTGGAGGCAATGTAACCTTTGGAGGAAGTGATGGACGAATTACGGAAAAGGGACCATCAAAACACCTCGCTTGGACTTTGAGAATGTTTACTATGTTAAGGAACTTCAACACTTCAATTTGTTTTCGTCTCACAAATTTGTGACACTAAGAACAAAGTACTCTTCACGAAGATGAATGTCTTGTCTTGCCTAAAGACTTCAAACTCCCGAAGATACTTCAATTCTCCAAGGTTCCTCGTAGTCACAATTTGTATACATTCAACTTAACTAATGTCAAACCAAGCAGTGACTTAACATGTTTGGTGGCTAAAGCATCCGTGGATGAGTCCACCAAATGGCATGAAGGATGGCCCATGTCAATTTCAAGACCATCAACCACTCTAAACCGGGCCTTGTTCAAGGACTTCCCGCCAAAGTATTCACCAATGATCATAAGCGTGTTGCATGCAACAAAGGAAAGCAACACGAGCCTCCTACAAAGGTGTTCTCTTACATTGATAACCATTATTATCGAACCTCTTCACCGCTTCATATGGATCTGTTTGGTCCAACTAAAGTGAGAAGCATTGATCATAAATATTTTTGTCCGGTGATCACCGATGGATTTAGTAAATTTTGTTGGGTATTCTTTCTAAGGACCAAAGATGAAACATCCAAATCTTGAAGAATTCATTACCCTTATTGAGAATCGGTTGAACAAAAGGTGAAAGGAATTAGGTGTGATAATGGTGAGTTCAAAATGCCATTCGATAGAACTCTGCGGTTAAAGGGAATCAAAGGGACTATAGCACTCCAAGAACCCCTCAACAAAATGGGGTGGCGTAAAGAAAAATAGAACCTTAATAGAAGCCGCAAGATCAATGCTAGCGCACTCTAAACTTCCTACCATGTTTTGGATCGAGGTCATGAGTACGACTTTTGTTATGTACTCAATAGAGTGTCCATTACTAGACCACATCTTAAAACACCATATGAACTTCTTTTGGGAAAGTTCACATTATTCATTACCTTAAACCTTTGGTCAGTCGGTGACAATCTTAAATACCAAAAGATCCTTTGGGCAAATTTGATGAGAAAGGCGATGATGGCTACATTGTGGGGTATTCTGCTCATAGTAAGGCATACGTGGTTTACAATGTATCTGCTAAAAGATTGAGGAGACATTGAACTGAGGTATCTTGAAGACAAGCCTAATGTTCAAGGCCGGTCATGTTTGGTCATTTGATCTTGACTACTTGATCGATTACTTGGGTTATGCTAGACATAAGGTCGATCAAAATGTGATTCAAGCATCTCCAACTCCTAATACGAGACACTTTGGATGCTAATTCGACAGCCGGGTCCGATGATGAACAACCCATTGTAGTGCCTTCCTTCTCTCCTAACAATTTTGTAGGTGACACTTCTAAAGATTATACTTGATGTGGGTGAAGATGAATTCTATTATGCCGAGGACCTTGCCGATCAAGAAACAAGAGTATGCACCAATTTAGATGTTGAGAGGAATGTTGAAAATAGTACAAATGAAGCTCCTCGCGAAACTTCAATCTATGAAGATAGTTCTGCTTCTCCTCACCTCTCCAATTCGGCCGAAAGATATGGTGACACTACTCCTAGTTTTACTAAAGTGTCAACAGATCTTGGTGAACCTTATACAAGGTTTCCAAACCTTCAGATCTTGGTCATCATCAACCTAAAGCGTGCATCTTCAACACACCTTCCTATGATCTCGACTTTGAACCTAATGTGACTAATCTTGATTCTTCCATTGATGTCAACACCACCACTACTACAAGGATCAACAATGTTCATCCACGCCTAATATTATTGGTGATCCTAATGCACCGTTAGAACAAGAGGTACCGTGGCGCGTTCTAAATATGGACAGTGGCTTTTGTCTCTTATGTCTCAAATCGCAGAGAGACAATCACACGCACTATCAACATTGTCTGCTTGCTTGTTTTCTCTCACAAGTGGAACCAACCGTTACTCGTGCTCTTGAAGACTCAAGTTGGCTTGAAGCAATGCGGGATGAGATGCAACAATTTCAAAATCGGGAGTTTGGATATTGGTGCCACTACCGATGGTAAGTATGCTATTGGGACAAAATGGATTACAAGAATAAGAGAGATGCTCGGGTGTTGTCATCAAGAACAAAGCCGATTGGTTGCAGGGGTTATAGACAAGAGGAAGGATCATTATGATGAAGTGTTTGCACCAAAGGCAAGAGTTGAGGCTATACTGAATTTTCTTAGCTTATGCATCCCGTATGGGCTTTATGGTCTATCAAATGGATGTTAAAGGAGCCTTCTTGTATGGTGAAATTGAAGAGGAGGTGTATGTCACTCAACCTAAAGGATTTGAAGATCCGGATCATCCTAATCATGTTTATAAGGTAGTCAAAGCTCTATGGACTACATCAGCACCCGAGCACGGTATGCTAGGCTCTCTACATTTCATCAAGCATGGTTACGTAAGAGGTGCAATTGATAAGACTCTTTTCCTAAAGAAGAATTCCACCGACATTATTCTTGTGCAAGTCTATGTGGATGACATTATCTTTGGATCCACAAAGGAGGCTTGGTGCGGAGTTTGAGGAGCTTATGAAGGAGAGTTTCGGATGAGTGCCATGGGAGAGATGACTTTCTTTTGGGTCTTCAAGTTCGTGAGAAACGATGGTATATTTATCAACAGACAAATATGTGAGGGACATCTTGAAGAAGTTTGGTATGGAGGGTGTAAGGATCGCTACTACACCTTATGAAGCTCCAAAGTCAAAGACCAATATCGAAGTCGATCCACCGTGAATGTTCATTTATGCAGTCTATGATTGGGTCTTTGATGTATTTAACAGACTTCGGTCTCGATATTACTTTTCTTTGTGAGTGTTTGTTCGCGACATCAAGTTACTCCACCGACTTCCCATCTCAATGTTTGTTAAGAAGATCTTTAAGTATCTTAAAGGCCAACCTTTTCTAGGTCTTTGGTACCCAAAAGAGTCTCCTTTAAGTTGGAAGCTTATAGTGATAGTGACTATCTTTGGTGCTAATCGGATAGGAGGTCCACCACTGAGGTTGCCAATTCCTTGGCAAAGACCGATTTCTTGGCAATGCAAGAAACAAACTATTGTGGCTACCTCATCTCAAGGCAGTATGTGTCGCCGCTAATTGTCATGATGTGTTCTTTGGATTCAAAATCGGTTGTTGGATTATGGGTATAATTTCATGAACACAACAATTTTATTGATAATCAAAGTACCATATGCATTGTTAAAATCCGAGTTTTCACAAATGAACAAAACATATTGAAATCAGCACCACTTTATAAGAGATGCATATGATAAAAATTTGATAAATGTGGTCAAAATTCATCTTGATGATAATGTGGGCGATCTCATTAACAAAGGCTTTTGAAGGACCAAGGTTTCAACACCTTGTGGTCCATATTGGCATGCTTAACCCTTAACGCAAAGTTTAAGGGGAGGCATAGGCCTCGGGGAGGCATATGCCTCGGGAGGATTTATGTATAACTTTGCATTTTTGCTATGTAATTTTGTATATTTGGTAACTAACTCTAACCCGCTAATGTAATTTTAGTGTGTTTCTATGTTTGTTTGTGTATATTTCGTGTTTGTTTTGCGTAATGGTTGTCCCCGATCGGTTGAGATATGGTCATGAAAGTTTAAGTCGGTTTCCACCGATTTCATCAGGTCAAGTGTGCTATTTGTTTCCTCCAAGTTGAAGCATCAAGTTATATGATTCAATCAAAAGAAGTATGTAAGCAAATAGATCATTCATTCATTCAAGAAACAGCTTTACTTTTACAGACACAGAGTACCGCAACATCAAAAGCATCTACATGATCTAATAGTCCTAATCTATTACATATCATCTGCTCCAACATCTAAAGATGAGCACGATGAGTATGACCGCTCACATCTTTCACACTAATAGTTGTTGGATATGCACGATCGTCACATCTTTTGGCACTAAATGTGGCTATGCCTTTGTGAAAGCATAACCAACCCTAACAGATGCTAAGGATCAAAATGGAGAGGATGGATTGATGCAAACGAAGAAGTCAAGTCGATTGTGGTAGAGATGAGATCGAAAGACTTTCATCCGCATATCATCTACTCTTTCAATCATACATCAACTTACATCATTTTCCTTTTTCCATTCCTCGACACGATATGTGATGATGCACCAAACATGATGCAAAGAGACCAAGCACCACCTTTCTTCCCATAGGGAGTGGAGGATTTTGGCCCGTGGCCTCGTTGAGGCCTAGGTGCCGAGGGTTGGAGTAAGATGTTCCCTCATTATAGGATTCATCGAATCTTCACAGATACACTTGGTTTCTCAATACTTTCATCTTCCGATGAGGAGAAAAGGTGACTTCTTTGGTAAAGGATATGGTTTTGGAAAATAGTTAAACCATGTATTGGTATCTTCACTAGATGATGAGGATGATGATGAGGATGTTGTTGTGAGATCTATGATCTCAAGGTTGGTACTCATGGTTATTCGGTTAATTTTGAAGAATTGAAGAGATTAGGGTTTGATATATTATTTGGGGATTTTGATGAAGAAGTCAAGGTGCATTGGGATTGTTTTATAGACGGGTTCAAGTGGTAAGAGAATTAATGCGCGTGGGTGAAACAAAGAAAGATATTTATTGAAGCTTCGTGAGTAAGTCATCGCTTTCTCCGAGTATTCTACTTGATGAATGGTATTTCGTTTCACCGAAGTTATAAGTGAATTCAAGTAAAAGTAGAAGTCTACGTCATCCTTGGTCAACTTTGACTAAATTTGGGAAACTTCTATTTATTCGTTCACGATATATTTTCACTCCACATAAGTAATTCGCTTACTATTATCATTAAAACACTTCCTTTGTGCAAAATCCTAACCCTAAACCTCAAAATCACTCATGGCACTTCAATTTAAACACGATCATAACAAGGTCGCTTTTCTTGTACTACTCGAGGTGATGAGCTTTATAGGCCGATGATTTCTTTCTTACTAAGATCAAAGATTGTATATGCATTGACACATTCTCCGATGCTATATATGAAACTTTGATTACTCAATTTTGGGGCGTAAAAAGAGAGGTGATAATGAGATAGTTGCAAGTGTTGATGGACAAGTGTATATGGTGACGTAAGATTTGATCAAGACAACTTCACTGGACGATGAGAATGGGTTTATCATTCGATTCTACCGGTGCTTGAAGGACTTAGAGCTATTGGATATCAAAGCACGAGAACGATATGTGGTTGAAAAATAAGCTCATCCTATGTGGAGGTTCTTGGTTCATACTTTATTACAATGCATGAGCAATAAATCAAGTCGGGATCAATTTTCAACACAACCTGGATGTGGTATTGTTTGCTTATCTAAGGGTTTGACTTATAATTTCTCTAAGTATATCTTTGATAATATGGTAGAAAACATCACTAGGAAAAGGGTAAGTTTTGATGTACCCTAGGTTCTGAGATAATATTGAATGTTTCTACACAAACCCGTGCTTTTCATCCCATAAGTGTTCGACTCCCAAGTTATTTGCTTCAATGAGGACTAAGTTTGAAGGACACATTATCCTTTGTTGGTCGAATGTTATCTCGTGAGAATGAGACCGATAATGAACTTAATGTAGTTTTACCTTCTTCCAATCCTTCCCACGAAACTCTTTCGTAGATGGTGGTGAGGTCCTTCGTTGTTGTCAAGCATCTATACTTTCACCAAGACCATGTTCTAGTCCAAAGATTTATTCAAGTTCCGATTGAAGTTCGGGATCAAATTGATGAAGTTCGTGTTGATATCGACAGATTGCTCACACCAAGTCCCTGAGGACTCCATTTGGTGAAGGATGCTCTAATGTTGATCAGTTAATGTTGTACCCAGAATGCCTAATGAAGTTCCAATTTCACCGAACATTCACATGAAGTCGATGAAGATCCTATTTCACTTACATCATTATATGATCCGTGAACAAGCTTACTGTGTGAGTGACCGGTCTTAAGCACGTAACTTACGTAAACTAAGTCTCGTTCTTGGTCAAGATTGTGGAATTGAGACTAAAGTTGCACACTGGAGAAATTGCTAAGTCGAAGGATAAAAGAGATGTGTGGTTTCTTCCGAGGAGGAGGTCAAGAGAATCTTAATGAATCTCTTGATATATTGATGACCTGCATGCTACTCAATGTGTTGGTTTGATTAAGAATCAACTTATATCACTTACAGTGTTCATCTTGATTGTAATATTTTGTAATATTTGTTTTCTTTCTTAGTTAAAAAAAAAAAAAAAAAAAAATGTTTTTGGTTTTATCTAACTTTTCTTGCGTGTTTGTTGTATAATTTTGGTTATTGACTCACCGATGTACTTTGGGTATGTCAAAGAGTTAGCTAGTCCAAAGGGTACAGACTTTGGTAAAGACACATCAAATCATTGATAGTCAGAATGGTTTGCTCAAAATCATAGGTCTCGCAACCACCCATGCTTCATTGTTGAGTGTTGTATGGTTTTCAATTCACCATGGTTTATTCCTTTTGAATCCAAGAATTGGCTAGCCCACTTGTATATGGCTTGTGGTAAAGGCGGTGGCATTCCATATTTGGTTCTCAATTCACCAATCCTAAGCATTGACTAGTCCCGAGCAAACGGCTACTGTAAAGACATTTCAAATCCGTTTATATGGTTCTTTGGTTTGCCAATAAATCGATGGTTATCGCATGTACCATAGTTTACGAACTAAAACATATGGCTACTCCAAGAGTGATGGCTATTGGTAAAGAGACATCAAATCCATTTATTTTCAATGATTCACCTCTCACAGGAGTTAACACACCGGATGTGATGAGAATAGTATGCAACTAATCTGCTTTGATGTACCTTTTGTCATTTGTTGCTTTGCAAAGATATGGAGTTTTAGAGTTTCTTCATCATAGAGATGTTCTTTGGATTCTTTGTCTTGTCGTTGTTCGTGTTCAATCCTCTGGTGTCAGAAGATCTATCAAGAAACCGGAACTTAACCACCAAATTCCGCTTTAGGGAGGATTGTTGGGAATTATGTGAAAGTCCGATTATGCCGAACTTAATGCCAAGGGTTTCTACCGATGTGAAGTGGATTCTCAGTCAAGACTTATTCTCATCAAGAATAATAGTGATTAGTTTGATTCATGAAGTGTTTATTCCAGTATTTAGTTTATTTAGTGTGGATATACATGAGCTTTATTAGGAAGTGATTGTGTATATCTTGTTTAGTTTTATGATTATCGTTTCTTGGAAAACGGTTTAGCGATATTGTTTAGGTTCCTTATCTATAAAAGGAACACATTAGAAAGGTTTATGTACCGATTGAAAAACTCGCTTTTAGTTAATATTAAGATCCATAGAGGATCAAGAAGTTCTTAGTTATTTGTTACTTGTGTTTATATTCACGATAAACATTAGTAGTAGAGATTGTCTTTTATTGTGCTTGTGATTACATAGGCATATATAACGATCCACGAGCTCAAGATCTATCAAGCTCTGTGTCTGTTTCAACAAATCCTAACATCAACAGAGTTAAAACATGGCAGGTCACATAGGCAGATAAAACACTAACGTATAAGCAAAGTTCACAAAATTAACTGAACAACTTATACATACTAAACTTATAGAATACTCACTTTCACACTAGCACATTCATCTCACAGATCAACGAATTCACATAACGATAAACTAATATAACATCGATGACAAGATATGAATCATATTTAAACATATTAATCATAACCTAGCATAGTAGAGCGGTAGTCACATACACATGCAAAAGCATAAACATATATAATAACGTATAATAGGCCTAGCACATAATTATTAACACTTGAACATACCGAATCATAATCGTAATACTTAACATAGAAATAACAAATAAAGATTTAGTTAACTACCACGAGCCCAAAACATATCATATCAAAACATCGAACTATATAGAAACAATCTCAAAATAATACGGAGTAGCGAGCTCCTGAATTTTATGAAGACGCCAGACAGCACACGACATCATTCACCTAGACAAATCATATCGGACAACCGATCGATCTAGGATGCATCCATACGCCCACAAACATATATTGATAATATAATATAACTTGAGCTCATAACAAATAATAGATAAGTGGACGTGGCGTAACTTCACTCTCATCGCCTAGAGTCATGTCAATGGTGCATCAACGACACGGACATGGAACCCCATGACTAGTTACTATTTGGCTCGGGTGTCAAACTATCTTAGGTCAAATAAGAATGTCATAACCCATATAGATCATATTTTATCAAATGTTTAGTCATGTTTTCAAAATCAAAGGTTTCATATCATATAGTTCAAAATCAAATGTTTTATGATTCAAAATCAAAGTTCGGATAAGCAACAAACTCAAAAGACACATTAATGTTCATAGCAAATAACATATCGATAACTCATATCATAAGGTTCATATTCAAATATAACAAGGTTCAACAAATATGCACATCAAAGTCTTCCTAACATAAAGTTCAAATCGATATTGCATGGTTCAATAAAACATAAGTTCGGATAAGCAACGGGTCAAACAATCGTGAAAGGGTTCATAGCAATGGCATCGGAAACCCTAATAAGTAAAATAGGAAAGCTAACGAAAAGAACATCATAAGGAACCTTTACTAAAAAGGTCGGAATATCTGTACCTTAAAGCAAATGAGAGGAAAGCAAACGAATGTAGGAATACGAAGATACAACGTCACGTCTCCTTCAACGAATCTACACGGATTATGATTTATTTAATACTCATTAGCATCATTAAGGTTATAACGGATTCATCGCATTAACATTCTTAGAGTTATAAGTATATTCTCATTTTATAAGCTTCTTATGCATTTGTAAGTGTGTTACCTATTGATATCATATTTTATCTTTCGCTTTTAAACTCATATTCGGACCAGACTTTAGCGATTTTTATAAAATACTTACTTAGCTCAAATGAAATCAAGCAAAATCCCAGAGGTTCCCATATGAGTTAAAAGAGTCTCCAAAAATTGGTGGGTTATATATCTATGCCAAATGGCCTATGGAAAATCACAAGTCCAGACCTGTCCGTAAAGTAATCGAAAATACACCTTAAAAGTTTACACTTATTTGACCTGTTTAGACACATTGGAAAATTCCCAAACTCCCAGAAATTCATTTATGTCATAAATATCACTCCTGTAAAAGGAGAGCTCCCAATTCCTTATGGTTTGAAAATGAAAATCAAACAATACAACTAAATTTCAGACCCGCTTTCTCAGCTTTGACACTTGATTTTGTAAAATTCAAAAATACGACTTAGACAACTCCAAATTCGACCAAACCACTTGGAAAACTTAACTAAGACATAAAATAAACTTTTCCCACAAAACCCAGATTATTGTACTTATAAAATTTGATCTATGACACACACAAGTTCGATATATGATGCTGTCCAGTTTTAGGGTTTATTAAAACCATCATAATTACATGTTTAGACCATTAATTACACTTAGGGTTCCATTCCAATTAGGGTTTCAATTTATTAAGCATGATAACATTTATATATATGGTTTGGTTCACTATGGCTCGACATACACAAGACTCGATTCAAATAATACGTACACATACATGTCCTCTTAACATTACAAGGTTCAAGTCATTATGTTTGTGGTTGTTTGGTTTCGTACGGTTCGGCCACAAAAGAAGAAACACAAGTCGACAAAACAAACTAGCTACAATATATTAACTTAAGGTGCATCAAAGGAAGACGAGAAACATGTTATACCTTAACTTGTTGGAACAAAAATCTCGACTCCAATGGTTTAGGGTTTCGGCCGAATGGGAAGAAAAAGAAAGAAGAGGCAAAACTAGGGTTCCAAATTATGTTTATGAGTTTGTATATATAGGTGGTGAAAAATTCGGTTCTAGGGCTTTGAGAAGGTGTGTGGGCTTCGCCTCTTGGTCCAAAACGAATCTAACAAACACTCGCCCAAGTTGTTTCCCAAATAACGAAAGACAAGGCCCAATATTTTAGTGAGACATTTAAATCTTCGTCAGACAAAATCAATCACGTATACATATTCGTTAAGTTTTAATTATTCAGAATTAGTTTTAATTTCGTTAAATGATTATAAACGATTGTACATATTTTATAATTTTTTGATTTCGAGGGTATTTTAGTCTTTATCTATGTTTTGTATTTTTAGGGTTTTACATAGACTACCCTTAGCTTAGTTAATTAGATTAGATAATAGTAGAGTAATCGGTAGAAATACCACCCCCAAATCCAATACCCCGAGATCGTATTTTTAATTTTCTAAAAATATAAAAAGATAAAAAATAATCTTCCTCAACCCCAACCTTAGCGTAGTAATTTCTCACTAGCATTCCTATTCCCTGAGAAACGATATCAATCCCGAGGCTTACCCTAATACTACACTACAACGATTAGGTTCACCGCCTAGGTGGTTGAAAAACTTGCTCGAATAAAATGAAGTTTCCATTGACCCCGAACGCTGTTGTATGCTGTATCACATACGCACTATTTATAACATGTAAAAGAATATTTGTATTCAATAATTAACTATCAGCATCTAAGTATAGTTATTAGAGAACAAATAAAGTGCAAAATAATAATTAAATGACAAAAGATTTAAAATAATAATAATAATAAACAAAATAAATAAAATAAAATAAAATAATCATATATATTGAAAGATTGAGTTCAAAAAATCGTTGAGAAGTATTAATGACACCAATTTTGAAGTGAAAATATATGCAGATTAATGTCATGCCATGCGAAGTGCAAGTGTAAATATTGAGAGACATGCTAAGGGGATGTGTAGTTAATGCTTCGAACAACTTCAAACTTAATGCAGGAATAAGAAACTATCACCATCTTCACAACCATCATTATCGAATGTATAAATGTTTCAAGCATGGGTGCAGGTTTTGAATCTAGATTGTAATTATTTTCACTTCTCATCGCGGACTCTCCTTTGTTGCTAGATCAGTGGCCCTTCACTGACCATCTACTTGAGATCATATTACAACGTTGGTTGTGATATGAGTGGGATGTTTGCACAACATCTAAAGTTATAACGAAATCTGAACATACAAGTAATTTGTGTTTCGATTTTTTTATAAACTTATAGGTAATCAGTTATTTGGGTTTTATGTGCTTTTATCGATGATTGCGTATTTGATTATGACCTTATAAGTTTGTTGAAGTGACGACGTGAATGGAGTTGTTATTAGTGTTATTTATGTATATCTACTGTCATATGTAGGATCGTTCATATGGGTGATATGGTGAATCGGAGGTCTTGGAAGATGGAAGAACACCATCTTCAAGTTAGTGAGAGAAACTAGAGAGAAGGAAAACTAGTGTGTATTATTATTGAAAGATGAAAGGTTACATTAAAGTCTCACCCTCCTAGGAAAGTCTAGAGGTATTTATACCTAAACACATACAACTTTGGCAAATTGACATAACAAGCCCATGTGTTTAAGCTAACAAAGATAGAAAATGTAATCCCGTCAATGTCGTTCCATTTACGAGTTAGGAGCGATTCCAACAATCTTCCCCCAATGGGACGACATAAGGGATTACTTACAACATTTCCTACAAGTAATAAAACAAATAAAGAAAAATCTTCATAAGCTCTTCAAATGTTGAGGATGATGAAAGGTTACGCTATTTATCTTCTTCTTGTACCTCGACTTGAGAACCGTTTTCTTCACTTGTAGGCAAATGATGTAATATGCATGAATTGGATTAACTTCCCACCAAATCATGCTGCATGTCTTAAGCAGCTTCTCCTACACTTCTTTTGGCGAAGTTTCGAATCGCCTTCCCCAAACCGACAAACCGCCTTCACAGATTCAAAACTTTGATGTAGTGAACATTTCCTATAACTTTGAAAATTTCAAGACGCAGCGGAGTTTGTAGATGAGCAAAGAAACCACATAAGGTAAATCGACTTATTGCGGAAAATCCATTCGGGGTAACATGCAAGAAATCAACAAGATCTTCTCACGTATGTAGATGCTTCACACAAACAAACCACGAAAGATTTAAATGAAACGACTTCCCTGAATGTTGCGGTCATCGGAGTAATAGTTACCGTGAATCTGCAATTACTCGATAAAATGACCGTGTGTAAGGCATCATAACATCATATTTAGGTAACTTCACACACGATAACTCTGTGAAAGTGAGACGATAACACCAACTTGAGAAATTTGAACCATAGATCGCCTCATTTCTTCCCCGATTGAAGAAATTCATGAAAGGAGAGGTTTTTTAAAAAATACAAAAACATCAAGGAAGCAAACACCACCTACACTCTCTTCCCCGATGTTTTCAATGAATCGAGAATCATACACCACGTATGTTGATGATGAATTGAGACAATGAAACCATGTATGTTCAATTAATCGAACAAGTGTGAAGTACCATAAATATCTCGTGAGAATCAATCACGATAAGACTTTTCGCTCGCTTATACTCTTCTCGCCTAACTCTTTACCGACCCCATTATCATTCTCGACGACTCTTTGTAGTGACTACGATGGAGAAAACCCAATATGACGAACTTGAGATCAAGTAAAATAACCCGAACTTGTGACTTAAACTTGCACTATTTTCAGAAGAAGAACCCTTTTCCTTACCGGGTTGATAAACCGGATCGAAAAGGGGTAAACTTAAAGTTTCTCGAATTATCCACAGCATTTTGTGACACTTGAGCACAACAAAGTAACTCCTTAAAAGTGATAGCTATACGCTGTGAGCACAACAACGTAACTCTTTACATCAGGTATAACTAGACAACCCAAGTCTTTGTCATTCGTAACGGTTAAAGCTCGAACAAGGATCTCGAAGAATCATGCATCCCACCAACCCCGATAACTTCATATACTAAGTACACGCACCCGTAATATCCCACTTCAATCTCAAATAAATAATAATGAATTCTCGCCGTAATCACATCTTGCGGTTACATCCCCAAAACTAGCCTTCATTAATGGTTTTAATGAATTTGATATGGTTTCCCGATCTTGTCAAAAATTGTATCCCCGTGAAAAATTTGCCTATTTAGATCCCAAAATTTACCACAATGTATTGATGATAAAATTTTCAGTCCGGTAATTTGGATCCAAGTCTTGTACACTAACACAAAGTAAATTTGTTTTACCATGAATTTCATTGTGTTTGTATAACATCTTAGGCAAAAAACATTTGACCCAATAATAAAACCCGGTCCAAACAATTATACCCGATCCATCCAATTGCCATACCCGGTCTTTTATGATTGCTATATCACACTCAGTTATAATAAGACCTAACCCTAAAAATAACACATCTCATAAATTTCGCCACCACGTATTCTCTCTCACCAAAACACAGATCTGAAAAAATACTCCTCATCTCCTATCATCAAATCTCAGCTCTTCACCAAAATGATCAAACCTAACTCATCTCTTCCAATCGCACCGATCAAACAACAACTCAATCTGATTACCTAAGTCATAAGCACAAAAAATGGCACTATGAGGTTTCGTTACTGCACCATACGAATCAAAAAGATCATTTTGAAGTCTTCAAGATCCGAATATGGGTCTCGGGTAGGTTTTAATTTTGTTGTTTTGTTTTAGTTTAACCGAACGAAAGAAAAAGGAGATAACATACATGTTATCTATCTTATCTTTAGATTCGGACAATTATAACGAAGTGATAAGCTTCAACAATTTGATCAATGATGAGATGGTTTTTCTCGTGTATGAATATCTTAAAGTTTCTGTAAATCTCATAAGAGATACGAGTGAAAAACCAATATGAGATTCCTTGATTTTTCATTTGACTTCGAGTCTTGATGAGATGGGAGATGTGGTTGTGGTTTTTGTTATGTGAGGATGGGTTTAGGATAGTTGAGGGAGTTGTTGATACAGAGATGGGTTTGTTTAGGTTGTTGGCCACAATCGAAATATTCAACTTCTTCTTTATTGTTTTTGAAGACAGTTTAGACCAAGGAAGATTATAATGATCTGAGGTCATGATGTTGTTGGTATGATTTGTTGTGATGTCACGGTCGAGTATTTTTCAGTTTATGCTCAAGTCTTTTTTTTTTCTTTTATGTTTACGCATAATGTAACTGATGTCGCTTACGATAACTTGCCGCGTAGACTTCTTCTTAAGCATAAACATGTCTTCACAGAACTTATGCGAACCATTCTTAGGCGTAATAATTCTTACGCTGTAAGACCTTACGCGTAGGATTCTTAGGCGAAGCCAAAAGGTTATCGTAAGAGTCTTAGGCGTAAAGAGGGTCCTTACGAGTAACTTTCCAAGTTACTCGTAACATGTCTGAAGATGCTTAGGCGTAAAAAACGAGGGTTTTGACTTGTTGACTTTTTTGCTCTGGCGAGTTTTCCAACCAAAGACTCTGTTCAGCTTGCTAGTAACCCAGAAAAAAACATATACTGACCCACTTTGACCATAGAGAAAGACCATTTGACCATGAGTACTTTACCAGACACCACAAAATTCCACAGGATGGAAGAAAAATTCCTGAAAATTGCTGTTTGGACAATAAAATGACACAAACCAATAGTATTTCAAACTTTTGACATTATTGACCAAAGGATACAGTATAACTTGTAGAAAATCTGTTAAACCAAAAAAAAATTACGAAAGGTTAAAGCTTTGTTATAAAAACAGATTACAAGACAATATTTTGACAAGAAAACATCACCAAAAATCAATCCATGATAAAATCCGACCTTGCTCTTGATACCACTTGTAGGATCGTTCTTATGGGTGATATGGTGAATCGGGATGTAAAACCCTAAAAATACGGAAAATGTTAAAAGACTATTTTGCCCCTCAAATTAAAATTTATAAAATACGTAAGATATGTTCAGCTCATTAAATACGTTTATAACCTAAGTCGTAAATATACAAGATAAATGAAACCGATGCATTTACGTCTAAAATATGAATCACACGTTTAATAAGCTTTGCATGGGCTGAATGTTTGTTATGTACGCAATGCATTGAAGTTAAATTATTAAGCCCATAATATTTAAACTTATGAAAGCCCACAAGTAAGATTTGGAAAATATGTATTCTGTTATGAAATTCCTTATACACGTCCACATTAAAACGCCTCATATATCTCCCATATCCCCTCCATTGAATATTAGTTTCACACTCATTATCACACCTAAAACCCTAAACCTAAAAGTGGCGGCATCCATTTTTTTTACTCTATTCCATTCGACCACAAGAAGATTCGCAAGGCAAGCACAGGTCTTTGTGAACGTGGTGTTTTAATCGTGGGTTCTTGGTTCGAAAGGGTTGTTTTTGGTCGCAAGTTATAGGCGAATGGGGTTGTTTTGGTTCCAGCTTGTCGTGGGTTTTGGCTCGATGCATGGCCGGTCGGGAATCCCGGGCCGGCTGCTGTGTCGTGGCTTGAAGGCCGGGCTCGGTCGTGAGTTTCGGTCGAGGCGGTTGGCTCGGATCTGTTGTGGGTTTTGTTCCTTTGGTCCTTGTTTCTTCACTCGCCGCATCAAGGGTAACGCATCAATCTCGCTTCAATTCTCCTCTTCAGAGTGTTTATAAATCGTGTAATTTGTCTCAACAACATGCATAATAGTCGACCATTATCACCACGATAAATGATCTAATCTTTCACATAAGTGATAAAAGAATTGTTGCATGAAGTCATGAGTAGGTTCACATGAAAAAAAACCAATGAAAGGCCATGTTATTCAACCCATCTTGAATCTGTTTTATCTCATGCATATCATATATAATATAATGTATAATACATACATTGAAGATTCAGAAATAAAACCTAGAAACCTTAGGTGATCAAATAAGGGTGCGTTGGTGTCTTATTTTGTGTTTAATGAATTTTGTGCCATGTATGCTTTATGTTAAATCAAGAATACATATATACAAAGAGGGTAAAAATACGTTGATGTGATATCAAAGAGCATCGAGTGAGTATGCAATATAAACGATATGTAGGAATTTTGAGCATACAAATTTTATACGTAAAACATGTGTAGAGTCTGACGTGATTAGGACTATTAGCATGCACATGGGTCTTGGGGCATTAAACTTAGTCTAATGTATCAATGAATGTAGTATAAGCATGGTCTCGTGGGGGGTATGTTTGAGGGTGCTCGCGGGATTAACGGATGAGTTACATGGTACATAAAAAGCATGTCGGGATAAGTGAGTCGGGTGTTAATCGTAGGATATAAATAATTGGTCGTAAAGGTTAGCCATTTGAACCGCGAGCGACCTTGAATATGGGTCGAAACATGTATAAATAAAATAAAATATAAGCGTATAAGATGAATTGAAATCAGTAACTACATTTGAATTATATATACTTATTTTCATTTTAGACCTTAAACCTTGATATTTTTCCATGCAAACCTTTTTCTTTTATAACTTGTCATATTAGACTTTAGTCTTTGGAAAAATTGACACAATACACTTTAAACTTCATTTTGAATTATTTACATTGTAAACCTTAAACTTTGAGATATTTACCATGCGAATCCTATACTTTGAAGTATGATCTAATAAAGCCTTAAAATAGGATAATTGTCATATTAAACATTTAATTTTGCCATTTATCATTGGTAACCCAAAAGTTTGGCTAATTAATGATTAAGACTCTAAAGTGTCGTAATTCCGTCCGTCACTAAGAATAAGAATATACTTACAACCCTAAGAATGTTAATGCGAAGAATCCGTTATAACTTTATGATGCTAACAAGTATTAAATAAATCATAATCCGTGTAGATTCGTTGAAGGAGACGCGACGTTATATCTTCGTTATTCACTCATTCGTTTGCTTTTCTCTCATTTGCTCTAAGGTACGATATTCGACCTTTTCAAAGAAAGGTTCCTTATGACGCTTTTCGTTAGCTTTCTATTTCAATTATTAGGATTCCTATGCCATTGCTATGATTCCCTTCATTTATGCGAATCTGTTTGTATGAACTGCTTTGTTGAACTTTACTATGGTTGATTATGAACTTCGATTATAAACTTACGCTTATGAATGTAAGATATGCCAACGTGATATGACTTCTTGAATATCTAAATATGAACCTTATGATATGATGTTATCGATAAGTTATATGTAACCTTTATGATGAATTATGATCGTGTCATTTATGACAACTGCTTGACTGAGTTAGTTTGACACCCGAGCCAAATATTTCACTAGTCATGGGGTTCCATGTCCGTATCGATGATGCACCTCGATATGACTCTAGGGCGAGAGAGTGATGTTCTCGCCACGTCTCGGATGGTGAAGCATATTTGTGAATATGTAGGAAGGGCGTATGGATGCATCCTAGATCCGATCCGTTATCCGATATTTTTTACGGTGAATGATGTCGTGTATGCTACGCGTCTTCACAAAATTCGGGAGCTAGCTACTCCATTGGTTACTTGAGGTCTCCTCATCTTATATATGGTATTCCGAGGTCACCCTCCGAATACAATGGTTACTTATGATATGTTATCCGATATGTTTCGGGCTCGTGGTGGATGACTAAACCTTATCTCGTTAATTATTTATGAATTCATTTATGATTCTCAGATTTGCCAATACTTCTAATTGCATACCGAGTTATTATATGTTTATTGAAGATGTTTATGCTTTTACATGTTTATGTGACTACCGCTTGCCATGCTAGGATAGGATTAATACGTTAAAACATGATTCGTATATCTGATATTATGATTTGTTATCGTTACGTGAATGCGTTGATCTATGAGATGAATGTGCTAGTGTATATTTGAGTGTTTTGAAGGTTAACATGTATGATGGTTGAGCTAAATTTGTA
Organism: Chrysanthemum lavandulifolium; assembly: GCA_022545495.1. Taxonomy (NCBI): domain Eukaryota; kingdom Viridiplantae; phylum Streptophyta; class Magnoliopsida; order Asterales; family Asteraceae; genus Chrysanthemum; species Chrysanthemum lavandulifolium. The sequence continues at coordinate 27,412,032 of CM040238.1, forward strand.
AACCTTGTCAATTGGTTAATTATCTGTCTGTATATGTGACCTGCCATATTAAAACTCTGCTAAGGTTAGGATTTGATCTGAGAACTGGGTTAGTTATTATATCTGCCATGACTTGTCTGCTAGTTCCGCTGCTACAATATTGTATTAAGTGCTTTAAATGTTGATTAATTGATTGGTATGAATGCCATGTTTATTTTCTAGAAAGTGTTTCCGTTAGTTTTGAGACTCTTCGTTGGGCTTATATGTAATCTGTTATTCTTGGTATGTTATGTGTTTGGTTGTTCTGATGTGTTCGTATTTGTGTCATTAATGTGCTATGTGATGTCTAAACTATAATGTGGTTGTTTGGATTTCTGTATATTTGTGCTTCCGCAGAATCCTAAAAGATCCCTCGTCATTATTTCATTTTATTTTCGTTATTCGTATATTTGTTTTGTTTAGCTTTTGTTTCTGTTATATCTGTTCACTGGGCTTTGTAAGCTCAGCCGCACTTTTCTTTTCATGCGGCAGGTATTTAGCATTCAAGATGAGCTTATGGGATAGCTGATCTGGGTTGAGAGTAGAGCTGAGAGCAAGACTTTACCATAGAGATCTTAGATTTATTTTGGAAGATTAGTTATTTATGTTTTCTTTTTGAATATTTTGTAAAGGCTTCCGCTATTGAATAGTATTTAAAGTTCTGATATGAAACCGTATTGTGATATCTTTACCCTTGTCGGGTCGGGGTGTTACACGGGAGGTATTGGAAGATGGAAGAACACCATCTTCAAGTTAGTGAGAGAAACTAGAGAGAGAAGGGAAAACTAGTGTGTGTATTATTATTGAAAGATGAAAGGTTACACAAAAGTCTCACCCTCCTAGGAAAGTCTAGGAGGGTATTTATACCTAAACACATACAACTTTGGCAAATTGACATAACAAGCCCATGTGTTTAAGCTAACAAAGATAGAAAATGTAATCCCGTCAATGTCGTTCCATTTACGAGTTAGGAGCGATTCCAACAATCTTCCCCCAATGGGACGACATAAGGGATTACTTACAACATTTCCTACAAGTAATAAAACAAATAAAGAAAAATCTTCATAAGCTCTTCAAATGTCGAGGATGATGAAAGGTTACGCTATTTATCTTCTTCTTGTACCTCGACTTGAGAACCGTTTTCTTCACTTGTAGGCAAATGATGTAATATGCATGAATTGGATTAACTTCCCACCAAATCATGTTGCATGTCTTAAGCAACTTCTCCTACACTTCTTTTGGCGAAGTTTCAATCGCTTCCCCAAACCGAAAACCGTTTTCAGATTCAAACTTTGATGTAGTGAACATTTCCTATAACTTTTGAAAATTTCAAGACGCAATGAATTTGTAGATGAGCAAAGAAACCACATAAGGTAACTCGACTTATTGCGTAAAATCCGTTCGGGGTAACATGCAAGAAATCAACAAGATCTTCTCACGTATGTAGATGCTTCATACCAAACAAACCACGAAAGATGAATGAAACGACTTCCCCCTGAATGTTGCGGTCTATCGGAGTAATAGTTACCTGTGAATCTGCAATTACTCGATAAAATGACCGTGTGTAAGGCATCATAACATCATATTATGGTAACTTCACACACGATAACTCTGTGAAAGTGAGACGATAACACCAACTTGAGAAATTTGAACCATAGATCGTCTCATTTCTTCCCCCCGATTGAAGAAGTTCATGAAAGGAGAGGGTTTTCGCAAAAAAATACAAAAAACATCAAGGAAGCAAACACCACCTACACTCTCCCCCGATGTTTTCAATTAATCGAATCATACACTACGATGTTGATTATGAATTGAGACAATAAACCATGTATGTTCAATTAATCGAACAAGTGTGAAGTACCATAAATATCTCATGAGAATCAATCACGATAAGACTTCTCGCTCGTTTATACTCTTCTCGCCTAACTCTTTACCGACCCCATTATCATTCTCGACGACTTTGTAGTGACTCATCGATGGAGAAACCCAATATGACGAACTTGAGATCAAGTAAAATAACCCGAACTTATGACATAAACATGCACTATTTTTAGAAGAAGAACCCTTTTCCTTACCGGGTTGATAAACCGGATCGAAAAGGGGTAAACTTAAAGTTTCTCGAATTATCCAAAACATTTTGTGACACTTGAGCACAACAACGTAACTCCTTAAAAGTGATAGCTATACGCTGTGAGCACAACAACGTAACTCCTTACATCAGGTATAACTAGACAACTCAAGTCTTTGTCATTCGTAGCGGTTAAAGCTCGAACAAGGATCTCGAAGAATCATGCATCCCACCAACCCCGATAACTTCATATACTAAGTACACGCACCCGTAATATCCCACTTCAATATCAAATAAATAATAATGAATTCTCGCCGTAATCACATCTTGCGGTTACATCCCCAAAACTAGCCTTCATTAATGGTTTTAATGAATTTGATATGGTTTCCCGATCTTGTCAAAAATTGTATCCCCGTGAAAAATTTGCCAATTTAGATCCCAAAATTTACCACAATGTATTGATGATAAAATTTTCAGTCCGGTAATTTGGATCCAAGTCTTGTACACTAACACAAAGTAAATTTGTTTTACCATGAATTTCATTGTGTTTGTATAACATCTTAGGCAAAAAACATTCGACCCAATAATAAAGCCCGGTCCAAACAATTATACCCGATCCAACCAATTGCCATACCCGGTCTTTTATGACTGCTATATCACACTCAGTTATAACGAGTGTGGAAACCCGCGCGATGCAGTGTGATTGCTTTTGTAGACGTGAATTTGGATAGGGACTATTTTTGACAAATTGCTATAGATAGCAATTAATGCTAAAGGACTTACTTTGCAACGTCACCTAAACCTTAGGGGCTGTTTTTTCCAACTTGTGAAAGTTAAATTAATGTTACAGGACTTACTTTGCAACGACACCTAAATCTCAAGGACTATTTTTGCCAAGTTTTGAAACTTTGCATTTAATGTTTGCAAGTGTGAACACATGTCTTGCTCTATAGTTAATATATATAATAAGACCTAACCCTAAAAATAACACATCTCATAAATTTCGCCACCACCTATTCTCTCTCACCAAAACACAGATCTGAAAAAATACTCCTCATCTCCCATCATCAAATCTCAGCTCTTCACCAAAATGATCAAACCTAACTCATCTCTTCCAATCGCACCGATCAAACAACAACTCAATCTGATTACCTAAGTCATAAGCACAAAAAATGGCACTATGAGGTTTCGTTACTGCACCATATGAATCAAAAAGATCATTTTGAAGTCTTCAAGATCCGAATATGGGTCTCTGGTAGGTTTTAATTTTGTTGTTTTGTTTTAGTTTAACCAAACGAAAGAAAAAGGAGATAACCTACATGTTATCTATCTTATCTTTAGATTCTGATAATTATAACGAAGTGATAAGCTTCAACAATTTGATCAATGATGAGATGGTTTTTCTCGTGTATGAATATCTTAAAGTTTCTGTAAATCTCATAAGAGATACGAGTGAAAAACCAATCTGAGATTCCTTGATTTTTCATTTGACTTCGAGTCTTGATGATATGGGAGATGTGGTTGTGGTTTTTTGTTATGTGAGGATGGGTTTAGGATAGTTGAGGGAGTTGTTGATACAGAGATGGGTTTGTTTATGTTGTTGGCCCCAATCGAAATATTCATCTTCTTCTTTATTGTTTTTGAAGACAGTTTAGACCAAGGAAGATTATAATGATCTGAGGTCATGATGTTGTTGGTATGATTTGTTGTGATGTCACGGTCGAGTCTTTTTCAGTTTATGCTCAAGTCTTTTTTTTTTTTCTTTTCTGTTTACGCATAATGTAACTGATGTCAAGCTTACGCGTAACTTCTTAAGCGTAGACTTCTTCTTAAGCGTAAACCTGTCTTACGCGTAACTTATGCGTAACCATTCTTAGGCGTAATAATTCTTACGCGTAAGACCTTACGCGTAGGATTCTTAGGCGTAAGCCAAAAAGGTTATGCGTAAGAGTCTTAGGTGTAAAGAGGGTCCTTACGAGTAACTTTCCAAGTTACTCGTAACATGTCTGAAGATGCTTAGGCGTAAAAAACAAGGGTTTTGACTTGTTGACTTTTTTGCTCTGGCGAGTTTTCCGACCAAAGAATCTGTTCAGCTTGCAAGTAACCCAGAAAAAACATATACTGACCCACTTTGACCATAGAGAAAGACCATTTGACCATGAGGACTTTACCAGACACCACAAAATTCCACAGGATGGTAGAAAAAGTCTTGAAAATTGCTGTTTGGACAATAAAATGACACAAACCAATAGTATTTCAAACTTTTGACATTATTGACCAAAGGATATACAGTATAACTCGTAGAAAATCTGTTAAACCCAAAAAAATTTATGAAAGGTTAAAGCTTTGTTATAAAATTAGATTACACGACAATATTTTGACAAGAAAACATCACCAAAAATCAATCCATGATAAAATCCGACCTTGCTCTTGATACCACTTGTAGGATCGTTCTTATGGGTGATATGGTGAATCGGGAGGTATTGGAAGATGGAAGAACACCATCTTCAAGTTAGTGAGAGAAACTAGAGAAAGAAGGGAAAACTAGTGTGTGTATTATTATTGAAAGATGAAAGGTTACACAAAAGTCTCACCCTCCTAGGAAAGTCTAGGAAGGTATTTATACCTAAACACTTACAACTTTGGCAAATTGACATAACAAGCCCATGTGTTTAAGCTAACAAAGATAGAAAATGTAATCCCGTCAATGTCGTTCCATTTACGAGTTAGGAGCGATTCCAACAACATTTATTTACTTCCCGAGTTGTTGTGCTATGTCGCTAGATGTTGCTGTAGTTAGCTTATTGTCATCTGCAATGCCTTTTGTTATAGCAAGTTGAAAATTTCTATTTAATATGCCATTCATCTATGTACGGAACCTATATCATTAACACCTAACTTTTTCATGGTGTTTTAATATTATTTTGAATTAACTGGTCATCTTCTCATGCGGCTCTGTTTCACTATGCCATCTAATACTTCTTATAAGCCATTATCATATTTTCATGTTGTTTTAAATTTGTAAACTTTGACTATCATCTTAGTAAATCTTAGGATGTATTGTTTGTTGAAATTTGTAAAACAAGTTTCAATCAGGTGTTGAAGTTTAAAGAGTACCGAGAAAGGTACATATAAAGAGATTGAACTTTTAACAGTTTTATAGCATGGCCAATTGAAGATTTAAAGAAGAGGGTATGGTTACGGTAATGGTGACACCAACGGTTTTTCATGCACTAAACATGCTAATTAAATTTTTATAAAGGGGGAATTGCATATATATCCCTCCAAAGCCTCATAATTGCATATATATCCAACCAAAACTCATAATTGCATATATATTCTTTCAAAGCCTTACAATTGTCATAGATATCCAACCAAAACTCATAATTACATATATATCCTTCAAAAGCCTTAAAAATGTCATATATATCCAAATAATTATTTTAATAGAAAATGTCTAATAATCATAATTGATATATAAAATGACGATTATAACTTTTTTTATATATATTTTTTTACAATTACAAATGTATTTTATTGGCTTGAAATTTATTATGTCATCTAATATATATATATATATATATATATATATATATATATATATATATATATATATATATATATATATATATATATATATATATTTTACGTTTAGATGGAACGATAGATGGTGCGCTTGATATTCTTATTCAAGATTCGCCGATAATGAACACGGTTGAGTTTGGCGAGTCAACCTTAAACCATTTTTTAGAAAAGAAAGAGCAATCATGTTCGGCGAGTCAACCGTATTCGTTATCGACGAATCTTGAAAAGAATATCAACTGCACCATCCATCGTTTCATCTAAACGTAAACTCCTATATATATATAGATCAAATGATATAATAAAATTCAAACCAATAAAAATATATTTTGTAATTGTAAAAAATAATAATAATAATAATAAAATCGTCATTTTATATATCAATTATAATTATTAAACATTTTTTTCTATTAAAATAATTATTTGGATATATATGACAATTTTAAGGCTTTTTGTAATTGTAAAAAAAAAAGTTATAATCGTCATTTTATTTATCAATTATAATTATTAGAGATTTTTCTATTAAAATAATCATTTGGATATATATGACAATTTTAAGGCTTTGAAAGGATATATATGCAATTATGAGTTTTGGTTGGATATATATGACAATTTTAATGCTTTGAAAGGATATATATGCAATTATGAATTTTGGTTGAATATATATATACAATTATAAAGATTTGGAGGGATATATATGCAATTCACCCCTTTATAAATTATATACTTGAATTTTCTTAGATTTTGAGTGACGTTTGCTTAATAAGTTTTCATTTTTCTGGACTACAACTATTCACGGGATCCAAGATAGCAGAAGAAGCCTTGAGGCTGTTGGATAAATATGGATACCCTTGGATAAGTAGATGTTGATTATCTAATTGGGCTACTGATTTCAAACTTGGACCATTAGAATGTTAATTGTTGAGTTCATCTACTGATTCCTTCAAGGAGAGAGTCTACACAAGCATCCCATAATCCACTTCCCATGCACCCCATAGGGTGGGGCTCCCGATCCGCATTTACCCAATGATTGTTTTTTTTTTTTTTTTTTAATTGTGTAGAGTTAATTTGTGTAGTGTATTTATTTGTTTAAATTGTGTAGTGTTTTAATATGTATAGTGTATTTATTTGTGTAGTGTTTTTATATGTAGAGTATATTTATTTGTGTAGTTTTTTACATCATGTTTTTTTAATTGTGTATTTGTTTCCATTTAATTAAACAATAACAATAAAACATTAAACAAGTACAACAACAAATGTTACTACTATTACAACGAAATCTACTCCACATGAAGATTATTAATGTCATCTATAAGCTTATAGAGTATTCCACTCGACTGACATGCGTGATCAACTGGATTTCTTGCCAATTCCAAATGATGCCTCCAACGCCTTTATTCTTGCTTTTAACAAATTGTTTTGAGCCAATAGCATGTTGATCGTGTTATCTTTAGTTTCAGCTTTGAGCAATGCGTTGAAGAAGAGCCTTGACCAAAGTACTTTTGTTGAAATACATCCTTCCACATAAAGTATCGACACCCATAGTCTTCAGTCCCTAGCTGTTACATGGTGAAACAATTATAAGAAATGTATTCTTAACAAACAAGTTATTGATATATTTACGTAAATAAGCAAACGTTTAGTTATTTACCTTTGATAAAGGGCATGCATAATACTTCTGACCACAACTTTTGGGCTTTTGGATGTTCTTTCAATTATAAGTCCCCGTCGACAACGACACAAGAAAGGATTTTCTTGTTGCATATGGCCAAAAGAATTTGTATAATTATTTACAACATAAATCAGTAATATCATGGTTCACAAAATTAGAAGCTTCGAATACATAAATAACCAATCTTGTTATAGATTAATAGTTGATACATGGTTCACAAAATCACAATATAACTAGAAACTAAGATCAATCACGCCCGAGGCGTAGTCGCTCCAATGGGGTGCTTGTGTAGACTCTCCCTTTAGTTTTTAGTTTGTGTTGTAGCTTTCTTGTTGGTGTTGTGGTGTTGTTGCTTTCTTGTGGCATTATAAGCCCTGTGCTCGTGACAGCGCCTCCCTTTGAGAATCTTAGTTACTTTCTTGTGAACTTTTGCAGTTTTGGAATCCTACTTACCACATTCATGTTGAAAACGTGTAACTTGTGAAATTTGTTGAACTTGTGAGGCTTGTGTCCTGAGAACTTGTGACTTGTGCAGTTAGTCAAGTGACATGTGCAGTTTGAGACTTGTGAGACTTGTGTAGTTTGAGACTTGTGACTTGTGCAGTTTTGGACTTGTGAGACTTGTGCAGTTCCTGTGAACTTGTGACTTTGTTCAGTTGTGACTTAAAATTTTCCGAGGCGATGATGATAACCGAAACCGAATGGACGGTAAAGTGAGATAAAATCTCACTTTGCAACCTTCGAATTTGAGCCTTAAAATTTTCCGAGGCGATGATGCTTTTTGAGCCTTAAAATTTTCTGAGGCAATGATGATAACCGAAACCGAATGGACGGTAAAGTGAGATAAAATCTCACTTTGCAACCTTCGAATCTGAGCCTCAAAAATTTTCCGACTACGTTTTTTTTAAGTTATAAAATTGAAACTAATAGTTGTAAAACAAAAACAAAACTTGTAAAAAAAGTTATAAAACTTTGTAAACAAAACTTGTAAAAAAAACTTGTAAAAAAAAGTTGTAAAACAAAAAGGATAGCAACCCAAGCAGCACCCCAAGCGGCACCCACCTTATAATATTTTGGCACGAAAATCGAGAAAAAACATTCCCTCATCACATCCCAATGATTGGGAACAACACAAAAATGCAAACACCTCCTACATGGGGTGCCTGCATAGTAGGACCCTTCCTTCAAACACATATTTGGCATAAGAATATGCTTTAAAACAGATTTAGTGCCCAACTTTTTAGTTGTTTATAGTGCCCATTGGTAATAGTTATTGCTCAACCTAAGCTATGTACATGTCTTTGTTTTAAAAGGATGTTTGGTTGCTAAAACCGATTTATTGCCCAATATATAACTGTATTTTGTGCCCATTATAAGTAGTTTAGGCTGCCCCCAGTAAGGAGGGTCAATCCCTCCCATTTTCTCTGCCACGTCAGTTTTCTTTCTCCAACGACCTTCAGGCGATTGGGTGCCCCAGTAAGACGACCTACACTACAAAAAATATACCCCACAAAAATACCTTTTCTATTTATTAAACACACACACACACAACTACACGATTGTCGATCGGCCAGACGACCCACATCCAAAAAATTGTTGCGATCGATCGATTGACAAATGAGCCACAGTAGGGACGATCGAGTGAGATTGGCAAAAGGATCGATCGATCGATCCTTACTGCATCCAGCCTTATTGCTCATTATAAGTTGTCTTTTTGGTAAGTTTTATTGCTTAAGATAAGTTATGTACATGTCTTTACTTTAAGGGGTGTTTGTTTGCTATAAAACTGATTTAGCGTCCAATATATTTAGCTATTTTGTAGGCCCACTATAATATATTCTTTTGCCCGTCATAAGATATTTTAGCTTATGCATTTCACACGGCGCAACAAGAAAGTTACAAAGCTTATCAAGATTGTGATACTCGAGGCTCTATTAGGCTATTAGCATTAATGAAACAGCTAAAGACAGAGGTAGAGGTAAACTTAGATCAAGTTCAAACTAATATAGCAATATAGCATCATCATTTCACTATGATTCAGTGAAAGAGCTTATTGACGTTGATTTTTTTCTTAGTTTCTTGCTATTTCATATTTTAATGTTTCGTGCATTTATGTAGGATGGTTCTCAAAGCATTGCGTACATGAAGATAAGGAACCATAAAGAGATGGAAACTCCAACATAGAATGCATAGTAGCAGGAGTATTTTTAATCTTCTAATGTCCATCTTTTGTTTCAGATTTTTCATTAGATACATATTAGTTAGTAGTATAAGTTTTATTGTGGATGTAAGTATGATGTTTATTTTTAGACTTGGTGATGCTTATTTGAGGTGTTTTATGAATCAAGACTCATTGTTATACTATAAATATATATATATATATATATATATATATATATATATATATATATATATATATATATATATATATATATATATAGGTAGGGTTAAATGAAAAGTTTCTTATAATGAAAAGAATGAGAAGGCATGTGGAGGTGACATGTCACCTTTGCCACATCACCATGCCATGTGTCACCCCCACCCCACCCCCACCCACCCACCCCCCCCCCGAAAAAATTTTTTTCCTAAAAAAAATTTTTTCGCAAAAAATTTTTTTCCCGCCAAAATGTATTATCGCATCACAGTTATAAAATATCGCATCACAATCATAATTGTGATGCGAATTTATAACCTTAATGCACTAAAATCATAATTATGATGCAAGAATTTATAACCGTGATGCAAGAACTTATAACCTTAATGCACTAATAAGTTTTGGTGCATCTTTATTATAAGTTACCGCATCATTCCACAAAAGGTGTAGATTGGGGAACACTTGACCCCGGTGCCTTTGGCACCAAACCATTGTCCACCCACGCGGAATAGCTCAAGAACTCTCCCGGCCTAGTGGGGCACAATCGGAGTGAGCACGAGCCAAGACTCGGACCCCTAAGCTCTTATTATACAAAGTCTCCAAGGGTCCACGGTGTTTTGCGGAGGCGGGTACCTATATGAAACAAATGCCAAGGATGGGACTTGATCTGGGTCAATTGACCAAGCACAAGTGCTCCAACCATTGACTAATGCTCCATTGGTAAGTTATCGCATCATAGTTAATAGTTCAAAGCATCAACTATGATGCACTAAAATCAAGGTTATAACCTTAAATGCACTAAAATCATGATTGTGATGCAAGAACTTTATAACTGTAATGCAAGAAGTTATAACCTTAATGCACTAAAATCATAATTGTGACGCAAAGAACTTATAACCTTAATGCACTAATAAGTCTTGGTGCATCTTTATTATAAGTTATCGCATCATAGTTAATAGTTAAGTGCATCAACTATGATGCACTAAAATCAATGTTATAACATTAATGCACTAAAATCATGATTGTGATGCAAGAACTTTATAACCGTGATGCAAGAATTTTATAATCGTGATGCAAGAATTTATAACCTTAATGCACTAAAATTATGATTTGTGATGCAAGAACTTTATAACGTGATGCAAGAAAAATTTTAAGGAAATTTTTGGCGGAAAAAATTTTTTGCTCAAAAAAATTTTTTTATGGAAAAATTTTTTTCGGAAGTGGGGGGTGGGGTATGGTGATGTGGCGTGATGATGTGTGAAAGGTGACATGTCACATCCACGTGCCTTCTCATTCTTTTCATTCTAAGAAACTTTCATAATAACTCAAACCTATATATATATATATATATATATATATATATATATATATATATATATATATATATATATATATATATATATATATATATATATATATATATATATATATATATATATATATATTGTATTTTGTAATTTGATCCATTTCATATATATCTCAAATCTCCGTAAGTTTATTCCTATCCTAATCCATAATCAACCACAAACAAAAACCAAAAGAAAAAAAATGAAAAAACGGAAAAAATTAATAATTATTATTATAATGATCTCAGTTAATCTACATAGATCTTATTTTTTCCGTAATCCTTTAATCACATTGGCACAACATCAAAAACTTTCCTCAACAAATTCAAAACTACCCTACCTCATCTCCACACAATACATAACCGAAAGAAACACAAATCATCATCGATGTAGAAGAACCTACCCAAGACCCTTCAAAGGATCATGAAGCCAAAGATTCCCCTTAAATATGACTTGGATTTGAGACATTTGGCAATTTTGAGAATTTAAATGGGACTTAAAGACACTTAGGATACCAGTAGCCTATGTATACTCATTATTCGATTTAAGATTTGTAATATATCAACAAACACTTATTGAAATGAACGATCATATGTTATATATTACTAGTTATAATACCCGTGCACGCACGGCGTTCTGACAAAAAAAATTATGTTATATTAATACTGAATATTGTGTCTTTAAAGGTAATTGGATATAATTATATAGTTATAAGTTTCGTGCACGCACGAAGTTTACACATAAATCAAATTTATTTTAACATTTTAGTTCAGTATATACACATATAAAAATTTGCTCATGAAAATTGTGATATAAGTACAACTAATACTTATGCACGAGTTTTTTATTATGCATTAATATTCATTAGAATTTGATAAAATATTTGTAAAAATTTATGTTAGGTAACTCAAGATTTAATTTTATTCAGCTGACAAAGATGTTGATGTTGTTATTTAAATTTCACTACTGATATTATGTTGTACACATGATGCAAGTTTAATAGCACATAATGAGCGTTGATAAAGTCAAAGTATACTCCTTAAAGTTTTTTAAAAATGTTTTTCTAGATATCCTTATATTAATAAATAAGAATTACATGAGTCATTGTTATAAGTACAATCGCATATATTTATTTTTATATTAAAGTAACCCGTGCTTACAATTTGATAATTATATTCTCGTTTTCAGTAATTTAGCCGTATTTAAAATGTAAACTCGTGTCCACATAGGTTAAACTTTTAAAAATGAAATAAATGAGTCCTTATTGAACGTATATAGTAAAAAAAATTGATACTTATAGTCTTATGCAAATTTATATGTTGTTATTTTAAAACAACATATACATTGTATTTTTTAAGATATAAAGTATAAAGAGTATAAAATATAAGGGGGTATTTGTTTATAATTCAAAGTTATTAAAAACCATGGAGACTTATAATATTACACTTAACTCTATATAATTTTTAAAAATTCAACCACTAAAGTTTTATTAATTACCTCATTTTTTTAAGTTTTTGTTTTCACAAATTTGACACCTATATTTTTATGTGTTTTTTTTATCAACCAAATTTTTCCACCAAATTTATTAAAGTTTGACCAAAATCAATTTAATTTTGACTTTTATTAACCAATCACATCACACGATTTTGCTTACGTGGCGAAATCGAGCTCTCCTATTGATCTAATTGTTTTTTCAATAAGAATGAAATGACAAAATCACTCCGAAATGATGTAATTCTTTTATTATATAAAAGATTACTTGGGTTGTGCCTTTTTTTCAATTTTATTATTTTATTATTATTATTATTTTTTATCTAAGGTAAATGGTAGATATTGTCAAGTTATTCAACAATTTTACGTAAAACAATTTATGCAATAATATATTACTATTTCTAACATCATTACTTGATTGGAGGGTCTATTATTGCTTCATTTTTCTTTAAAGTTTATTGCATGTATGATTATTCCTTCGTAGTACGTTTTAATTTCATTTTCCTTATGACAATTTTGGAGAAATGATAAATATACTTGCTTAATTAAAAAACTTCACAAAAAATGATAAAAAGATATCAATATTTTGTCAAAATACTTATCTTACGAAAACATTTGTGTGCATCGCACTGGTCCTGAGGCAACCCAAGTTATATATGACAATGATGTGCACTATTCGAGACTTATATTGATATATTTAATTACTTTCCACCAAAAACGTGTTAACATCAAGATATACGAAAGTATCTATTGTTTACGTGAGTTATTTAGTACTAAATGATAAATGTTCCGATATACAAAACTTATATTTCAAACATTGACGCAAACTTGATAAAAAGTATATAAACATCTGCACAAACATTACGTACAAAATACGTAGAAATTCAACCAATGACCTAGACGGTGCATCACACGGGTTCGTAAGGCCTCGTAATAATAAAAAAGAGCACACAAATAAATGCCGTCCTATTGATAAACCAAGGCTTAACAATAACAACTCAGAAACTGAAGTCATGATGTATATATCTAACCAAATGTCTAAAAGGAAGATCGAGAAATTGACTTTTCGACATATGAGTTAAACCTTTTCTTTGTTTAAAGAATTTCGGAGATCATAGACATTGTCTTTGGTTGTGCAACACATATAGATAAACTCGAACGTATGCCAAAATGGTACTTTTTGTCCACACTGGTAGCAAAATTTAGTTCCACACCTGCAACAACATTAAATTAAGATTGATAGCCAAAATAACCGTGCAAAACCAATGTATGTGAGCTGAAAGTTCACTTGAACCCGTAGACTGTTTGATTTATATTGGGACGTACTTATATCTTCTTCTTTTTTTTTTTTTTTTTTTTTTCATCTTTCTTGCTAAATTTGACACATGTAGTATTAACTAGGCGAGTACCCGCGTCTAGCGTCAGACAATTAATGATTTGTAATATTGTGGTGAGTGTTTTGTGTAGCGTTTAAAATAAAACGTGAACCGATAAAAATGCAATTGCAAATGGTTGTACTATACGATAACTAAATTCTAGACAAAATTCTTAACATCTATCAAACAACATATAAAAACATTTAATGAAAATGAAAGTAAACATTACATCCGTTATGAGATAAAAATTAACCACACACGTTACTTGTCGCGTAAAAACTAACAAGGATGAGATTAATGCTGTCGTTGTTAAGAAGAACGCAAGTACCAAAATTAGCATGAATGTGATTAGCCCAAAATAAAATTAAAAAAAAATTGGCTAATTTTGGCTATTTCGTAAAAGATTTGGCACATTTAGCCCCCCCTTTTTTTTTAAATGGGCGTATTTAGCTTATTGAAAAGTTAAATGTGCACTAACGGACACATATTTTCTCTTAATTGTAAAACATTATACTCGTTTTTAAAGAAAAACTTATATACATATATATAATACTAGCATGGTACCCGCGCAAAGCAGCGGTTCGAAGACGAATGTTGTTTAACGATTTTCTAGATTATAGGGTACCTGACGTAGAACATTATCACAAAAGAGTGATCGAAAAATATTACTCTCCAATTTTTTTGGTTATAGGATATCAACCATCGTAAAATATGTGATAGTCCAATTGTTAGCATATTTGCTTTTACCCATGACACCCGGTTTCGATTCCTGTCGACACAAAGTCTTTAAATCTTATATAATTTTATAATTAGCAAGTGTGTTGGCTGAAAATTTTAAGCATTTTATAAATAGATATCCTAAATGCTTTATATATAGATATTTAGGTGTGTTTAATGGAGAAAATTTCCTTGTTTTCTATCTTTAGTTTTGTAAAATTTGGATGGAAATTTATCTCCACAAACACTGAAAATATAGAAAATGCGTTTAGTTGATATTTGTATTTTCTATTTTGAAGAAGGGAGGAGGGTTGGGGTTACAAAGAAACAAGGAAAACAACTAAAATTTGTTTTCTAATTTTCCTTGTTAGATTAGGAATAGAGGATTTTGTGTTTTACAAAACATTTTGTTGGAAAATAATAATTTGAACGCGATCTCTATTTTCCTTGTTTTCCACAAAACATTTTGTGGAAAACAAGGGTGTTTTCTCCCAACTAAACGCACCCTCATATAGCGACAGATCGTTTTGTGTTAAAAAAAAGTTTATAGGTTCTAAACGAAAAATAATAAAAGTTTGAAGATTTGGGGATTAAACATAATGTTTGGTTCAACCGGTTGACCCGTTCCCTTCGAAAAATGGGTCGATTTAAACCGAGTCAATCCGACAGGTTAGGTCAAAACGGGTCAAATTAAACAGGGTCAACCCACCGGGTTTGAAGCGTCCCAGGTCAATCCGGTTTTCGATATGTATTAATAGTTTCAAATTTTCACTTTTTACTTTTTGGTTTTTCCTTTATATATAGTATATAGCAGGGTACCCGTGCGTTGGGCGGCGGGTACCCCGTGACGATTATTAATATATATATACATATCTTTATATATAGTACTAGACTATAGACCCGCGGGTTTCGCGGGTGGCAAAAGAAAATTTGCTTTACATGCAAGGCACACAAAGTAAGTTACATATCAAAGACTAATATTACAATTTACAAAAGAGTATACCTTAGTGAAATACTCAACAATAAAATCAATGTTTTGAAACCCGGTCGACTCGTCCGGTTAACCGGTCGGACCGTTCCGCAAAAACGGTAAAAAACCGGTTTCTAAAACCGTGTTAATTGGTTAGACCCGCGGGTTTTGAGTGACCCGGTCAACCCGGTTCTCGAACCGGTTGGGTTTGATTTTAAACCTGGTTGACCGGTGGTCGAACCGTTGACCTGATTATTATTTTTAATGAAAAAGCGGGTTGACCCGTGGTCGAACAGATGACGGTGACTCAACCGGGTCGATTATAAACCCGGTTTTAAGACATTGCTCATAATCAAACCATGTATTATAGATAGCACATTACATATAAAGAGTACAATGTATATTGTAGACTTTTTAAGCGACTATTCAAATAAAATGCAACATGTTGAATGTATACATCAAATTAAGGATGAATTATTGCGCCATCGATAGCCTTAGTTGAATGCCTTAGCTTTGTACAAGATCCCATATGCACTTTATAGCATGAAATGTCGAAATAGACAAACGGTAATTAGGCATCTTATTTTTTGTTTAATTGAACTTTATTCCTCTTAACATTTAAATAAACAGCGATGGACTACATATGAGCGCGGAAAGAAATAAAATCACAAATCTATCAACGGTTCTTGAGTCTTCCTTCAAAAAATATTGCATGTGTCATGTAAGGATTACAAAATTGAACCATCAGTACCATCGAAACTGAAAAAATAAGGAAAAAAAAGTGTTGGCGGGGTGCAGAATTGACCCTATATAACCGATTCAACACTTCTCATGAAATGTACTTGTTTTCACCCGCACATACAATAACATAATATTCAATGACAGCCTACCCACACAATCCACCCATTATGATAGCTATACATTTTTTAAGAGTATACTTGTAAAGTGAATTAAAATATCTATAAACCTGTATGGGTGAAACACAAAAATTCTTACCAACAGAAGTTCATCTTGTTCTTCAGGCGCGCAACCACTTCAATTCGAGTGAGCCAACACAACTGAACAGGCGTAAGAGGAAGCACTGTGCAAGTACATAACCACATACACTTTAAGGTACTTTACCTATACATTTAAAACGGGTTGTTTGGGATTGCAAATGAATGTAACAATATTTATGTCAAATATCTATATACATGAGCCAACAAAATATAGGTTGTGACTCATGATCAATATTGCATCAGTATCTCCATCAACCAATGGACCTCTATAAGCAGATCACTATTGCGCTTTTGCTAACACCTTATATTGCGCTTTTATAAGACATTTACAACAGGAAGTTTTGTAGATATCAGTTATCACAAATTATATCTAATGTTCATCCTAAATTATATTTAAATAGCATAAGTTTTGTGCATCTTATTAGTAAAGTGTAAAGATGTGTACCTTCACGAATACTATAGCACTATAGCAGGTAGATCAATGCACAAAGAAGCTAGAACCATTGTATTTCTGTATTTATAGAATGACACAATTTAGATAGAACCATAAGCTGACATAAGAGATTATATTTTAAATCAAAATAAACCATTTAAGCCTTTAAAATGAATTCTTGTTATTAGCATCAGAAAATCATACATGATATATATATGAAGGAGTTTATGTAGATATATGAAAAAGATAATGTACAGGAAGTAGTTAACATGAATTATTGCTGAAATATGCGAACCAAAAATACAGTACTAAACATTGCAAGAATATTACTTACCAGGATGGTTTCAAGTTTGCAAGGTATGTATAACAAATAACATAAGGTAGCAACCAATAGAGGTTTCTTTCATCCAAGCATTCTAATCACATAAGAGGCAAACAACAACAAACAAAAAAAAACTCAAAATGTAATATAAATTTGTGGAGTCTAATTCTCTGTAGCCGACTATTATGAACTATCTAGTAAATAATTACTCAAAAGATATAATCACGAAAACTTTACTACCCATATAGTCAAGGATTTGATTAAGCAAACTGTTTACACGTGTTCTTAACAAATGCTACAGAAACCGCGTAGGTGTAAGAAAGACTTGCATCGATACAAAGTAGTTACAGGCTCAAAACTAAATTTTAAGTATCTTTTGTCGAAGCCAAATAACATCATAATTCAAAATTAACTATACTACCAAGAAAATATATCTCAAAGTAGCAATTTAAGGTTATGGGAACTCTTACTAACAAATTGAGGTGTAAGGAGCAGGATAACATTTAATAAGTTCAAGTACATTTATGGAAGTGGAAACTATGGAACTTTTTTGTTTGTATTCTTAATTGTTGTTGTTGAAAATATGATTCCCCAAATAATCCATCTTGCAAATTTAAGAATAAAAAAAAATCTATTTTGTGATTTGAACATATTAACTTAAGCATAACGACATTAAACATATCACCTTACATGTGTAATATTATTCGTTTAAAAATTTAAGCCATACAAGATAGACATAATTGGCAAATGTATATGCAAATATTCTACATGGTTTGCATAACCATTTTATAGCAATTCCTAAAGGTATTCATTGCACGCTATTGTGTTTCCAAATAAGAAAATTTTAAAAAAATGTTGAAGATTAAAATGTCACATTCACTGGGTGATTCTATCGAACACTTGGTGTTCCTCCAATATCAAGTCTTAAGATACACACAACAAACTAAAAGGTTAGCCACATTCAATCCCATAATTTGATTAGGGTTTATACAAATTGATTCAAATTTACAACTAAGATGAAGAACCATAACAAAACCCCTAATACAAATCGAAATAATAAACACCCCAAATATGATTAGGGTATAAAAAAATAAAACATACCTGAAACAATAAAGCATAATTAGCCACAAATCGTGTTACAAACTTCATGAAACTAATGTATAGCAGTTAGACCAAATCGTTATTGAAGCTGTAATGGAATAAGAGGGTGATGTTTGATTGAATACCGGCATAGTTAAAGGTGTTGATATTTTCCCATCTAATACTCCCAGAATGATGTACATAGCTGAAAGGATCAAAAGGGATGGTTAATTTTTAGGCGTGTTAATGGTTGAAGTTGCTGGTTCTGTTGTTGTTCTCGGTTAATTTTTAGGCGTGTTAATGGTTCAATGTATAGATAAGATGGTATCAGAAGGACGCGTGTCTTTATGACGTCAGTTTATGACGTCAGAATTGGGGGGTTTGGCATTCAAAAAAGTTTTTATTTATTATATATTAAGATAAGATAATATAAGATAAGATAGCAGAGTTTTAACCTTAGACATTATGTATTTTATTTAAGTAGGAGATTTTTGTGAGAAAGTATCCCTTTAAAATTATACTAGTTACTGACTTGCTTATCAATACAAAATCTTTACTTATGATCCGAATAATTAAAATTGGTTAACAAAAACTCTTAAGTCGATCTCAATCAAAAAACTTTCACAGCAGTTATTTTATTTTCATACGATGGGGGATCTACTTAGAAACGTGCCCCAAGAAAACCCTAACCAAGATGATGTTGATACATTCACATGCGAAATCTGCTATGAATCCGTATCATTACCGAACAAAAAATTTGTTAATGGCAACCGATGTGTCCACGAGTTTTGCACGGCTTGTATGATCAAATACATTCGTGTAAAGCTCGAAGCAAACTTCTCAAACATCAAATGCCCTCATAACTCTTGCAATCACTCTCTTGAACCCTTATCATGCCGCACCAAAATTTCTCACCAGTTATTCAACAAATGGTGTGATGCTTTATGTGAATCGACAGTGTTAGAGTTTGATAGGGTTTATTGTCCAAACAAGGAGTGTTCTGAATTAATTATGAACGAGTTTAGTGATGGTGATGTCATGAGATGTGTGTCCTTCTTGCTTGAAACCGCTTTTGTTATCATTGTAAGGCTCCATGGCACGAAGGCTATACATGCGAAGAGACAAGGGATGGAAACAACGTCGATTTTGATGATGTTTGCAAGAGGAATGGGTGGAACTGGAAGAGGTGTCCCAAGTGTGGCCATTGTATCGAGCTTATTTGTGGTTCCAATTTCGTTGATTGCAGGTTTGTTCTCCTTATAATTGCTTTATTCTTCGTGCACACAATCATACACACTATAATACAATCAGATTTTTGGAAAAAATAAAATTGTTGAGTTGTATATACATGTATTTATCATAAATGTCTGAAATAGTTCTAGTAAATATGTATGCGTTTGAATAAATTTCAGACATAATATGTATGTGTTAGTTGCTGCTAGTTAACTTTAATGGAAAACAAATTGTTTTTGCATCTGTAGGAGTTTGAATTGTTAAATGTTTATATTTTTAACTTGATGTCTAGCTAAGCCATGAACATTAAAAACTGATCCAAACCGTAATTAATTGACCCAAATAATGTTTGTGGTATGAGAAACTATTTTGACTTCACTTTTCAGTTAATTGGTTAAGTTGCTAAACAAAGCTTATTAGTATGATCAAAATGGCAAAACTCAATGTGTAAATAAGTTAGTTCTTGCGACGGTACCCAATGGTGAGGACATGTAGGCCGGATAGTATTTACTCTAACATGTTGGTGATCTATGATTTACATTTTTTTTGAAAAAAATTGTTAACATAATCATGATGATCAATGTTTTCTTAATAAAATCCCTATATTCAACTTTATGTGAACTAATCAATCAATTTGGTTAAATTGATAAGTAAACTTAAAATTATTAAAAATATTATTATTACTTACGTTCCCATTCTTGGATGGTTAATAAGTTGAGTAGTTCAAACCCTCGTATGTGTATGTGACCGGTTTTTGAACTCACATTTGATATTCTAAATGGTTAGACGCTACACTTGACTCAGTAGGTGAAAACTAACCATTAATCATCGATGTTATTGCAGATGTGAAACGACATTTTGCTACGAGTGCGGAAAGAAAATACCAAAATACAGGTTTTTTTTCAACTTTTACTATAATTGTTGCAAAGATAAACGAACCGTATACTGGTCCGCGGCTTAGAACTTGACCATTTAATTTCCATTTTGTCTCTTTGTTTCATTGTCATTGAGAACTTGTAATGTGCCTAATGTTATTCTTAGGTGTAATATTAAGGTTCATGTGATGGACTTATCAATCATTTCTCGTTACAAAAATAACATAATTTCGACTCTTTTTTGTCATTTTTTATATTCTTTACTTTCTTACATCTCAACTATATTTTATTTTACTCTATTATGAAAACCTGCTTAATCTACCTTTCTATTAATCAGCGAAACTCATGCATCCTAGGATGGTACTACTTCAAAAAGAATAAGAGATGGACTTCATCGAACACTAGACAGAAACACACACAGTGACACAATATGGGAGAAATTAGGGCTTTGGGCTCAAGTGTTCTAGATGTCTTGTTGCCCCCTTTTCACCACCCATTTTAGCATTTAGCCCATTACACACATCAAGTAAAGCAATATGTTAAAACTAAGATGCTTATTAATGATTTTAATCACTTTGTTTAATATAATCTCCATCTGTAATATTCACAATGTTCTTGTGTTTATCAATATTGAGTTGTTATTTCACAAATTTTACTCATGTTTTTCTGAAACTTAAAAATAATTGTTACTATCTCCTGTATAAGAGAAGAGACCGAAGACTGAATTGATACATTCGATGCAAAAGAATAACAAGCAATCAAACGTTCTAACACCACTATTCCATCGATTAATCAACCAAACTAACAGCCGGAAGGTCTATATTTTGGGCAAAAACAATAGTAAAAATATATAATAAACATGATCTTTGGTGTATGTATTCTGCAGTCCTAGAAAGATCTATCTTAACATCTCCAAACAGCCAATTTACGCACATTTTACATGTCTAAAGGACGTAAAAATTGTTGGATCGTAAACTTGATTTAGTCCGAGCCCATATAGTGGAAGCTTCTAGAAAGTCGTAGAATAGTATGGAAGCTTCTAGAATGACAAAGAATAATCCTGAAAATATCCATAGATATGTCTGAATATTGTTGCTAAATGTTATAGAAATATCTAGAACTAGGATAAGGATGATGATGTATTAGGAATAATCAAGATGATGTAGGAAGATTCAGATCGTAGAGAATATCCATGAAATGTCTCATCTCAGAACATTCCATGGAGTAGTATAAATAGGTGTTGTGGTGATGCATTTGTAATGAAGCAAATCAAGCAAAGCTTAAGCAATCAATAATATTCCATACCTTTCACAAGTATTCCTCTTCCTAAATTTCACTTACAACCTCTTCATCAAATATAAGCCTAAAAGGCCTTCGAGTTTCTAACAAATTGGTATCGAGCTAGAAGATCACGATGTCAAGCATGATGAACTTGTTCCAATTTCCTCGCCTTAGCAAAGACAACTATGGTAGTTGGTGCATTCGAATGAAGGCGTTACTAGGTTCACATGATGTACGGGAGATGGTAGAAAGGTGTTGAGAAAGTAGATGATGAAAGTTCCATGAATGCCGCCCAAAGGGTGGAGTTGCAAAAGGCAAGAAAGAAGGATCAGTGCTTTACACTCATCTATCAATGTCTTGATGATGCGATGTTTGAGAAAGTTGCAAACGCAACTACTTCCAAGGAAGCGGGAGATCCTTCAAAATGCTTTCAAAGGAATCGACAAGGTGAAAAGGTACGTCTTCAAACTCTTGAGGAGAGTTCAAAACTCCAAATGGAGGAATCAAAAACCATTTCGGATTATTTCACTCGTGTCTTGACCATTTCAAATGAAATGAAGAGAAATGGTGAAAGCTTGAGTGACACAAGGGTGATAGAAAAGATTCTTCGCTTGCCCCAAGCTTTGATTACATTGTCGTGGCCATAGAGAGTCAAAAGACATAGACTCAATGACCATTGATCAACTCATGGGATCTTTACAAGCCCATGAAGAGAAGTTGAAGAAAAGAAGGGGAAAGAACCCTTGAGCAAGCTTTATACTCAAAGGTCTCTTTCAAAGAAAGAGAAAAGAACTTTCTACATGGAAAGGAGCAAGGACGAGGACGCGGTACTTTTCGAGGTCGTGGTGGTTTCAAGGCCGAGGACGAGGAAGAGGAAGAGAAGATGTCAACAAAGAAGATGAAACCAATGGTCTTCATATCAAGAGGTCGCGGAGAAGCTTTCAATCTCAAAGAGGAGGTAAGCCCCAAACACAATGTTACAACTGTCAGAATATGGTCATTATGCCAATGAGTGTACTAGCTCAAGACAAGTGGAAGAAAAAGCTAATCTTGTGGAGGTAGAAGACGGAGATGAGCTTACCTTGCTAATGGCAAGACATGACGAACAAGAAGAGAGGATAGAGCCATGGCATATAGATTCCGCCGCAAGTAACCATATGACGGTGAAGAAGACTTGTTCGTGGAGATGGAAGAAAGTAAAGGTAACGCCACCTTGGAGACGAATCAAAGGCACCGTGAAAGGAAAAGGATGCCTTCGGGAAGCATGCTAGGAGTTCGTTCGAAAGAAGCGACTTCAAGAGCTAAGGAGCCTTTACATCTAATTCACACGGATTTGTGTGGTCCCATTACTCCACCCTCTTATAGTAAGAATCTCTACTTTATGCTCTTTATTGATGATTTTCAAGAAAAACTTGGGTATATTTTCTAAAAGAAAATCCCAAGCTTTTGAAACTTTTAAAACATTTAAAACTATGGTTGAAAAAGAAAGGTTTAAAATTAAATCAATGAGATCCGATAGAGGTGGAGAATTTTATCAAAAGAATTTAACAAATTTTGTGAGGATAATGGGATCCGGAGATTTCTAACGGCTCCTTACTCCCCACAACAAAATGGAGTGGTTGAGAGAAAGAATAGAACCATTCTCAATATGGTCCAAGCATGTTGAAAAGTAAGAAGATGCCAAAGGAGTTTTGGGCCGAGGCGGTTGATTGTGCAAGATATCTATTGAACCGGTGTCCGTCAAAGAGTTTAGATAACAAGACTCCACAAGAAGCATGGAATGGGATGAAGCCTCACCGCCTCACCTAAGGGTATTCGGAAGCATAGCATATGTCCACGCCCCAGCCAAAGGCGATTGAAGCTTGATGATAGAAGTGAGAAGCATGTGTTTGTTGGGTACGACAAGCATTCGAAGGTTATAAGCTCTATAATCCAATCACAAGGAAGGTGGTAGTGAGTAGAGGCGAGAGTTCGATGAAGAAGAGACATGGGATTGGAGCATCAAGGAAAATGAAAGGTATGACTTTCTTCCTATGACTAATGAAGAAGAGACGGGTGAATCAATTGAAGAAGTCCAACAACCTCAAAGTCCAACTCCAACCCAAGAATCACCTTCAAGTTCAAGTGAAGGAGAACCAAGAAAAGAACTTTGGAGGATTTCTACGAGGTAACCGACGAAACACCCCTTACTTGTTTATACGTTGATTGTGAACCTTTAGTTTTGAGGAGGCTATGAAAAGCAAGAAATGGAGACAAGCCATGGACGAGGAGATAAAGTCAATAGTGAAGAATGATACGCTGGAGTTGACGACCCTTCCGAAGGCCAAAAGGCTATTGGAGTCAGTGGGTATACAAGACCAAGAAAACGCCAAAGGCGAAGTGGAAAAGTACAAGGCAAGACTTGTGGCAAAAGGTTACAAGCGAAGCATGGTATCGACTACGAAGAGGTATTTGCTCTCGTTGCTCGCTTAGAAACTATTAGAATGATTATTGCTATTGTTCTCAATATAGGTGGAAGATCCACCAAATGGATGTAAAGTCCGATTTCGAATGGACTTTGAAGAAGAAGTTTATGTGGAGCAACCGAGGGATATATTGCCAAAGGGCAAG
The DNA here is from genome assembly GCA_022545495.1 of Chrysanthemum lavandulifolium. NCBI lineage: Eukaryota > Viridiplantae > Streptophyta > Magnoliopsida > Asterales > Asteraceae > Chrysanthemum > Chrysanthemum lavandulifolium. The sequence continues at coordinate 27,436,478 of CM040238.1, forward strand.
AAGGAAACTCTCGAGTATGATTGATGAGCTCAAGAAATCAATGACGAAAGAGTTCGAGATGACGTACATAGGATTTATGTCTTATTATCTTGGCATTGAGGTGAAGCGACGGATGATGGAATTTTCATAAGTCAAGAAGGATATGCCAAGGAGATATTAAAGAAGTTTGGCATGGATAAGTGCAATCCGCTGGCACCCCATAGAACATAAGGCAAAGCCTTCTAAGCATGACGGAGGAGAAGCGGTAGACTCAACTCAATTCAAGAGTCTTGTTGGAAGTTTCGCTATTTGACACGTACAAGACCGACATACTCTTTTGCGGTTGGTCTAATTAGTCGTTTCATGGAAGAGCCTACGACAAAGCATTTGGAGATTGCAAAGAGGATCCTCCGTTATATCAAAGGTACCATAGACTACGGAATGTTTTATTCAACAAGTGAAGACTTCAAGTCGGTTGGATATAGCGACAATGGATCGGGTGGAGACAAAGACGATGGAAGAAGTACAACAGATTCATATTCTTCCTAGGTAACAATGCTTTTACATGGTCTTCAAAGAAGCAACCTATTGTTACTTTGTCTAGTTGTGAAGCGGAGTACGTAGTCGCAACATCATGTGTATGTCACGCAATTTGGCTTAGAAGTATGCTAAAGGAGCTACACATGGAACAAGAAGATGCGATCGAGATCTATGTGGATAACAAGTCTCGCCATTGACTTAGCTAAAAATCCAAGATACCATGATCGGTAAGCATATCAACACTCGTTATCACTTTATTCGAGAGTGCATTGCAAGGAAAGATGTCCAAGTGATACATACGAGGTCCGAAACCAAGTTGCAGATATCCTCACCAAGCCGATCAACGAGAAAGATTTTTCAAGACAACGAATGATGCTTGAGTCGGTAAATCAAGTTTAAAGGGGTGTTGGATCGTAAACTTGATTTAGTCCGAGCCCATATAGTGGAAGCTTCTAGAAAGTCGTAGAATAGTATGGAAGCTTCTAGAATGACAAAGAATAATCCTAGAAAATATCCATAGATATGTCTAGAATATTGTTGCTAAATGTTATAGAAATATCTAGAACTAGGATAAGGATGATGATGTATTAGGAATAATCAAGATGATGTAGGAAGTATCTAGATCGTAGTAGAATATCCATGGAAATGTCTCATCTCTAGAACATTCCATGGAGTAGTATAAATAGGTGTTGTGGTGATGCATTTGTAATGAAGCAAATCAAGCAAAGCTTAAGCAATCAATAATATTCCATACCTTTCACAAGTATTCCTCTCTTCCTAAATTTCACTTACAACCTCTTCATCAAATATAAGCCTAAAAGGCCTTCGAGTTTCTAACAAATAGTATATATGTTATTTAAGACCTGTTTCAAAATACAAAGAGGTTGGAAGTGATTAAGAGCCTAAAAGAGGATATAAAATGGAAGATTATGAGCCTTAAAGGCAAGAAGTCACCGCCACATACGTAGTTTTTAAACTATGTGGTATTGATGTATCTTGCGTTAGCTTGCATAACAGATTAAAAATGGTGTATCGTTTCATCGTTTGATCATTTAGGATGGGGCTAGAGAGTGAAAGATGAAGCTTCTTTGCCCTAACTAAATGATGCAATCGGTTTGTGGTGTGTACTAAAGGAGTGTTTGGTTTGGATGTTATCGTGTGGGTCATGGTTGTTTGGTTCATATGTAGTGCGATGGTCGCTTCTCCTTAGTTTTGATAAATCTATACTTACAAGCTGAGTGGTCCTGCTTTGACAAAGATTGTGGGTTTAGCTAAGTTGACAAGTAGTCATAAGGTAGGTAGTTCCTGCAGAGATTGGTCCAAAAGAGAATGGTATTCAAAGGTAAATGTCTTTTACCGCTTGTTTGGATCAATGGAAATAATAAAGGAATTCTATTGTTTCTTCCAAAGATGACATGCATAGCGATATTGGGGTTCAAAATAAGTCTACAATTAATGGTTTTAACTAATTCTCATGCCTTCGCTTCTAGAAAGTCGAGACTTTGAATGCTCATTTCAACAAATGGCCTAGTACATTGAAGCTTGAAGTCTTAACCCCATGATCCGTCCTATAAAGTAGTAGTTGGCCTTTGTTAGGTAACCGCTTTCTTGGGATAATCATTGTGTTAAGATGGATAATCTCTTCAAAATGTAGGTTTCTTGTTGAGGAGGGTAAATGAACCGGTTTGGACAATGCAAGTTGAAACTTCTTGGTCCAAGCATTGCTTTGTCACAGGAGGTATGGATGGTTTTCACAAATGTTAGTGGTATTTCTCACTACAAGAAAAAAGGGCTTTAGTTACGAGTGGAAAAAAGGGTATTTCTCACTACAGATCTGTTTTGATGCTGCATGTTCTTGTTTTCAAAACTGTGCTAGTGATGATGATGCTACTAGTATGGTTTAGAATCCAATGTGGTACAGGAAATGTAATTAAAACTGAGTAGACCCTTTCACTTGATGGGCTATAGCCTTCATGATGATGCCCTTCTTTGTGTGCTCATGGCTCATTTTGGTGTAAGTAACTCATCTGATATGGTCTATATTGTTGCACTTTGCAAGGGAAATGTTGTCATATGGTTTAGGTGAATATAGTGGTGAATATAGAAAGTTTTGATATGTATAGCTGCTATGTAGCAATTGTTTTCTTAGGTAGTTGTGGGCATGTCCATTTCCTACCTCTTATTTGTTGTAAAGGTTTTGGCCCCTCCCTTTTCACCGGATTTTTTTTAAATAACATATATGTTGCGGCATATGTACTATTTAGGGGTGTTGGGGTTTTCTCTCTCCTCCCAATCATTGGGACATTGGTTTCTGTGCCAATGATTGAAAAAATTGTTTTTTTTTCCGGCACTTTTACACTATTTTTTACAAGTTTTTGTATTAGTTTTTAAAAGTCTTTTTTTTTTTTTTTTTTTTACTTTTACTCTTTATTTCTTTTTATAAGTAAAGACACTATTACTAAATAAAGTATTAACTTTTTACAAGTTTTTTTTTTGTTTTTTTTTTTTTTTTTTTTTGAATCGCTTTAAAACTAAAAAAACGTAGTCGGAAATTTTTTGAGGCTCAGTTCGAAGGTTGCAAAAGTGAGATTTTATCTCACTTTGCCGTCCATTCGGTTTTCATCATCGCCTCGGAAAATTTTTAGGCTCAAAAATCATCATCGCCTCGGAAAATTTTTAGGCTCAAACCCGAAGGTTGCAAAGTGATAAAATCTCACTTTACCGTCCATTCGGTTTCGGTTATCATCATCGCCTTATCTCAAAAGTATTTTTTCATCGACAAAGTTCACATTCACAATAGTAAGATTCTCAAATTTGCAATAGTAAGATTCTCAAATTTGCAGGAAGCATAGTAAGATTCTCAAATTTGCAGGCTTTCCTTTGTTTAAAAGGATCACATTCACAATTCATATCACATTCACAATTTACAGTTCATACTACAAAGAAGCAAACATTCACAATTCACAGTTCATACCACAAAGAAGCAATCCCAGTTCATACCACAAAGAAGCAAACAAGGGGTAATAAATTTGGCTTTGGAAAATGTCGAGTTCACCATTTTACACCAATGAGGTAATAAATTTTACATTTTATCAATATGACATGCAAAATTTATAAAAAACGAGATTTTTAATAGGCTCAGATTATTGTTGTTTTATCATTTTGGCTGCAAATTTGAAGGTTGCAAAGTCATTTTGCCATGCCATTCGATTATGCCACGCCAAATCATTTTGCCATGCCAAATCATTTTGGCTGAAAATCAACAAAAGTTTTTTTTTAATCATCATCGCCGTATCTCGAATTTTTTTTACATTAAAAAAAAACCAAGTTTAGATAAGCAACCATTAGAAACTGCTTACATAAGCAGTTTCAGATACGCAACCAACTGCCTCAAGAACCAAAAACAGATATGGCTCAAAAAAAAATTCCAACTGCCATGGCTCAAAAAAAGTTTCTAGTTATATTGTAATTTTGTGAACCATGTATCAACTATTAATCTATAACAAGATTGGTTATTTATGTATTCCAAGCTTCTAATTTTGTGAACCATGATATTACTAATTTATGTTGTGAATAATTATACAAATTCTTTTGCGATGCAACAAGAAAATCCTTTCTTGTGTCGTTGTCGACGAGATTTATAATTGAAAGACATCCCAACATTTCCAAAACTTGTGGTGCGAAGTATTATGTCGTGTCGCTGTGTCAAGGTAAATAATTAAACGCTTGCTTATTTGGCGTAAATATATCAATAACTTGTTTGTTTAGAATACATTTCTTATAATTGTTTCATCATGTAATGCCTGGACTAAAACTATGGGTGTCGATACTTCATGTGGAAGGAAATATTTCAACAAACGTGCTTTGGTGAAGCCTCTTCAACGCAGTTGCTTCAAACTGCGAAACTCAAGATAAAACGATCAACATGCTATTGGCTCAAAACAATTTGTTGAAGGCAAGAATAAAGACGTTGGAGGCATCACTGGAATTGGCAAGAAATCCAGTTGATCACGCATGTCAGTCGAGTGGAATACTCTACGAGCTTATATATGACATTAATAATCTTCATGTGGAGTAGATTTCGTTGTAATATTGAATACATTTGTTGTTGTACTTGTTTAATATTTTAATGTCTAATGTTTTAACGTAAAAACACTACACAAATAAATATACTCTACATATAAAAACACTACACAAATAAATACACACTATATATACTCTACAAATAAAACAATATATATATATATATATATATATATATATATATATATATATATATATATATATATATATATATATATATATATATATATATATATATATATATATATATATATATAACACAAATAAAACTATACACAAACACAAAACAAAACAAAAAACAAAAACTATACATAAAAAAAAAAAAAAAAAAAAATGACAAACCAATCATTGGGCCAATGATTGGTCTACTGAGGTGCATGGGAAGGAAATTGTATGTAAAAGAATATTTATATTCAATGATTATGATCATCTAAGTATAGTTATAAGAGCAACAAAGAAAGTGCAAAATAATTATTAAATGACAAAGATTTAAAGAAAGAAAAAAGGCACACACAAATAAATATCGTCTTATTGATAAACCAAGGCTTAACAATAAAAACTCGGAAACTGAAGTCATGATGTATATATGTAACCAAATGTCTAAAAGGAAGATCGAGAAATTGAGTTTTCGACATATGAGTTAAACCTTTTCTTTCTTTAAAGAATTTTGGAGATCATAGACATTGTCTTTGGTTGTGCAACACATATAGATAAAATCGAACGTATGCCAAAATGGTACTTTTTGTCCACACTGGTAGCAAAATTTAGTTCCACACCTGCAACAATATTAAATTAAGATTGATAGCCAAAATAACCGTGCTAAACCAATATAAAGTTCACTTGAAGTTAAATGTAAACATGTAATATATGAATTGTTCCCGTTAATTAAAACTCGGAACTAAGATCAGTCACAAGTTCACTACTTAATTTAACATAGAATTATTGGAAAAAATAGATAGACCAAGTTCTTGTGTTTAATATAATCTCCGTCTGTAATATTCACAATGTTCTTGTGTTTATCAATATTGAGTTGTTATTTCACAAATTTTACTCAAGTCTTACTGTAACTTAAAAATAATTGTTACTATCTCCTAAGTATAAGAGAAGAGACCGAAGACTGAATTGGTATATTCGCTGCAAAAGAATAGCAAGCAGTCAAACGTTCTAACACCACTATTCCATCGATTAATCAACCAAACTAACAGCCGGAAGGTCTATATTTTGGGCAAAAACAATAGTAAAAATTTATAATAAACATGATCTTTGGTGTATGTATTCTGCAGTCCTAGAAAGATCTATCTTAACATTTCCAAACAGCCAATTTACACACATTTCACATGTCTAAAGGACGAAAATAGTATATATGTTATTTAAGACTGTTTCAAAATACAAAGAGGTTGGAAGTGATTAAGAGCCTAAAAGAGGATATAAATGGAAGATTATGACTTATGAGTCTTAAAGTCAAGAAGTCAGCTGCCACATACAGAGTTTTTAAACTATGTGGTATTGATGTATCTTGCAGCAGTTGCATAACAGATTAAAAATGGTGTACTGTTCATCGTTTGATCATTTAGGATGGGGGCTAGAGAGCTGTGAAAGATGAAGCTTCTTTGCCCTAACTAAATGATGCAATCAGTTTGTGGTGTGTACTAAATGATGCAATCTGTTTGGTTCATATGTGGTGCAGATGGCTAATATGTTGGCTGTTTTCTCCTTAGTTTTGGTAAATCTATACTTACAAGTGGTCTGTTTTGATAGCATTGTGGGTTTGGTTTTCCATAGCTAAGTTGACAAGTAGTCATAAGGTAGTTCCCTAGCCTGCAGAGATTGGTCCAAAAGAGAATGGTATTCAAAGGTAAATGTCTTTTACTATTTGTTTGGATCAATGGATATATTAAAGGAATTCTATTGTTTCTTCCACCAGACTGCCATGCATAGCAGACATTGGGGTTCAAAATAAGTCTACAATTAATTAATGGGTTTTTAACTAATTCTCATGCCTTCTGCTTCTTCCAGAAAGCTGAGATTTTGAATGCTCATTTCAACAAATGGCCTAGTACATTGAAGCTTGAAGTCTTAACCCTCTGATCTGTCCTATAAGGTAGTAGTAGGCCTTTGTTAGGTAACTGCTTTCTTTATTGGATAATCATTGTGCTAGTGATGATGATGCTACTAGTATGGTTTAGAATCCAATGTGGTACAGGAAATGTAATTAAAACTGAGTAGACCCTTTCATTTGATGGGCTATAGCCTTCATGATGATGCCCTTCTTTGTGTGCTCATGGCTCATTTTGGTGTAAGCAACTCATCTGATATGGTCTATATTGTTGCACTTTACAAGGGAAATGTTGTCATGAGGCTATGGTTTAGGTGAATATAGAAACTTTTGATATGTAGTTATCTTTGTATTGTCTTTGTTTCCTGATTTGTATAGCTGCTATGCAGAAGTTGTTTTCTTAGGTAGTTGTGGGCATGTCCATTTCCTACCTCTTATTTGTTGTAAAGGTTTTGGCCCCTCCCTTTTCACCGGATTTTTTTTTTTTTAAATAACATATATGTTGTGGCATATGTACTATTTATAACATGTAAAAGAATACTTATATTCAATGATTATCACTAGAGTATTTATTACATGTAAAAGAATATTTATATTCAATGATTATGATCATCTAAGTATAGTTATAAGAGCAACAAAGAAAGTGCAAAATAATAATTAAATGACAAAAGATTTAAAGAAAGAAAAAAAGGCACACACAAATAAATATCGTCTTATTGATAAACCAAGGCTTAACAATAAAAACTCGGAAACTGAAGTCATGATGTATATATCTAACCAAATGTCTAAAAGGAAGATCGAGAAATTGAGTTTTCGACATATGAGTTAAACCTTTTCTTTCTTTAAAGAATTTTGGAGATCATAGACATTGTCTTTGGTTGTGCAACACATATAGATAAAATCGAACGTATGCCAAATGGTACTTTTGTCCACACTGGTAGCAAAATTTAGTTCCACACCTGCAACAACATTAAATTAAGATTGATAGCCAAAATAACCGTGCTAAACCAATGTAAAGTTCACTTGAAGTTAAATGTAAACATGTAATATATGAATTGTTCCGTTAATTAAAACTCAAAACTAAGATCAGTCACACATTGTTCTTTTTTTCTTTTTTGAACAAACCGGTCAAGCCCAATAACATTAGATCACATCACTCCTCACAACAGAGGTAATTTGTTCCGGAAACATTACATCCCAAAAGAAACGATCATGGGAGTCAAAGGACATTTTTGCAACCACGTGGGCTGCAACATTACAATTACGACTAACCCAAGAAAAACCAATGTCTAATTGGGATGCCCATGTTCTAATATCATCCACGATAACAGTAAGGTTCCAAGGAGGTACCAGCTCCGTTGAAAAAATAGATAGACCAAGTTAAACGACGTGATCGAACCCCATACATCGGTTCGTGATGCACCGATCTTTATGCAATTTTTATATTGTAATATTGTACATATCTCTTAACGTTGATCCATCTAAGTTATTACTGAAATACACGAATGTTATGACAATACAATGTCTCCTAGTTATAAATAAATGTGTATAACAAAACATTAGCATACTAGCATGTGATTGTGTGTGCAATAGAGGAATAGAACAAACCTGCACTTAATGATATGGCAACCACCAATATACTGAATACAATGCCTACATTTAGGACACCTCCTCCAATTCCACCCTTTATTCTTGCAAACAATATCAAAATCCACATTGTTTCCATCCCTCATCTCTTCGCATGTATAGCCTTCGTGCCAAGGAACCTTACACTTATAACAAAAAGGTTTCAAGCAAGAAGGACACACACATCTCTTCAAATCACCATCACTAAACTCGTTCATAATCAATTCAGAACACTCGTTGTTCGGGCAGTAAACCAAATCAAACCCTAACACCGTTGACTCACATAATGCATCACACCATCTGTTGAAGAGTTTGTGTGAAATTTTGGTGCCGCATGACAAGGGTTCAAGAGAGTGATTGCAAGATTCATGTGGACATCTGATGTCTGACACGTTTTCTTCAAGCTTAGCTTGGATGTATTTGATCATACAAGCTGTGCAAAACGAGTGGACGCATCGATTGCTATTAATGAATCTTTTGTTGGGTAAAGATATGAGTTCAAAACAGATCTCGCAAGTGAATGTATCTTCATCATCATGATTAGGGTTTTCTTTGGGTATTAGATGATCCCCCACCATATAAAAGTTATTTTGAAAGTTTGTTGTTGATTTGAATACGTTTTATTCTTGTACATATCTCCTACTAATTTGCATTTATATATTCCTCGTGGGATATGTAATTCATTAAGGAAACTATATATCTCGAAGGATCTTTTCTAATTGTATAGGAGAATATCTAATCGAGTAAAGTGTACAGTCAATAACTAGTTATAATACCCGCGTACGCGCGGGTTTTTATATACTGTGTTTTTTTAAGAATCGATTACTAATTTATTTCTTTACATTGTACACAAATATTTTAAAATCACTCGCTTTTACTAAGTTTTTCTTTATACTTTGACACTTAAACTTTTATGTTTATTTTTTTCTTGACTATATATATGAACTTTTTTTAACTATTGTCAAATCCAGATTATTTGAGTTTTTTTAGTAAATATTTTAAAATAAAAATAATTATAATAAATAAATAAATAAAATATTACCAAATAAAAGGTATGAATTATTTTTATTAAAATGAAAAATTCTCACTAAAAATTTGTTTTATTATATAAAAGATTAAACGTGGGCCAGCCAAACATGATTGGGTGGAAAAAATAACTTTTGAGTATTGCGAGTCTCCAATAAAAGGCATTACCCATTGAAAATTTCTCAGTCATCTTCAATTTTTTGCAAAAACTCTTTTACAGCATTTTCATAACTCACTATCATTCAAACATTACAAATTTTCAACAGGTCGAGACCTATTCACCTAATAACGTCGTCGCTAAGTTCGTGAAAGTCCTGTGCAAAAAATATACTTTATCCATAATATATCTAGCGTAGCCTCAAAATGTAATCAAGTATTTGCAACAAATCAGGGTAAATATTGCCTCAAAATGTATTAAAATCACAGTAATTATTTAAGTATTTACCTTTTTTCATTAGTGTGTAGTAGATTTTGAGGCCCCAAATATATATTAGAAATTAAATTATAAGGCTGTGCGGTTGAACACCTCACATACCTACGAATACGGCTTTGCGACAATAAGTCATTCTCGACCTACCGCTTTAATGCGCTAAGTTTTTTTACATTTTCCAACCCTATTTCAACCAGAGTTTAGTTCAACAAATATAACAGCAAAATCAAATATTAAATAAGACAACCCTAATCACTCATTTTTTAATCCAAATTAAAAAACCTCGCTTAAATCTTCTTCTTTATTTTCTTTTTTTTTCTTTAACAAAAAAATAAATATTTCATAAACCATTGATCATTAAATAAAACTAATTACATTATCATGACGAGCATAAAATTATCTTTCACTAAAGTGGTACTTCTATATACTTTCGACGAACTTTATTTTCGGACTTTTTTGTAAGTGTACGCCCAAGAAAATCACATGTGATTTGTTGTTTTAAAAATCACATGTGATTTGTTGTTTTAAAAATCACATGTAATTTGTGATTTGAATTTTAGAACTCACATCCCGAATCACGTTTGATTAAAACTTTAAAACTCACATCACAAAACACAAGTGATTTCGTATGGTTTAATATTCAAATCATTATATTAAAAAAAAAAAAAAAAAAAAAAATCGTGAAAAGTGAAATGCCCGCTATTGAAAGATAAAAATATTACTGTCGCGATAGTGTATTTTTATGAGTTAACGATTTTACTTTTGCAAGATATTTTAATTCATTAAAAAAAAGGTTTTGAAATAAAATGAGGGGCTATTATTGCTTAATTTGATATTTGATTTTTTAAGATATTTGTTGACTCACCCGTTAAGCATTGAAGCATTTAGGACGCTCTAACATATGAAACTCAATTGAGCCATTGTATTCAGAAATATGACTTAAAAAAAATAAAAATGAAAATGTTGCTTGGTGTTGCGACAGAAACAAGAGAATGTTTGAATTAGCTTATTTTGTCACCTTATGCGTTCATTTGAATTTAGAAAACTTTATATGCTCCATTTGCTTGAATTTATGGTTATTTTATCTTTATGGACTTATATCGATAAACTCATAATAAGCCGAAAAAGTGAGGTGTAAGCTATTTTATATTTATGGAAGCCAATAATAAAATAAGTTATTATGGCCATCCTTTAGGTCTCAATATTTTGTGGCAAAGCATGTCATTAAGAGCTTTATGACCCAGTAAAAGAGACACATGTAGCTAAGTAAAAAAGACACACATATGAACAACTATTAGATATTCCCCAAAAAGACCGATCCTAAACATGACTAGTGTTGTTATGACCCGTACGTGTTGTCATTGACTCTACCACTATCAAGTTTAGTCTAAACCGAAACAGATTGAACACTAGGTTACTATGACATATCTCTAAAATCTTAAACCCGACTAAATATAAAGTCAGCAAAATACTATTAGTGGTATAACTTGTCAAAATACATTAAGGTCACCCAAACACTAATTAAAAAGTAATAATCTCATATAAACTTTTGATTATAAAATCTATTTAAAAATGTATTTTCATCATTAAATTCTCATTATACCCAAAAATTTTATAAAGTTTGCTTAGTTTTTTCGTCTGCAACTATTTTATTACCTTGGTTGATCTTTTATAATGTGAAATCATTTGTATCAACAACAAATCGTTAACTTAGAGATTGAAAGCTAATCCTGGTGCGAATCTTATGGTCTAATCCTGGTGCGAACCTTATGGTGCATGACTCATGAGGATGAAATATTTATGTGTCTGGCTTTTACATTTCCATTCCCAGTTTCCCGGTATCTGATCTCCATTTCCAACCTTTTGCCCAAAAAAGTAGCAAGTGTTTCCATTCAACGTATCCAATTAGAGTATATCATAAATGAAAGCATCAAGCATCACAAAGGTAGTGTTTCATTAAATCATTATCTTTGAATCATGGAATCTTCAATAAGAGAGTGCAGAAGTGAGGTGGCACCCGGTAGAGCCCAAATAAAGACATTTTGCTCTTCATCATGCCCTACGGCTTATGCTCTAAGTCCTTAAATCATTATCTTGCATTAAACAATTGAGGAATCATACAGATTTATTTATATTCTTAAAGGGTATAATTGGGATTTAATGATGTAACTCATTTTAAATTAATTCTATATTGAAACAGGTTAATATGACAAATATGATGTTTTAGTTGGGTATATGACATTTTTAAAGTTTAAATTGAACATATATGGAATTAACTCTAATATTTTAATGAGGTGAGATCAATGACAAACAAAGAAAATCAGAAGAACAAATAAGCACATATTGGCCATCCATTTTGATTCCATCCAATGGTAGAGATCAAATCCAAAAATAACAAAGGAAGAGCAAAATTGTCATTCTAGCCCATTTAAGAAAAAACACACTTTCCACCTTTTTAAAAAAAATAATATATCTTTCAAACGGTAAATCTTCAAACAACAAAAATACACTATCGCGACGAATTAAATCTTCTTTCTATAGATATGCACTTTTATATACTTTCACGAACTTTTTTCAAAATTTCCGTCCGTAAGAATCATACGTGATTCGTAAAAATCACATGTGATTCTCGCTTTTGTTGCGATTTTTGTATAAATCACACGTGATTCTTTTTTAATCTAAAAACGAGTAAATCACACATGATTCTGATTTTTTGTTGTGATTCATTCATAAATCACAAGTGATTTGTAGAATCACTTGTGATTTTATAAATTAAAAAATCACATGTGATTTTAGCCGCTCGCAATGTTGAGTCAGAAACACAGTTTACCAAAAAAAATCACATGTGATTTTACAAGTCACATTCGATCTTTAAAGTAATAAATCACATGTGATCTTTAATTTCAAATCAACTTATTCCTTCATTTTTTAAAACAAATTCCTGAAATCACGTAGGATTATATTATTTATATTTTTGCTTTGTTATGAAAAAAGTAAATTACGTGTGATTTAGTCTTTGCTGTTATAAACTGAAGCATATATGTTTTAATCTAAAAAATGAGTAAATCACATGTGATTCACTTTCAAAAAATAATTTACGATGAATCACATGTGATTTGTGGTAAATCACATGTGATTTGAGGTAAAATCACATGTGATTTGAAGTAAAAGAATCCCATGGGATTGTGATTTGAGGGATCAAAGAATCCCATGAGATTGTGTATGAATCACAAGGGATTCGTCAAAGAATCACATGTGATTTGCAGTAAATCACATGTGATTTGCAGTAAATCACATGTGATTTGCGTTGCAACAATAAATACAAATACAAGTAGCAGGTAGTAATGTAGTATCTCACCAACATGTGTTTTTTACGTCGTCCGCTTTTGCGCTTTCGTCCGCTTTTTACGTTTTCGTGCTTTTGCGCGTTCGCTCATTTTTACGTTTTATCCGCTTTTTAACGCTTTTATCCGCTTTTGCGCTTTCATTCGGGTTTTTTACGTTTTCGTTCGATGAATATAGAAAGTTTTGATATGTAGTTATCGCTTTGTATTGTCTTTGTTTCCTTATTTGTATAGCTGCTATGTAGCAATTGTTTTCTTAGGTAGTTGTGGGCATGTCCATTTCCTACCTCTTATTTGTTGTAAAGGTTTTGGCCCCTCCCTTTTCACCCGATTTTTTTTAAAGGGGCTTTTGCATATATGTCCTTCCGAAAGTGCAAAATTGCATATATATCCAAAGCATGCATAAAAATCATTGTATTATGTGCATAAAAAAACTTGTACAAAGGATATATATGCAATTATTCACTTTGGTAGGGATATATAAGCATTTTTGCCTTTTTTGAATAACATATATGTTGTGGTATATGTACTACTCCCTCCGTCCCATTTTTATTGTCCAGTTTGACTGTGACCAGTCTTTCTTGTTCAACTTTGACCATTAATATACTTATTTGTGTTATATAATACTTGATGAAAATCATACCAACTGAAAATACATTTAAAACCCATTACATTCATATATTTTTCATCAAGTATTATATAACACAAACAAAAATAATTATGGTCAAAGTTGAAGAAGAAAGACTAAAAAAGTCAATAGTGGACAATAATTTTGGGACGAAAGGAGTATTTATTACATGTAAAAGAATATTTATATTCAATGATTATGATCATCTAAGTATAGTTATAAGAGCAACAAAGAAAGTGCAAAATAATAATTAAATGACAAAAGATTTAAAGAAAGAAAAAAAGGCACACACAAATAAATATCGTCTTATTGATAAACCAAGGCTTAACAATAAAAACTCGGAAACTGAAGTCATGATGTATATATCTAACCAAATGTCTAAAAGGAAGATCGAGAAATTGAGTTTTCGACATATGAGTTAAACCTTTTCTTTCTTTAAAGAATTTTGGAGATCATAGACATTGTCTTTGGTTGTGCAACACATATAGATAAAATCGAACGTATGCCAAAATGGTACTTTTTGTCCACACTGGTAGCAAAATTTAGTTCCACACCTGCAACAACATTAAATTAAGATTGATAGCCAAAATAACCGTGCTAAACCAATGTAAAGTTCACTTGAAGTTAAATGTAAACATGTAATATATGAATTGTTCCCGTTAATTAAAACTCAAAACTAAGATCAGTCACACATTGTTCTTTTTTTTCTTTTTTTTGAACAAAACCGGGCCGAAGCCCAATAACATTAGATCACATCACTCCTCACAACAGAGGTAATTTGTTCCGGAAACATTACATCCCAAAAGAAACGATCATGGGAGTCAAAGGACATTTTTGCAACCACGTGGGCTGCAACATTACAATTACGACTAACCCAAGAAAAACCAATGTCTAATTGGGATGCCCATGTTCTAATATCATCCACGATAACAGCAAGGTTCCAAGGAGGTACCAGCTCGTTGAAAAATAGATAGACCAAGTTAAACGACGTGATCGAACCCCATACATCGGTTCGTGATGCACCGATCTTTATGCAATTTTTATATTGTAATATTGTACATATCTCTTAACGTTGATCCATCTAAGTTATTACTGAAATACACGAATGTTATGACAATACAATGTCTCCTAGTTATAAATAAATGTGTATAACAAAACATTAGCATACTAGCATGTGATTGTGTGTGCAATGAAGGAATAGAACAAACCTGCACTTAATGATATGGCAACCACCAATATACTGAATACAATGCCTACATTTAGGACACCTCCTCCAATTCCACCCTTTATTCTTGCAAACAATATCAAAATCCACATTGTTTCCATCCCTCATCTCTTCGCATGTATAGCCTTCGTGCCAAGGAACCTTACACTTATAACAAAAAGGTTTCAAGCAAGAAGGACACACACATCTCTTCAAATCACCATCACTAAACTCGTTCATAATCAATTCAGAACACTCGTTGTTCGGGCAGTAAACCAAATCAAACCCTAACACCGTTGACTCACATAATGCATCACACCATCTGTTGAAGAGTTTGTGTGAAATTTTGGTGCCGCATGACAAGGGTTCAAGAGAGTGATTGCAAGATTCATGTGGACATCTGATGTCTGACACGTTTTCTTCAAGCTTAGCTTGGATGTATTTGATCATACAAGCTGTGCAAAACGAGTGGACGATCGATTGCTATTAATGAATCTTTGTTGGGTAAAGATATGAGTTCAAAACAGATCTCGCAAGTGAATGTATCTTCATCATCATGATTAGGGTTTTCTTTGGGTATTAGATGATCCCCACCATATAAAAGTTATTTTGAAAGTTTGTTGTTGATTTGAATACGTTTTATTCTTGTACATATCTCCTACTAATTTGCATTTATATATTCCTCGTGGGATATGTAATTCATTAAGGAAACTATATATCTCGAAGGATCTTTTCTAATTGTATAGGAGAATATCTAATCGAGTAAAGTGTACAGTCAATAACTAGTTATAATACTCGCGTACGCGCGGGTTTTTATATACTGTGTTTTTTTAAGAATCGATTACTAATTTATTTCTTTACATTAGACACAAATATTTTTAAAATCACTCTCGCTTTTTACTAAGTTTTTTTCTTTATACTTTTGACACTTAAACTTTTATGTTTATTTTTTTTTCTTGACTATATATATGAAATTTTTTTAACTATTGCCAAATCCAGATTATTTGAGTTTTTTTAGTAAATATTTTAAAATAAAAATAATTATAATAAATAAATAAATAAAATATTACCAAATAAAAGGTATGAATTATTTTTATTAAAATGAAAAATTCTCACTAAAAATTTGTTTTATTATATAAAAGATTAAACGTGGGCCAGCCAAACATGATTGGGTGGAAAAAATAACTTTTGAGTATTGCGAGTCTCCAATAAAAGGCATTACCCATTGAAAATTTCTCAGTCATCTTCAATTTTTTGCAAAAACTCTTTTACAGCATTTTCATAACTCACTATCATTCAAACATTACAAATTTTCAACAGGTCGAGACCTATTCACCTAATAACGTCGTCGCTAAGTTTGTGAAAGTCCTGTGCAAAAAATATATTTTATCCATAATATATCTAGCGTAGCCTCAAAATGTAATCAAGTATTTGCAACAAATCAGGGTAAATATTGCCTCAAAATGTATTAAAATCACAGTAATTATTTAAGTATTTACCTTTTTTCATTAGTGTGTAGTAGATTTGCTAAAATCACAGTAATTACTATATATCTCGAAGGATCTTTGCTAATTGTAATCTTTTGAAAATGTATTATTAAATTGCATAAATCGTCCCTTTTCAAGATTGCAAATATCGTCCTTGGGGTTAGCTAATTGCAGGCGGCCTCCCTGTGGCGAAAGTTTGTTATCGTTTAGTCCCTGATTTTAACTGGCGTTAAATGAATTCCGTTAGAAGTTACACATTTGGCTCTTTTGGCTCATGACCGTTGCAGCGTCCATCCTAAAACTAACGACCGCTTATAATTTAAAAGTATTGGTTTATTTAAAAATATATATATATATATATATCTTTATTATACATTTTATAATAACATATACGTTTTTATATACGTATTTATATAAATTTGGTATTCTTTTTTATACACATTTTTATATATGTTTTTATATATTTTTTACGGTATAATATACGTATTTATAAAAATATATACATTATTATATACGATTTATACTTATATAAATTTTATAAGTTTTTTTATATACATTTTTGCGATTTTATATACGTTTTTGCACGTGTTTTATATACGTTTTTATACACGTTTTTATATAATTTTTTTATACATTATTATATAACTTTTTCACTTTTTATATATGTTCTTATATACTTAATACTTTTTATATGTTTTTATATATACTTTTCCTATACGTTTTTAAATACTATTTTATACGTTTTTATATACCAACTAATATATTTTATATCTTTTTATACACATTCTTATATACTCTATCCGTCCCAAATTATAAGTCCAGTTTGACTTATTGACTCAAACTTTGACCTTAAATATTTTCATTTGTATTATATAACACTTGATGAAAATTATACCAAATGAAAATACATTTAAAACACAATCCATTTATATATTTTACATCAAGTATTATATATTACAAACAAAAATATTTAAGGTCAAAGTTTAAGTCAAAAAGTCAAACTGAACTTATAATTTGGGACGGAGGTAGTATGCTTTTATATACTTTTTGTAGACGTTTTGTATATGTATATATCGTATACAAAATGTATAATATATATATATATATATATATATATATATATATATATATATATATATATATATATATATATATATATATATATATATATATAGTATAGCGTCAACGGTAACCACTTTTGTATGTAACTTTACGTAACCACATAAATCAATCTGGGTCATTGGATGAATTGGATCAAAGGTTAAGATTAAAGGTGTCAAATATGCAATTAAATAAAAGAAGAGGGTTTTATGTAATTAAAGAAAAATAAACTTTTATTTTTAAAACCTAAAGGGTAATTTAGGTATTTTGTATTATATGTATTTTAAAACCGTATTGACTTAAATATACCATTATTTGCGTGATCCAAAAATCAAATTAGCATTTCAGTTTCTCTCTATCTCTTCCTCACTCAAACCCTAGCCGCACCTATTGATCTTTTCCTATAATTTGTATTTCTTACTAACTCAAAAGGCTGACAACCCAGTCTCAACCTATCTTTGAAGGGTCAAATATTCGGATCTTGTTTTTTTGTGGTTAAAGATCACGAAATATTCGGTTAAAAAAAAAAACGAGTGAAATATTCAGTTAGAAAAAAAACAATCGAAGAATCCGAATATTTGTGGCGACGTCCGGCGGATTTTGGAGCAATCGCGTTTGTTGGTACAGGCCTTCATCTTGGTAAGCATATATTTTTTTTAGTTTGTCTTTGGGTCCACTATGAGGTGTTTGGTTGCTGTGTTTTTCACAATCACATATTGTATAATGTATATGATATCTTACTAGAAGTTTTGTTTGATGAGTTATTATATGTGAATTGGGGGCTCACGTGGGTTAGTTCCTTTATTTTTGTTATACAAATTATTATTTTCATATTAATTCAAGTATCTTAACCTCTTTTTGGTAAATTACGATGTTGTTAATATATTTCTAAACTTTTGATATGATTCTATGAGATTGGTTACAAGTGATAGGAGAATGTAACAGTTATTTCTCTTTAGAAAGTGTTAGCTGTTTAATTATTTGTGGTACTAATAGCGTTAGTTCTCTTTTGATATAATTCTATGAGATTGGTTACACGCGATATGTGATTGGATACACGATGTGTTTCTGGACGTGTTATGCATTTAATTATTTGTGGAACATATGTGTTTTGTGGCTTCTATCAATTTGGTTTTGTAAGTATTGCGGTCACATAATCGCTAATAATTAAGTATTTCTATCTGTGTGTACGAATCAATTTCTATCTGAGTGTACGAATCTGTAAAAATAAGGTGATCTATATATGCTTAGTTTTGTCGTAAAAAGATATTGATACAATAATCATTACTTTTTAAATGTAATAATCATGTATGTTCTTTTCAATGTTTAGTTAAATCAGGTGATCACACAAAAGCAGCGTGCACATATGTTTTCGGAAGATGGGCATATATGTTCTAATGAACTTGACGAGAAAGTGAAGCGTGCATATATGTTTTCGGAAGACGGGCACATATGTTCTAATGAACTTGGCGAGAAAGTGAAGCGTGCACATATGTTTTTGGAATTCGTGCATATATGTTATCGAAGCGTGCACATATGTTTTTGATATCAAATTATGTGTATTGTATTTATGTTTTTCCTTTGTTATAAATGTAGAGATTACATGTATATTTTTATGATAAATTGTTAGAGGTTACATGTGTATTTTATGTTTTTGGTCATAAATTTCGATAATAAAAAAATGTACACTTGAAGCATATATGTACTTACCATTTTAAGCAAATAAGTTTGACGTCTAAATGCAAGAAACACATGTAAATTTACTATATTTACGGAAAAAAAACACGATGCACAGATTTTTTTTAAATGTTTGTTGAAAAAACATATATGCACTTAAGATTTTTTTGAAAACATGTCAAAAAAAAAAAAAAAAAAAAAAAAAAAAGAAAAAGTTTTGAAGATTTAGTGTTAAAAATCGTTTTAATCAAAAAAATCAAAAATAAAGTAAATATAAGTTTTTACTATTATACCCTTTTAATTAAATAAAATATTTAATAATACTAAATTTTATTGGTCCAAAGTGGTTTCAGAAAGTTCTATACAAAATAATGGTTTTGATTGAACGTGACCCTATATATATATATATATATATATATATATATATATATATATATATATATATATATATATATATATATATATAAAGTATAAAAACGCATGTAAAAACGTATAATAAAACGTATATACGTTATTTTACATGTGTTTTTATATACATTTTTTATAAACTTTCTATATACCTTTTTATACGCTTTTGTATATGTTTTTATATATGTATTTATAAAAACATATATGTTATTATATACATTTTCATACACGAACGTATATAAAAACATATAAAATTGTATAAGAACGTGGATAAAAATGTATATAAAAGCGTAAAAAAACGTGTATAAAAACTAATACAAAAAATGTATACAAAAACGTATATAAAAACGTCTAATAAATACTCCGTATATAAGAACATATATTAAAAGAAAAAAAAAAGTATATAAGAATGTATAAAAATGTATATAAAAACATGTATAAAAACATATTATTTTTCCTTGTGGGGTGGAAATGGTGATGCTCAGGCACCGGGATCGTGTTCCGCCAATCTACACCTTTGTGGAATGTATAAAACGATATAAAACATATACAAAACGATATAAAAAACGATACAAAACGTATATAAAACATATAAAATGTATATAAGAGCATATATAAAAAGGTATATAATAACTTATATGTTTTTATAAATCGTATATAATACTATAAAGAATGTATACAAAAACATATATAAGAATGTGTAATAAAAAGTATACAAAATGTATATAAAAGCGTATAAAAACGATATAAAACGTATATGTTATTATAAAAATATATATAAAAGATAAAAAGTTAAATAAACCGAAAATTGAACGGTTTGTAAGTTTAAAGGATGGACGCCGAATGATCATTGGCCAAAAGGGCTAAACGTAATTTCTAATGTAATTCATTTAACGCCGCTAAAATCGAGGGGTGAGCAAAACAAACCGAACAAACCGAAACCAAACCGAAACCGAAAACCGAACCGAAAACCGATCAAACTAAAACCGATGGTTCCGCTTTAATTTTTTCAGAAACCGAAAAATGTGGTTCGGTTTCGGTTTTCGTCCAAAAACCGAACCGAACCGAACCGGTTTTGTTATATAATAATATCTAATTAATATAATATGATTAAATAACTAAATAAAACAAATTTATAAATTCATATTCATTTTGTGAGTGGATTTATAATATATTTATCTTAACGTTTACATTTATGTGTGTGTTTGTCGTGTCGCGTGTTTTGTGTGAATATACCAATAAGTATTTGATAATGATTATACTACGTGTATGTTCACTTGTATGTGTATGTCTCATTTATATGTTTGTAATTGTAGAATTATGCAATAAACATTATTATGCTTATATTGAAAAAAAGTTAAAGAAGACTAACTAATTTTCACGAAACAAGTTTGTTGGTATAATTTGGCCATATGAAATATTAACGGTTAGAAATCGAAAAACCAAAACCGAACCGAAACCGATAACAAACCGAAAAACCAAACCGCCAAAAACCGAACGGTTTCGGTTTGGGGTTCTACAAAAACCGAACATTGCGGTTCGGTTTTGGTTTTAGCCAAAAACCGACCCAAACCGAACCGTGCACACCCCTAAAAATCAGGGACCAAAATGATCCCAAACTATCGCCACAGGGAGGCCGCCTGCAATTAGCTAACACAAGGACGATATTTGTAATCTTGGCAAACCACATGGACGATTTATGCAATTTTCTCTTATCTATACTACTTATAAAGGATTTAAGACCCCCTCTCTTATTAATTGTTTTAAGACCACCATAAATAGAATTTTTAGAAAATACAAGTTATCAAACATAATTTACAAGTATATAAAGCACAAATTATTCTCATCTTAAAACACTATTTCTTACATACAATTAATAACCACATTCATCAATAAATACAATTTTTTAAACATAATGTACGCAGTCATGTAGTACAATTATCACTTTGAAATTCAGCAGCCCAAAATAAAATAACATTTTTTTGTCAGAAAATTTAATCACATAGTACTCGCGGCCACATCGCGCGGATACCCTGCTATTATTAATAATTCAGTTGTACTCTGGTGCTTTCTTTTAAATATTTGGCCATTTAAGGTTTTGTATACACTGTTATTGAAATTCCGTCCCGGTGTGCAGAAATGTATTTAACCAGGAAATTGTTCTCATGATCTGAACCAAAGGCGTAACTATAGACAAGTTTATGAGAAACTAATACGACAAAGAATAAGTGAAGATAAAAGAAACATTAAAAATATTTAAAAATTAAAACATAATGTACCTTAAATTTACAAACAAAAGCATCTACAACGCAATGTACAATACAGAAATGTACACTGCCACATCAGCATATTATTATTTTACACAAACTCTCACAATACATTGAACTTTACACAGTTTAATGCATTCCACATCACCATAAATTTAGTCATTTTTTGTAATTACATTAATATAAAAATAAAGGACAAGTTATTTATAAATTAAAAGTTGCATAACTAGAAACTATCATAATCTAAAATTATCATACGGCAATAAAATAAACTACCAAATTATACTTTTCTTTAATATTCATACAACGGTTTCTCTAGATTTCTTGTGCAAAATCCTCTATTTTGTTAGAATTTTTAAACAAGATTGCAATCTATTTATTTTTTGCTTTGATGCATCAACTTTTAGCTTCTCAACTTCAACTTAAATATTTTTTTCTTTCAACATGTGGTGGCGGGTGATTGCCTTTTTGTTCTCTTCAAAATGTTTTTCTGTCAAGTCGGCTTTTCGAGATAAATATTTTTCTAGGTTAAGCTTGAATGTTTGATTACTGTGAATATATATTTTATTGAGCTTATATAGAACTAAAAGTATTCAACAAAAACTTAAAAGTAGAATAGTAAAATGTAATAGAATACAAATAATATGAAACAAAAGTTTAGAAAGCTAAAACATTTGATCAACCGTTTCGATAAATATATATTCATTGTTTAAGTCATCGGCTTTCAATTTTCCGTTGTTATTATACAGGATAAGAGAGGTAGGAATTAAATATTCATAAAATATTTGTCATAATATTTATTATAACTTTATAGAAAAGCTTCAACATTACAAGATCATAAATTTACGAATTGTCATAATATTTAACTTCAAAACAAATTTATTGATTTAATATGTGCCCAAACGCCGTGCATGCACGGGTTGTAAAACTAAAACTAGTTTTATCTTTGTCATTTACGTAGGGGGTTCGATACATTATTACACGTTATTTGTACTCTAGTTATGCTTCGATGGTGATAAACACTTAATCCTAAATTTTCTATTATGTGTTATAAATAGTACATGTATGCCAACAAATATGTTATTAACAAGGGATGGTAATACGCGAGTGTTATATATGGCACATGTATGGATATGCATGCTATTAACGCGGAATGGTAACCACAGCGTTGTTGCAGAAACTTTGATATAAACACATACAACATAAAATCACACAAACATTCTACATTCATATAGAAATCTCAAAAGGGAAGAGGGGTCTTATAAAACTCACTACAAGCAACAAAAATGTGAAATGAGCCTAATTGATTATACTTCATTTAGGAGCAAGACGGGAATGGGTTTATCAAAACCCAACCCCCTGCCCTTAAATTAAGAATGTATATATGTCTATTGTATCTATGAATGTGTAGAATGGAAAGTCTATTGTTATGGTTCACTTTCTACACAGCCACTTAGCAGGTCATTTGTCATACTTCAAGGATCTTCTATGCTAATTTCACTTAAATTTAGCCTAGCTATTATAAATAGAAAGATAATCCACAGCTTGAAGCAGTTATGAACTCGACGTGTTTGTCCCATTTTCTTTGTAAACAAACTTTTATAAAAATTCTCATTTGACCCACTTTTAGTAAAAAATCAACCTCAATCAATCGACCCGTTTCCTGTGAATGGGTTAAAAAGGAGCATCATAAGGATATGATGCTCTCTTATCTTGAACCCTTTATGCTTCTAGGCTTAGGGGGTGTTTGGGATTGCGTTTGGAGGTGGATTATCTGATTAATGCGTTTTCAAAACGGAATAATTTAGTTTATAGTGTTTGGATGAGAAGTGATTATTTGCATTTTTATACCTCAAAACCGCATTTTCAAAAAGTGAGTGGGGATGTACAGTTTCAAAACTCCATTTTGTAAACACAGATTTGATGAACCGCACTTTAACCCAAACACCCCCTTAATCCGTAAACTACCAATCTCTCGGAAACATGTAAACAACTTTATTTTTCCAAGTTGACAATTTATGCCGCATCATTTGTGGGATGGTTATACCATTAATCCACATCATTTTTGTATCTAATGAGATAGTATTATTGTTAGTTATGTTGACACTTAAAGTGGATTGGTTGAGATGTAATCTCAATCTTATTATCTTAATCATGAACTATTGCAATTTAGGCTTGATTAGCAAAATGACTATTTGAATTTTGAATGTGATGAACTTAAGGAAATAGAATTTGAAAGTGTGGTACTTGCAAAATGATAATGTTATACATTTCAGTAGAACCTTGATTATTAGCATCCCGCTTTTGTAAGTCCGACAAGAGAAGTATGATTACATAGTATGAATTGTTGTTTAAGAAGTATAGGACCCACAGCTTGAAAAAACTTTTATGCCATTTTCGTGATCGCCAGATTCCACCAAGTGATCATACTCTTAATTTCACTTATGTCCTCCGAGTGTGTTCTCTCGATGATGATGCGCTTTTGATGCCATGTTTTCACCGAGATTAATGGTTAATTCGGTGATTCCATCAATACTTTTGTTGAGTGCAATCGCAGACTTTAGTACATTCATCGCCTCTCCCACTCTCCCTTTGTTTTCGTAAAGACCAAAGATTAAAGTACACAAGCATAAAACAACAATTCAGAAGAGACGGAAGTGAAGAAAGTCCTAATAACACCCTCCACCCATAACTTGGGACAACAATCTGCAATCAAAAATAAAAATCAGGATATCTACAGAATATGTTAACTGCTAAGTTTAAAATTATTCAAAGACAATATAGTAGAAGACAATGATCATATAAATACTACATATTTATTCAGTTGTATGTAGACTAAACGTACCATAGGGATCCAAGTTTCCAAAGTTGTTCCAATTGAATAAGAAGCAAATAAGGAAATCATCGCAATTAATTTGCTTAAGTTCGGCACGCACTCTACACCCCAAGTAGTTAAGAAACTTGCACCACCTAGGCCCAAACTAGCTATGCCTTGCAAGATCAGTAATGTAATGAAGTTGGGTGATCCACAACTTCTCATTATTGTTATGCTTGTTAAAAGAGACGAGCCAAGAATTCCATGCCTAAAGATAAAAGCAAAGGGATATATGATAATTACAGCTCCATCTTTATGCATACATGGTTACTAGTAATTATATATCTAAAAATAGAACATTGTATGAAAACACTTCATCCTATATAATACAAAAGCTCCAAATCAATCCTGATAAAGACATGAAAACATAAAGAAACATACATAAAAGAAGCTTAACACCATAAAATGGCTTACCACACAAAAAGGTTCCAAATCATACATTAAAATATACACACACTCACCTATACACATACTAAACTAGAAGAATAATTTGTAACTAATTAAGCAATGCGTGTTTATTCGTTCCTAGCATATGCTGACATCACTAATACCACATTCATAGAGAAATCTCATAAGGCAACAGAGGTTTTATAAAACATCTTTTAGTTGGTTCAATGGATGATGCGATCATCCTCGATGTTTCTTTATGGTCTCAAGAATAATTAAATCAATGACACAATCATACCCTTATCTCTAGTTGTTTTCTTTAAATGCTAATAGGAAAAGCATCTACATATTTTGACCGCAATTCATGTAAAGCTAGGGAGTCATTGATTTAATTACAAGTATCTTCCACATTTTACTTAGACTTTTGACTTGATTGTGAGTATCTGATTAGAAGTTGAAACATGACAAGTTTAGTAATGGGTCAATCTGAGTTGAGGTCAAAATTCGTAAGTTTTAGATATGGGTCTAATATTATATTCTAAAAAGTAAATTAATGTACAAGTATTCTGTTGCTTAAAAATATTGAAATATCATATTTTAGATATGATATTTGTATTTCATTGTACTAATATTTTTGGTTTCTTTTATTCTTCTTCTCACCAAATGCATTCCCGTTAATTTATATATAGCAATTCCCTTTAACTAAAATCCCTCCCAATCAAACAAGAACAGAAAGATGTTCATCAAGGAAATCAGCCCCGCAACGAACACACAAAATGGTAACACCAAACCCATCTTCCCCATCAAAAGATGTTTGGAATCATCATGTTGATGTGTACGCGAAGCCTTAGCTGGAAGCACTTTGTCATTAATCATATAAGCCCGTGAGAAGATGTCAACAAACGGCTCTTAGAGAAAACTCCATGTGAAGATGACCCGATAAGAAGAACCTCGGTTCTTACATGAGTTTGGAGCCGTTTGACCATTTATTCTCATATATCACTCAACATGCAAAATTATCACACTTCTTCTCCTCCTCGAGAATTGCATACGGAGATGCCATTCTTGATAAAACAAGTGAATATCTTCCAAATGTATTCTATTCACACTTCTCCCCCGCAAAAGTTGCACATGATGTCGTCATCGTCGTTTTAATTGAGCAAGTGGAATAAGATTACTAGCAACGATAGTTCGGTTCACTTGATGAATTAGCGCGCATGGAAAAAGCATGAAGCATGTTGATGAGAATGGTCATTAATGAGAAGATTTCTCTTCTTCCGAAGATAAAGCGCACTGAAGCGTACACTTTTCTTTTCTTTGAGGAACGAGGCTTGAACTATTGTGTTCAAACGTCATAATCTCTCTCTTTACTGCATCTCTTGGCAAACTTGTTACCAACCCCATTATCATTCAGTAGGCTCTTTGTCGTGACAGCTGATGGAGAAAACCCAATATGATGAATTTGACCATGAAGTAAACTAACCCGAACTCGTAACTTAAACTTGCACCAATGTAACGAAGAGCGGTGCCGAGAGTTCATGCACCTTTGAATCCCTAAGTACTCTATACTCTTCATCCAACCAACTATCAAGTATAAGATGTACATCACTTCTTGAAAATCCATAATTCAATGTGACACTGAGCACTACAACGTAAAAGTGATAGTTATTTTGTGGTGGTAAAAAAAAGAAAAATCACCCAAAAATAACTAGATTTCCAAGTCTTCGTCTTTGAAAATGTTACAAGCTCGAACAAGGATCTCGAAGAATCTTCATTCAACCATCCCCGATACCTTCAGATACTCGGTACACTCGCCCGTGAAATTTCACTTCAACTTCAAATAAATAATAATGAATTAACGCCATTGTCACATCTTGTGGTTAAAAGCCCAGATCTAGCCTCCTTTGATGTTTTAAGTGAACTACGATAATGGTTTCATCCCGACCATGGTTACATGAGCATAACCCCGTAAAACTTTAAAATAACCAAACTGCCATGAAGAATATCCAAACAATCATCCAATTCATGAAGTACATCCTTTATCCCTTCTTCGAAGTAGAAACCGTAGCACCAAAGATCGACAAGATCCCGAAATACACTTTCCTTTTCCGCATGGTTCCATCATTACGGGTTTTACAATTCTATGGTTTAAACCGAGAAATAGTTTCTTCATGGATTTTATAAAACCAAGAATAAACCGAGATAGATCCGTAAATGCACTTTTTCTTTCACCGGATGTTTCCATAGTTACGGGATTTTACAAGTCTATGATTTAAACCGAGAAATAGATTCTTTCGCGGGATTTTACAAAACCAAGACTAAACCGTAAGAAATGTCATCTTGAATGTGTTATGACAAATTTGGTTTCGGTGAATATATGTTTTAGGGGAACATGCAACGGTTCAACAATGATTCTTCTCCATCATCAACAATTCTTCTCTCATATGTAGAATACTTCACAAACCATACTAAGTAGAGTAGCATACACTACTTGCCCCTGAGGTTAACCGTAAAACATCAAAGTACACGCTTCCCCCCCTAATGGTTTCAAACTTTTCGGAAGCATAATTAACGTGTACGACCATCTGCACGAGAAGTTCTTGTCATAAGCAAACATCTTGAAAAATTATGAACACTGAAGATTCTTGAAAGATTTTAATCAGACTGTGAAGTATCATTGACATTCGGTAGGTCGAGTAACCCATGAGAATTGTTGATCACATCTCATCCATCAAACAATTTGGCAAACATATCATCCACGAGTTCAGTCGGCAATTGCTGTGACTACTTGGTGAAGTAAACCCGATATACCAAACTTGATCATGAATTAGAATTCCCAGATTTGTTACTTAAACTTGTACTAATTATTGTGAAAAAGAAACGGTGTACCTAATGTGCAAAACCTCTTGACGTATCCTCAACTGCGTGAGACACCGAAGTGATAGCTAAGTTGTGGGTTAAGTGAGAAAGAATCGCAGAAGTAACTAGATAGCCAAGTCTTTATCACACTCAATAAATGCCCAAACAAGTCATCTTCGCGGAAGGGAAGAAAGTGCAAACGTGCCCGGAAAACCTCACTTCAAATCCCAATGAGAAATATTGTACAAACAACCCCGTAGTCACCCTAGTTCCAATATCAATTCAAGCCATGACATAGTATCTTTCGTGAGAATGCATAAACCAAAGAATCAAACCACATAACACAACGAATCTCATCATCACACCAAATCTCATCATCACAAATCGCATCATCAACTAATAACTCGTCTTCCATACCCAGGAATATTTATCAACCGGTTCAAATAATTAAGTTTATCTTGACCAGGTTCAAAAACCATACCCAATCAAAGTGACATTTTACCCGATTCAAGACAAATCAACAATCTAAGTCCACGTCCATGGTTCATATTTTGATTGAGCCCAATCTAACCATTATGCTTGACCAGACTAATAACAATACAAGGCCCGAATATCTTCCAAGTTATCTTCCAATAACAACTCCGGTCCAATATCAAATCACATTCGAAACACAAATCATCCCGTTCAAGCCCATAGACAATTAACACCCGATCCAAACTACCATATTATTCAAATCTCATAAACTCCAAATCTTGAGAAGCCCATCTGTCCAATATTCAAATCTAAACCATCACACACTTCTTGAGCATAATCCATCAAGAATAACACCCGGTCCGAAAACAAATCGTACATATCAATTCAAGCCTATATCCGGGTTTAATCTTTGTCATACCACTCATATATCCAAATAATAAAAATTTGTACCCAAAATTTTTGTAAAAAATTCAGGTAACACATTTTTATTCTTAATAACCGTTCAATCATTAATCAATAGCCATACGATATAACTTGCAACCCATCAAAAATAATTAATAAGATATATTGTGGCCCAAAAACCGTTTAGACCAAAGAGCCCAAACCAAAAATACTATCAAGCAAGGCCCAACTGTCTCGACCCAAATCCTTTCAATCCGTATGATCCAATACAACCAAAATACTCAGAAACCGGTTATATATTATAACTTGTCATAAACCTAATTTCTCTCATATTATCAAACCCTAAAAACACCTTAGGAAATACAACGCCTCCCTCTTTATCTTATACCAAATCGCGGCTCCTCTCACTCATCACATCTCCGGGATCTCATCTCATCATAATCTATACGCATCTCAATCCTCATCATCCACAACTATCAACACAATACACACACCTTCATGAGCTCGCCACAGGGATGGCTTGAGCATCACAATTTGTGATTTATCTTCAAGGACCATTTGAATTCTCAGTAAGGTTTGCTTTGCGTGGTATTAATTTTTGATTTTGGTCTTTGAACGAGATAAAGAAAGGGAGTAACACACTTGTTATTCAACTTTCTTTTTATTCGGATAGTGTCAAAGGTTTTTAGATCAATGATGTATTCTTTTTTTTGTGTATAGATCTTTTAAGATCTATGTGTTTGGTGAACCACACACAAAAGGAACGAGGCTGAGATCGACTAATTAGTATTATTTATGATCGAGTCTTGAGATCTGTGATGATAAGGTTTCTTGTGATAGTTTATATGTTTTCACATACATGATTTGAAATGTTTTCATTTACGATTTGTATTTCAGTTTTTGAGTATGTCGATGAAACGAATGAAAGGATGGATCATAACGTATTTGTTATGGTCTTGTGTTTGTTGGGTTCAGAAAATACCCAAACCCCTTAATCTTGGATTTGAATAGAAAATATCCTAAGTGTTCAAACCGTTAAACACAATCGTGTCACCGAGCGATAGTCTCTCAATGAGTCATCTTCAGATACTTAGTACGCAGGCAAAGTATCGCCTTTCCACTCCGCAAGGCGGATCTTAAAGGGTGAAGACTAAGTCAAGAAGAAGATGGTGGATTCAAAGGAGTGATGACAATAACTCACCGAATCCCTACGACTCTCTCCAACTGTTAAACATCAAGACAAATGAAGAAAGAGATCAAGGCTCTAAAGATCGAAGAATGAGTCGGATAAAGCGGAAAGTTTTACCCGATAAAACTAAGTCCTCAAGTCTTTATCCGCCCTACGATGGTCACAATCTTCTAAAATCATATCTTTCCATTTATAGTAAGCGGCGATTCTCGTCAAAGGAAATAGTCTCGCCGCTACTATAAATAGAAAGACAAACGAAGAATCGAATCCTTCAAGATTCATGTTTGCCGAGTTCTATGTTTTTGTCTTCTAAGTTAAAGTTAAATATCACACTTGTATAAATAGCATAAGAAGAAGAGTGAAAAGTTTAAGCTTGTGAATTGTAAAACACACATACACACAAGCCAACTTTTCACTCTCCAACACAACTTTATCCTTGAGCTAGCTCAGCTGGTTCTAAGAGTTGTGCTTAGACTTAGCCTAAGCTTGAGAGGAGTCACCCAAACTTTGTCATTTCAATCCCAAGTACTATTCCGCAAGTACTGGGTAACGATTCTTTTGATTTATTTCTAATAAGAATATGATGTTGAAAATTACCTCGTGTGTTTTACTTATGTTAATTTCACCATTATTCACGTTTAATATTGTTTTACGACTTAATTGATTTTAAACAATAGTGAATAGGAACAACAAGTGGTATCGAGCAAGGCTAATTATAAAACTCGCTTTTTTAGGCCGCCTAAAAGTTTTTAAATTAGGATCCCACATGGTCGAAATTGATGTACCCCAACTAGTCGATAAAAGGGTGGAGCTTTCTCATTTTGCCCTAGACTTGAAGTTGGAAAATTCAACAAATGGAAAAGCGATGCTTTGCTATTTGATCGGATGGAACCTTATTATATCAAGTGTATAAATGAAGGTCCATTTGTCCCAAAGATCAAGGTTTGCCCAAACACAAGCTCAGTGACCTGTGATGAAAGGAGAGTGGTCAACCAGACCAAAGACTCAAAAGTATCATCATATCTTGCCTTCCCGATGATATAATGGAGTCGCTTATAAGTCGTACGCCTAAACAAACTCGATGACCTTGTCCATAGCCATGAAGGCCCATCTCGATACCAAGGAAAACAGGATAATGGACCCGAAACTGAGTACAATACCTTCGTGGCTAGGGACTCGTAAACACTCTCTCAAACTTACACCTGTTACAAAACCCTTTTAAATGAACTGCTAATGATGGTGTTAAGTTGTCCAAACATGAGATTAATGTTGGTTTTGTCAATTGTCTTCCGAAGTGGTTAAACTTCTCGTGGACTTAGAAATGCAAATCATATCCAAAACCTTGATCTTCCCGAATTTATGGAAATTGCCTACGAGGAAAACCTCATCAATGCATGACGACCCTCGACTTAAAGAAGTCTCGTGAAGTCAAGAAGTCCCCACCACCACCTCACCTATGTCAATCGCTTTTCTAACAATGTTGTTCAAGATTTTCAAGAAAACTATGATGATGAGCCCGATGAGAGATCATGTGAGGAGTACCTAAATGACCGAACGTTGAATTTCAAGAAAGGGCACCCTTGCAAACTCTCGAAGGTTTATTAAAAGAAACAAAGGTTTTCAACTGCTAAAGCAAATGAGGACACCGAATGCTTCAAGTGTCACAAAAGAGGTCACTTTGCAAAAGACCGTTTTAAAACAATTTTGAACCCTCTTCTGCACCATCAAGCTCAAATCATTCCTCGTGCTTTAGCAAATTTCAACCTAAAATCTATCGCCTCATCAAAATTTTCAAAATAAATCGACCGAACAAAACAACTGATTTTGAAGCTAAGTATAGAAAATCAAAGCTAAGCTAGCATTGCTTGAGGCAGCCCCTCGTAACCAAAAAGTGTTCAATCTGGCAGGTAAAACAAAGGTCTAGTTGTCAAACCTTTGATCGATGAAGAGCCGCCTCATCTCGATGATGAAATGGTACATGTCAACAAGACCGATGGCCCTCTCGTAAGAAGACAAGCTAGTTGTTGGAAAGAATCATGCCGAAATGGAGAATGGGTTAACATCACAACGAAGAAGGTAAATATTCTACTTTCTATGGATGATGACTCGATTGGCGCCTTTATGAACTATATCAATGTTGACCTTAAGTTTGTAGAAGAGCAATGATTAAATCTTTTTCTAAGTACAACAAGTTAGTTTTGAATTGAATAAGTGTGAGATGAATTACTCGCTTAAACAAGCTAAGCTTGAAGCGTCACTTTACAAATTCAAAACACTAAACTAGTCAAAAGAAATCGTGCTCTTCAAGATGAACTAAAAAGGGAAAAGATATCATTGAAGGTTGGATGCTAAGAATCCAAGGGTCTTTGATCGCTGGGTACCCCAAGAGCAAAAAGAGAGTCATAAGTGAACACCATCTCACCGACTCTCGCAACAAAGACCCGAGTCCCAAACCATTTGTGTCCGGTGGCATGATTACCAAGATGTTGACTTTTCCCAAGCCCTGATTGGATTGAAAGACTTAATCCCGAGAGTAAGCTTCCCAACTTTGACTCGGGAGAATTCTAGAGCACGAAAGTCAAGCTCTAGAGAGCATACTTGGACTCATTGATGTATCTAGTAGTATCAACACATCTCCGAGTCTCAAGATGAATCTC
This sequence comes from Chrysanthemum lavandulifolium, assembly GCA_022545495.1. Taxonomy (NCBI): domain Eukaryota; kingdom Viridiplantae; phylum Streptophyta; class Magnoliopsida; order Asterales; family Asteraceae; genus Chrysanthemum; species Chrysanthemum lavandulifolium. Next base: position 27,469,177 of record CM040238.1, read on the forward strand.
TAGCACCCTTCCACCTTTGGAACCTCTTCGGTGCCGATCCTAGCTCGAGCTTACTCCTTTACAATACAATCCTCACTCTCCCAAAGAAAGGTTTGACTTGGTAGAACAATCTTTAAAAGACCATCAAAACCAACTCTTCAAGAATCTACCCCACCGAAACTACCACATCCTCGGTCCCCCACAGGTCGACCAAATTCAAGAATCGATCGAACTTGTGAGGAAGCTAATCGACAAAATGGAATCCATTGAAATGTCCTCGAATCAATCAAGGAGACAAAGTCGCCTCCGCCTCAAAGTCTAAAGCCACCAACAAAACAAGCGTAATGTGATCTCGTGCCACTATACCACCATACCACCGATCATCAAGTAGAGTCCTTTTGTATGATCCGCAAAAGGATGATCACAGAATCACGACCACTTACAATATGTAAGTTCACCCAAAGCAAACTATACCAATGTTGGTCATCAAGATGCTTCCACATCCAAGCTCGCCAAAATAGAGCTAAACCTTTTCCCAACTGCCCTCATTGTGGCTTTAATGATCATCGTGCTGATGACTGTCTTATGAAAACATCATGTGATATATGCGGTAACACAACTCATAAGACATCCCAACACGACAATATCATCTATGCAAGGAGAAGTTCAAAACAACCCAACCCCACTGAGTCATCCTCAGTCTCTAAATGCAAAACCTGTGGCAGCACAATGCACTCCACCACTGACCATGAATCGATTGCTCAATTCAAAGAGACCATGAGAACCAAGCCCACCAGTAAGAAGATTCATGACTCAAAGATCAAAAACCGCGTTTTCAACGTCGGTGATCGAGTCCTTCTTTTCAACTCAAGATTGAAGATTTTCTCGAAAACTAAAATCCCACCGGTCCGACCATTCACCATCACTAAAGTATTTCCATATGGAACCATTGAGTTATCTCAACCCGATGGTCCAAACTTTAAAGTGAATGGTCATCGATTGAAGCATTATTTTGGAGAGGACATTCCCCGTGGTTGTCCCGGATCTACAAACTTTCCCCATGAACCAATGAATGCGGGATCGAGTCAAGCTAGCGACTGGAATCAAAAACAAGAGCTAAACATGGGTTTTCACCCGTGTACCACCCTAGTGTGGGGAGTTGCCCCATTGCTGATTAATCTCTTCCGAATTGCATCACTAGTATGGGGATTGATGAGTGATCATCTTTAAGCAATTTCTCAATGAGAAGTATGTCCCCTCGATGTCAATTAGAGCGTGATCAATTTCCCATGGAATGTAATCACTAGCCAAGTATGCTTCAATCTCTTCCAAGATGAAGTCGCCTCAAACGGAGCGAGAGAAGGAGTAGAATTGGCTATGATAGGTTGAGAAGATGTGGTGGGATCCCACCACAAAATTATGAGAATAACCAAGAACTTCTTGAGAGTACTCTTGTATAACATCAATGATATCTATTCGCTAACCGACTCGTAATCATAGTTTGCGGAGTACCTCAAGTTTGATCAAGGTTAAAGGTGATGACTTCATTACCAACACGTAATGTGATTTCTTGCTCAAATACATCAATGAGAGCACGGCCTGCTCGTGAATCCTCTTCCAATAATGAGAGGAACCCATGGATCAAGATCGAAATCAACAACTACAAAGTCACCGGAAAATGGAACTTTCCTACTTTCAAATACGCCCTCGCAATTCCAAGAGGACGGGATATTTGTACGATCCGCAAGATCGAGAGTCATGCATGTAGGAGTAAGGTCCCAAGAGAAAGTTTCTTCCATATCGAATGAGGCATCGTGTTTATGCTTGCACCAAGATCGGCTAAGGCAAAGCATTCAACCATTCCCGAAATACACAAGGTAAGAGAAATTTTCCAGATCTCCAAGCTTTTCGGAAGCTTTTCAAGATAACCGCAGAGCGCCTCTCGTCGAGGAGTTTTAGCCATTTCAAAGACTTTTCCTTGTTGCTTAACATGTGTTTGAGAGTTGATGCAAACTGGCATCAACATGATAGCATCCGCCAAGCTTATGTCAAAATGAAGTTCTTGGAAAATTTGAAAGAATTTTTCCATTTGTTGACCGGCTTTCTCATGGAGCTTTTGCTCATGTAAACGCGAGGGGTAAGGAATAGAAGTTTTGAATTTGGTATTTTCAATGGAAGCTACAGGAGGTTCAAAAACAACTCTGGATTGGATTTGGGTTTCGTGACAACCCGAGGATGGACATTCTTTGGTACCTCCGTTATTAGTAGGAAGTTCCTTGTCCTTTGTCGCCTCAGTTCACTTTCCACTACCTTCGGAGAGAAGAAGAAGAGGTAGTAGGAATAGCGGGTCCATCATACGGTACCACTTACGTTGTGATCGCTTTGCATCGCCCCTCGGATTAGCGATCGTGTTGCTAGGTAAAGTACACAGCCCGGGGTCGATCATTTAAAGACTTCTTTAATTCAAATGATCCGACCGACCAACAACTGCTTGTCTCCTCTTGAGTCTTCATGAATTGCTTTAAAAGCTCATCGGATGTTGACACGGGAGGAGGTGGAGGATAATTGAGGCCGTATGTTCGATTATAGCGTAATTCCCTTGATTAGGATTCATATTCCTTGAAATTGATTCCCTCGATTGAAAGTGTTTTGATTAAGATTTCATGATGTTGGAAACCTTGATTTGGTCCGGATAGAAATTACCTTGGTTTTGATAACCTTGGTTCATTCTAGGTTGGTTCGATTCCTGTTAGGATTCGTTAAAACCGGTGGTGCACGATAAGTATTAGCTCGGTAGTTTGGTTCATTTTGAGGACGGTATTGATTACCTCCTTGATTTGAAGTACCGACTATAGCATTGGCTTCAAAAGGACTACCATCGGTGGCGATGCGGTTGTAGTATGCATGAGGACCACCACAAGTAACACAAACTTCAACTTTCTTCACTTCACCATATGATGGTGTCTGCGTGAAAGTGACTTTCTTTGGTTAGCAAGAACCAAAGCTCGAACAATATCTCGTGAGTTTGTCAATCTTAGCATCGGTGCTAGATGTACTCACGGAGATGAAGTAGAAGGTCCAAGATTAGACCGAGTCCGATATGTCTTTGTGCGGAAAGGACGGACCGGGACTTGTTTTCAATGATTTGCAAGGCTTCTTTTGTGGTCTTGCTCAAGAAATTACCTCATGAGGCATTCAAAGAGTCTTGATTAGCCCGGTTCGACCATTGTAGAAAGTATCCATTTGCATTAACTCGGTAAAACCATGATGCGACACTTACGGAGCAATTCTTTATAACGATCCCATGTCTCCCGAATGACTCATCAAATCTTTGAGAATTTCATTATCTCATTCTTAAGACTTGTAGTTCGGGATGGAGGATAGAATTAGATTAACAAACTTTGTGACTAGATCTTCCCATGTCTCAATGGAGCGAGGGGTTGTTTCTCAAGCCAATTCCGGCTTGTCCTCTAGAGAAAATGGGAATGTGAAGCTTGATGGCTTCATGTGGGACATTCTTGTACTTGATGGTAGATGCAATCTTGTTAAACCATCGAATGTGTGCATGAGGATCATCCCGCTCAAAACCATAGAATTGGCTTTGGGTTACAAGATTAAGCAACCGGGTTTTGAGCTCAAAAGTATCGACCACGATGGTTGGGACAACAATAGCATCTCCGTAACCCTCGATGGGTGCTTGGAAGCTCATTCATCGGCTTGTCTTCCGCCATTTCGGCAGGTGGTGGTGGTAGACGTTCCTCGATCACGGTGAAGGAGCGAGCGTCCTTACGCTCACGAGGAATCTTTCCAAGTTCAAAGTGGACTTGTAGAACTGGAAGAACGAGTGCGCATGCACTAAGTATAAAATCAATTTTCAAAACAAATGCGAGGCAAAACGACAAGTGAACTTAACCAATAATCACAAATGAAATGGCTTTTTGAAAAAGGTACACCAAATCACAAGGACACAAAGGCAAGTTTTAAATCATTGTTCGGGAACTTATTATGGTCACACCCCGCTTAGTAGGTGTCTTGCCTTGATTTGCGGTGGTTGATTTTATGTATATATTAAGTACCACCGAAAAGACGAGGTATAGATTTGTCTTTGATGGTTTAAAAACTTTTGGACAATATTTTTGGTATCGTCTCGTTTAACCAAATCGTATTTCTTTAAGAATCACCTTAAAGGAAACACAAGCTAGAAAACGTTACGATTGTTTTGTTGTTTTATATTTTGTTTGGTTGTTAACACTTTAGGAAAAGTGTTAATGAACTTTTGATTTTGTTATAACTTTACAAAACTGTTTACAAACGATGGTATATGTGCAAGTACGGTCTCGAAAATGCTTAAAACACGCTTACAAATGACCTCCCGCAAGAATGGCGCCAAAATTTGATTGGTGCAAACCGTCAAGTTTTCTCACGCAGCTAGCCACTCATGAATGACCAACCGTGAAGAAACTTAAAAGCAGTTCAAACACCAAATGCATTTTAGATCGAGAATACGATTGGATTCGGGTCGTTAAGTCCCACGGAGGATGAATGGTGTTTAACACAATCGGATGTCGAATAATCACCATGATAGTGATCAAGAAGGATTTTGAGCTATTTATACCTAAAGAAAAGTTTTGTAAATTACAGGGCTTAAATGCAAATTAAAGAAATTTAAAAGATAAACTATATTAAATAAACGCTTATCACTATTTTTTAAACCGATGTTTTTGATTTTTCTTTTATAAAATTTAAATTAAAACTACGCGACGTACACAAGAAAATGTGAATCAAAGAATATTAATCCTAAAATATGAAATGATATTTTACAAACCTAATGATAAAAGAAAATTTTAAGAAAAGAAAATTATTTTTATAACTATTAAATTAATTATTATTAATTAAAACTAATTTTAACTATTTAATAATAACCTAAATTACAAGAAAATAGGAAATAAAGCTAGAAAAATAAAATTATGACTTGGAAAATCTAAAATAACAAAAGAGAATTTTCAAAACTATTTTATATTTTTCTGATTATTTTTCTATTTTTATGAATTTTAAACTATTTAAAACTAATTAAATTACTAAAAATTACAAATTAAACTATGAAAAATCTGAAAATAATTTTTTACTTTTTATATTTATCTTAATCTAAGAAAATGAAAAATTATTTTTTGAACTTTTTCCAATTAATTGTATTAAATGCTAATTAAAAATGCTTAAAACTAATTAAAATGAAGAAAATAGCAAACTGACTTGGAAAAATCTGAAAATTCAAGATAAGCCTAAAATAATATTTAGAATCTAGGAAAATATAAAACAAGTGCTTGTGTACAAGAAAATGGAATCAAATCACAATCGCTTATAAATAAGCACTTTTAATAAGCCAAAAGACACAATAAGCTACCAACTTGATACGTAAGCTATGAAATGCTAAAATTACCAAATGAAGCAAGAAACAACAAGCCTTAACCTCTGGATTACACATCGCTATGATCTTGATGATTTGATTAATGTGTTAAAAACAGATTTGAGTGTACTACTTTGAGCTTAAGCACCAACTACTCAATAAGCTAAAGTTGAAAAACAGAAGTTGGAACCTCAACTAGACCTGGCTAACTGCTTCTAAACCAAAATACAGACCAAGACAAGCTCTTATGAGCTCTGTGCAAGCTCTGCAAGAACTTGAGAAAACTCAAGTTGATCGAGTTTGTGAATGAACATTTAAGCCTGCTTGACAAGCTCATTTGAGCTTAAGAAAAATTGCTAAAATCTACAAAATTCCTAATAAGAAACCAGACCTTGAACTTATAAAACCCGAGTTTTACTTAATTTGGCCCAAAATGAATCAAGGAAAATTCATCTCGCCGTGAAACCGAGAATTTACTCTTTCGACTTTTTTCGACAGATATGGAACTTTGACTTTCATGAGTTTTGATTCCAATGTTTGAACCGAAAATGATGTAATATGATGAAATGAAACTAGTGCAACCTATACCTATGATTTCTAAACATAAAACAAGCCTTTGATTTTGTAAAATTCTAACAAAGAAGAAATGAGAAAAAGTTAAGTCGATTTTGACTTTGAGTGATTTAGATGCAATATTGACAGTAGAATGAGTTCCAATGGACCTAATGGAGACTTAGTAAACTGAGTCTATCAATTTTTAAACACTGCAATACCAAATGCCTGCTTAAACCAAACACAATTTTTATGACTGATAAGCTACTAGTTCTACTTACTTGACTAATTGGCTTATGCCAATGCTGAAACTGAATGATCAAGACTTAATGACAGTAAATAAGCAAGTATAAACTAAACCTAATACTGAATCAAGACAGATAAAAATTATGCAAAAACACACTATTATTGAAAACAAGGAAAGTACTCACAAGCTATCCAAATTATTAGCAACTCAAACCGTAACCAATACCACTATTCTAATTCATTTCAACCCATTCCAAGCAATTGCATCACCCAAATACCATTTCCATGCCCATTTGCTTTACAGATTGACTTTTGTTGACCAAATTCCAAAGTAGTTTGAAACTTAAATACAAGCTTACAAAAAAGCTATGTAAGACTTATGTGAGCTTGTTTGAGCTTAAAATAAGCTAATAAGACCTTGTACATAAGAACTTGAAATGGAAATTTTCAACAAGAAGCATAAAATATATAATGTGAATAAAACTTGAATTGTTACTTGATAAGAGTTTGAATACACTTAAAACTTAATTTGATACAATGAAAACAAAGATTACAGTTTAAAGCTTAATTAAAGACATAAAAATAAAAATACGACATACATAAGAAAATAAAAATTAACTACCGCTCTCTCTTCCTTCTTCTTCTTCTTCTCTCTTTTATACACCCATTTGTCTTCTCTCTCTCCTCTGAGTGAATCCCAGCAATAATTTTGGCCATTGGATGTCTAGGATTTATTTAGGCCGTTTGATCATTTTGGCGGGAAAGCTAGTTTGACCAGTGGCTCTGTGTTTTATCAACTAGGGGGGTGGCATTTATTGTGGTGGGAAAGGTGGGTAGTGGTGATGATGAGGGAAGGGAAAGGTGATGGGAGAGGGTGCATGTTGGCGTTGGTTCTGCAGTGACATGTGGAAGGATAAGCAGTGGTGGGCGGGTTTTGCGCTTTTGACTTTGTTTGACCAGCGGTCCAAAAAAGGTCAAGGGTTTTGACAGGGGCTCACTTGGCTGTGCAAGGACCAAATGGCAAAGGGGTCAAAAGGCTTAATATTACAAGGACTAATTTGTAATTTCTGAAATTTGGAGGACCAATTCTGCCAATTTATCAAAGTTCACACAAGGACTAAAACTGACAAACTTTAATAGTACAAGGACTATTTTTGACATTTTCAATTTTCCAAGGACTATTTATGACAATTTCAAAACTTGAGGGACCTTTTCTGCCATTTGACAAAAGATTTATTCAAGGACCATTTTTGACAACTTAGAATATTTCAGGGACCTTGAATAACATTTTCTTTATTTTGTTTTACCAGGGATTTTTGACAACTTTTGAAACTTGGGGACTAAAGCGCCAATTATGCAAACTTGATCGTTTTCACCGTTTTTGATATTTTTGCATTTAAAACACATAAAACACTTATTTATGATATTTTTATCATTTTGATGCATTTCGAGTGTTTTCGAGATGTTTTTGCGCTTTAATTGGTACAAAATGATGAGTATTTAGACACTCATCATGGGTCACGAAGAGAAACTAATTTAGTTTACTACTTGTGCAGAGACATGCCGTGGAACCTATCGCATCTTGACATGGATGCTCAAGAAGCATGACCGGAGTAAAGGAATATCTCGCACAAGTATGTAAAGGAACCGGGACCCAGGTAGTTTTGGTGATAACTCATCATGTCCCATCGAGGTTATGGTTCGATGAACTGTAATGGAATAGTTTTCTCTAGAATAGCTTATGTCAATGGTCTCAAATACAATCTCATCAGTGTCAGTCAACTATGTGATGCTAAGTTCATTGTGCAATTCAATGACAAACAAGGAACCATTTTTAATGCCAACAAGGAAGTAGTGTTGATTGCTCCTAGGAGAGATGATGTTTATGTCTTAGACATGTCGACACTCTCTAAAGATGGAACTTGTCTGTTTGCCAAAGCCACTGATACTATCAACTGGCTGTGGCACAAGAGACTCTCACACTTAAACTTCAAAAACATCAACAACTTGGCAAAAAAAAACAAGGTCCTTGGCTTACCATCACTGGTTTTTGCAAAAGATAAACCATGCTCAGCCTGTGAGAAAGGCAAACATCAAAGAGCATCCTTCAAAACCAAACAAAACTTCTCCATCAAAAGCTGCCTTCATCTCTTGCATATGGATCTCTTTGGACCGTCGGTCCTAGATCAATCCAAGATGAGAAGTATACACTTGTCATTGTTGATGAGTTTTCAAGGTACACTGGGTATACTTTCTCCAAAAGAGTCGAGCGGTGATACTATAATGTCATTTATAAGGAACATTGAAAACCGAATGACATTACTGATTGAAACAAATCGGATGACAATGGTCTCGAATTTAGAAATCTTGAGCTTGAGAGTTTACGTGATGAAAAGGAATTTCCCAAAATTTCTCATCTCCTTATACCCCCGAACAAAATGGGGTAGGCGAAAGGAAAACAGAACTCTCATTGAGGTCGTAAGAACCATGTTAAATGGCTTAGCCCTCTCAAAGCATTTCTGGACTGAAGCAGTCAAAACAGCCTGTTACACTCAAAACAGGTCAATCATTGTCAAAAGACATAATAAAACCCCATATGAGATATTCAAAGGTAGACTTCCTAATATCAGCTACTTTCATGTATTTGGATGTCCTGTGTTTATTCATAATCACAAGGATCATCTAGGCAAGTTTGATGCTAAAGCTGATCATGGATACTTTCTAGGTTACTCATTGATCTCCAAAGCCTTCAGGGTGTTTAACACAAGGAGACAACAAGTTGAGGAAACCTTTCATGTCACCTTTGATGAAAGTGTCGAAAGCATTAGGTTCTCCAACACCTCAGTTGAGGAGATAGGAATTGATAACTCTTCAAGATATCCTCCTGATGAGTTTAACACTGAAATCAATTCCTCATACCAAGCTAATGCTGACATCTCATATTATGTCTTACCTCACAACCTTTCCCAACCAACCATTAGTGAATTCATTGATAACCAATCAGTCCCAAATGGGATAGGTAATACTGAACCAAATGTTCAGGACCCTGTGTGTAATACTTGGAATTTCTAAAGTTCACAAAAGACCAAAATACCCCTATAATCAAAAGTATGAATAATTAGTTTAAAGAATACCAAATAAGCTATGTAAATTCAGAAAATTTTAAGAAATACCACACATGATCCAAATAAATATTAAAGACTTTGTAAAGTTCATTTTTATAGTTTATGATTTTATAAAATCAGTTTTTGTATTTTATAAATATGGCCGAATATAATTATTAACTTTTATAAGAGAATAAAACTAATAAAAGCCCAATATAATTTATATTATTTAGAGTCCAATTATTTTAAGTCCAATACATTATAAAGCCCACAAGAAAAATAGTAAAACCTATATAAACTCATTATACGGTTCATATTAAACCCTAACTAGCGATTTACCACAAACCGACTCCAAACCCTCCAAAATTCGACTTCCAGTTTCTAGGGCTTGAGACCATTTTTCTTGGACAAGTTTGAAGGTAAAGGAGGTGAGAAAAATCGTGTTCAAGGTCCTAAGCTCTGTTTTGATCGTGGTTAGTTTTTGGATTGATTAGGGTTTCGTGAGTACTAGTTTTTGGTTTCTTTTGTTCTAACAACCAAAGCTCATCAAGGGTATGTTTCTAATATTGTTTTCAGTCCTATAAGTCATATATAACACGTAAAGATCAGCCATGCATGTTAAATAAGTCGTATGGAATTAATTTGATTTAAAACCCTAAAAACGTTTAAAATAACGAATGAGCTTATGATAATTTTAAGACCATGATTTGATTTTTCCAGAAGCCATTACATGTTATAAGACCTGAATAAAATACATATTTGTGAATTCGAGCTTGTGTGAAGTGTCTTGGTTTTTCTTGTTCGAAACGCATAAAAAGGAAAGGTTTTTAAAAGGAACGATTAGGGTTTGCATGAACTAGGGTTTTCTTGTTATCATTATGGGTAATAAATGAAGTAATAATGATGAGCTAATGATGGGTTACACCTAGGTTTAGGGCTTGTACTTGAATAATGCATATTCGGTTCTAAATAAAAAGGTTTGGGTTGGTTTTTAAATATTGAAACTTAAAGGTTATTTTGTAAAACAAGAAAATACATGTACTAAACGTATAAAATAAGTGTGGGAGTTAAACGTGTGATTTTGGATATTTAGAGGTCTGTTCGAATTATATTTAACTAAAAGGGTATGTTTTGTAAAATTCTAAAACCTTTGGGCTAAAAGTGTAAAATCGATAATATAAGGTTAGGTCATATACTTAAAGATGTTAAAGGTGCAACATGTAATTTTGGGTAATTATGGGTCAACATGTGTAAATAAATTACGTAAGGACATGCATGAGTTTGAGTTAATTTCGCTTGAGTTTTCATCGTTCTAGGTCAAAGTGGAAGTCATTAAAAGGAGTAACATGTTAATTAAATGCGTATTAAGTAATATTAAAAGTATGGAAACCCTAGAACATAAATAGGAAGTTGATTAGGGTTAAAAGCTAAGTGTGTAATTTCGTTATTTCATGTAAGTTATAGATTATGTAAACTATTTTGGAAGAGAGTCTTAAAATCCGTCTTTGACATTTGTAAACCCTATACTTTGAAAGATGATCATATAAGCTCTTAAACAAGATAATTATCATATTAAGCCCATAAGTTTACCGTTTGTCATTTGCAACCCATAAGTTTGGCTAATTAAGGACTAATACTCTAAATGTTGTATTTCCGTCCGTCACAAAAAAATGGGAATAATCTGACAACCCTAAAAGTATTAATGAGATTAATCCGTTATACTAATAAGTATTAAATAAATCATAATCCGTGTAGATTCGTTGGAGGAGACGCGACGTTACATCTTCGTATTCGTTCATTCGTTTGCTTTTTCTTCTCATTTGCTTTAAGGTACGGACATTCTGTCTTACCTTAAGACACTTGTGTTATCGTACAGATATTCTGACCTTTTTAGAAAAGGTTCCATATGATGTTCTTTTCGTTCGTTTTCCTGTTATGCTTATTAGGATTTCCGATACCATTGCTATGAACCCTTTTCTGAATGTTTGATTTGTTACTTCTCTGAACTGATGGTCAGGTGAACTATGCAATATCTGATGTGAACTTATGTTAGGAAGACTTTGATATATACATTTGTTGAACCCTGCTATATTGGATTATGAACATATGATTATGAACCTCTGGTTATGAACTTCTGTTTATGAATATATGATATGCCTATGTGATATGAACTTATGATTTCTGACTATCTGAATATGAACCTTATGATATGAACTATCTGATATGATTCTGTGACCTTCTGTTTGACTATGATCCGTGCTATATCCGAAACTGCTTGACTTAAGTTGGTTGATAATAACCAAATATTTAACTAGTCATGGGGTTCCATGTCCGTATCGCTGATGCACCTCGATATGACTCTAGGCGATGAGTGATGTTACGCCACGCCTCGATGGTGAAGCATATTTTGAATATGTAGGAAGGGCGATGGATGCATCCTAGATCCGATCTATTATCCGATATGTTATCCGTGAATGATGTCGTGTGCAATACGCGTCTTCATAAAATTCTGGGAGCTAGCTACTCCAAAATATTTTCTGAAGTTACTTTCGAAGAAGAAAGATATTTCTGATATGATGTGTTAGTGAATGTGCTTATGACGTATTTGTTTAAGTGATTATTAGTTGCCATGCTAGGATAAGAATAATACGTTAAAACATGGTTCATATATCTGATATTATGATTTGTTATCGTTACGTGAATGTGTTGATCTGCGAGATTAATGTGCTAGTGTATAATTGAGTGTTTGAAGGTTTAATTATCTGTCTGCATATGTGACCTGCCAAGTTTATACTCTGCTAAGGTTAGGATTTGATCTGAGAACTGTTTAGTTATTATGTCTGCCATGACTTGTCTGATTATTCCGCTGTATACTATTGCATCAAGAGTATTAAATGTTGATTACTTGATTTGTATGAATGCCATGTTTATTTACTAGAAAGTGTTCTTCCGTTAGCTTTTAGACTTTCTGTTTGGCTTATATGTAATCTGTTATTTGATATGTTATGCGTTTGGTTGTTCTGATGTGTTTGTTTTTGTGTCTTTAATGTGCTATGTGGTGTCTAAACTGTTATGTGGTTGTTTGGATTTATGTCTATTTATGTTTCCGCAGAATCCTAAAAGATCCCTCATCATCATTTTATTTTGATTTGCGTTACTCGTATATTTGTTTTGTTAGTTTTTGTTTTCGTTATATCTGTTCACTGGGCTTTGTAAGCTCAGCCGCACTTTTCTTTTCCTCGGCGGTATTTAGCTTTCAAGATGAGCTTATGGGATAGCCGATCCGGTTTGAGAGTAGAGCTGAGAGCAAGACTTTACCATAGAGATCTTAGATTTATTTTGAAGTTTTAGCTATTTATGTTTTCTTTTGAATATTTTGTAAAGGCTTCCGCTATTGTTTAGTTATTAAAGTTCGATATGAAACCGTAGACAGATATCTTTACCCTTGTCGGGTCGGGTGTTACAATTTATGGTATCGAGATCTAGGTTTTAGGACCCTTAGAGCTTAGGCTATGACCTGTGAGAAGTGGGTAGAGTTAGGATTTTCCTTTCTGCATACTTCTTTACGTACCCTATCGTATTTAAGTTTTGCTGATAGTTGGTATTTCTTTTAGATGGTTATTCCCCGTCGCCCTAATTCATCTGATAGGAGTAATCGAGGACCGGCTAGGCAACATAAGGAGAAGATGAAGTGGGCCGTTGTCATTGCTAAGGGCGCACGAGGTATGGTAAAGTGAAGCGGACTAATAAGAGGATAAGAGTTCCGCCTATATGTGGCCATGCACCATCGAGGAGAAGTCGACATTGAAGACCATTGACGGAGAGGAGGTGAAGGAATATGAAACTAAGGTTGTTGACAACCAAGGTTTCACTACTAGATATCCCGATAGGTGTCCCAAGTTCGTTGAGGATGAAGGAGTAGACGACGAGAGTCACGATCTGTATGCCTTTGTGGATCGTGTGCCGGAGGAGGAAGAGAGGAAGCGTAAAGGTGGCTTTGCTAGTCGCTTACAACCACAGCATGAAGGAAACAAGAACGGATGGATAAGCGAGGAAGAAGAGGAAGGAGAGGAAGAAGAGGAAGAAGAGGAACCCGAGGAAGAATACGAGGTGGATTCGGATTTGGAGTCTACGGCTACTAGTAGGTTTAATCCGACACAAGAATAGGAATTTCGCTTCTGATTTGTTACCCTCTTTATGAGAATTTTCTGACAGTTGATTTTGAGTTAGGTTCTTTTGTTTTCATTTTGACGTTTGAATCTGGGATTATTAAGTTTTATTTTGGAAGTTCATCTTTAGACGATTCTGCAAATTTTGTTTGATAAATGGAAATAAAACAAAATTTTGAAAGTATAGTTCCTGTCTGTTGTGGCTTCTACTAGATTCGTTAAGTTTCCGTTAGTCCTCATAAGTTTTGTCCGCTATTTACTTTCTCCATGATGTTATTACCGCTTGAATGAAGTATGACCATCATGATGGCATACTCTTGTGTATCTGGTTTGTTATAGTAGGTTACTTGCTACCTGTGTGTTATCTGTATATGGTATGTTTTGTTATGATATCAGTTATGTGTTTTGTCATGACCTGAGACCGAATATAATGACAATAAGAACTTGTTATGTGATGCAAGTATTATGACGCCTGATCAACGTAATAATACCGAGATCACATAATCTGAACTTATTGAAGGTATACGACATCTGGGAAATGCCTGTAGTTGATGTGTGATAGGATTTTGACTTGTATTTGTTATCTGGTGCTCCTCATGTTCGTTTGAATTCCGTACCTATTTGTGAGGTTTCGTTGATATTTGTTACGTATAAGTTTTGTACGTTTGGAATCCGAAGATGTTATGATTTGTACGAACCTATAGATTGCTATGACCGCCTTAAGATTATATGTCACCACATACTTCTGCGACTATTGAGGCCGATAGGATTTATTTCGTCTATGCATATGATGTCCTCATCATTAGATATCCGGATAAGTTAAATATGTCGTTTGATTTTCTGCCTCATCATCGCTTCTCCGCCATTATTCGATATGTATATAATTATCTATTATAAGTATTTGACTATTGAATTAATTTACGAATAAGTTGAGATTTAATATTCGATAAGAAATTCATTTGTTCCGAGATAAGATTAACGTTCGTTATATCCTAAGTTCAAACCGATTCGCTTTACTTACTGTCGTCTTGTCCAATTTCGAGGACTAAATTTTCTTTTAGAGGAAGAATTGTAATACCGGAATTTCTAAAGTTCACAAAGACCAAAATACCCCTATAATCAAAAGTATGAATAATTAGTTTAAAGAATACCAAATAAGCTATGTAAATTCAGAAAATTTTAAGAAATACCACACATGATCCAAATAAATATTAAAGACTTTGTAAAGTTCATTTTATAGTTTATGATTTTATAAAATCAGTTTTTGTATTTTATAAATATGGCCGAATATAATTATTAACTTTTATAAGAGAATAAAACTAATAAAAGCCCAATATAATTTATATTATTTAGAGTCCAATTATTTTAAGTCCAATACATTATAAAGCCCACAAGAAAAATAGTAAAACCTATATAAACTCATTATACGGTTCATATTAAACCCTAACTAGCGATTTACCACAAACCGACTCCAAAACCCTCCAAAATTCGACTTCCAGTTTCTAGGGCTTGAGACCATTTTTCTTGGACAAGTTTGAAGGTAAAGGAGGTGAGAAAAATCGTGTTCAAGGTCCTAAGCTACTGTTTTGATCGTGGTTAGTTTTTGGATTGATTAGGGTTTCGGCGAGTACTAGTTTTTGGTTTCTTTTGTTCTAATGACCAAAGCTCATCAAGGGTATGTTTCTAATATTGTTTTCAGTCCTATAAGTCATATATAACACGTAAAGATCAGCCATGCATGTTAAATAAGTCGTATGGAATTAATTTGATTTAAAACCCTAAAAACGTTTAAAATAACGAATGAGCTTATGATAATTTTTAAGACCATGATTTGATTTTTCCAGAAGCCATTACATGTTATAAGACCTGAATAAAATACATATTTGTGAATTCGAAGCTTGTGTGAAGTGTCTTGGGTTTTTCTTGTTCGAAAACGCATAAAAAGGAAAGGTTTTTAAAAGGAACGATTAGGGTTTGCATGAACTAGGGTTTTCTTGTTATCATTAAGGGTAATAAATGAATTAATAATGATGAGCTAATGATGGGTTACACCTAGGTTTAGGGCTTGTACTTGAATAATGCATATTCGGTTCTAAATAAAAAGGTTTGGGTTGGTTTTGTAAATATTGAAACTTAAAGGTTATTTTGTAAAACAAAAATACATGTACTAAACGTATAAAATAAGTGTGGGGGTTAACCGTGTGATTTTGGATATTTAGAGGTCTATTCGAATTATATTTAACTAAAAGGGTATGTTTTGTAAAATTCTAAAACCTTTGGGCTAAAAGTGTAAAATCTGATAATATAAGGTTAGGTCATATACTTAAAGATGTTAAAGGTGCAACATGTAATTTTGGGTAATTATGGGTCAACATGTGTAAATAAATTACGTAAGGACATGCATGAGTTTGAGTTAATTTCCGTTTGAGTTTTCATACGTTCTAGGTCAAAGTGGAAGTCATTAAAAGGAGTAACATGTTAATTAAATGCGTATTAAGTAATATTAAAAGTATGGAAACCCTAGAACATAAATAGGAAGTTGATTAGGGTTAAAAGCTAAGTGTGTAATTTCGTTATTTCATGTAAGTTATAGATTATGTAAACTATTTTGGAGAGAGTCTTAAAATCTGTCTTTGACATTTGTAAACCCTATACTTTGAAAGATGATCATATAAGCTCTTAAACAAGATAATTATCATATTAAGCCCATAAGTTTACCGCTTGTCATTTGCAACCCATAAGTTTGGCTAATTAATGACTAATACTCTAAATGTTGTATTTCCGTCCGTCACAAAAAATGGGAATAATCTCGACAACCCTAAAAGTATTAATGAGATTAATCCGTTATACTAATAAGTATTAAATAAATCATAATCCGTGTAGATTCGTTGGAGGAGACGCGTTACATCTTCGTATTCGCTCATTCGCTTGCTTTTTCTTCTCATTTGCTTTAAGGTACGGATATTCTGCTTACCTTAAGACACTTGTGTTATCGCATGATATTCGACCTTTTAGAAAAGGTTCCATATGATGTTCTTTTCGCTCGTTTTCCTATTATGCTTATTAGGATTTCCGATACCATTGCTATGAACCCTTTTCTGAATGTTTGATCTGTTACTTATCTGAACTGATGTTCTGGTGAACTATGCAATATCTGATGTGAACTTATGTTAGGAAGACTTTGACATATACATTTGTTGAACCCTGCTATATTGGATTATGAACATATGATTATGAACCTCTGGTTATGAACTTGTTTATGAATATATGATATGCCTATGTGATATGAACTTATGATTTCTGACTATCTGAATATGAACCTTATGATATGAACTATCCGATATGATTCTCGTGACCTTCGCGTTTGACTATGATCCGCGCTATATCCGAAAACTGTTTGACTTAAGTTGGTTGATAATAACCAAATATTTAACTAGTCATGGGGTTCCATGTCCGTATCGTTGATGCACTCGATATGACTCTAGGGCGAGAGTGATGTTCGCCATCGCCTCGATGGTGAAGCATATTTTGAATATGTAGGAAGGGCGATGGATGCATCCTAGATCCGATCGTTATCCGATATGTTATCCGGTGAATGATGTCGCATACGCGTAATACGCTAGCTTCATAAAATTGGAGCTAGCTACTCCAAAATATTTTCTCGATGTTACTTTCGAAGAAGAAAGATATTTGTATTCGATATGATGTGTTAGTGAATGTGCTTATGACGATTTGTTTAAGTGATTATTAGTTGCCATGCTAGGATAAGAATAATACGTTAAAACATGGTTCGATATCCGATATTATGATTTGTTATCGCACGTGAATGTGTTGATCTCGCGATTAATGTGCTAGTGTATAATTGAGTGTTTGAAGGTTTAATTATCTGTCTGCATATGTGACCTGCCAAGTTTATACTCTGCTAAGGTTAGGATTTGATCTGAGAACTGTTTAGTTATTATGTCTGCCATGACTTGTCTGATTATTCCGCTGTATACTATTGCATCAAGAGTATTAAATGTTGATTACTTGATTTGTATGAATGCCATGTTTATTTACTAGAAAGTGTTCTTCCGTTAGCTTTTAGACTTTCTGTTTGGCTTATATGTAACTGTTATTTGATATGTTATGTTTGGTTGTTCGATGTGTTTGTTTTGTGTCTTTAATGTGTTATGTGGTGTTTAAACTTTTATGTGGTTGTTTGATTTATGTCTATTTATGTTTCCAGTAATCCTAAAAGATCCCTCATCATCATTTTATTTTGATTTTTCGTTAGCATCAGATATTTGTTTTGTTTTAGTTTTTGTTTTCGTTATATCTCTGCTCACCGGGCTTTGTAAGCTCAAACAGACTTTTCTTTTCCTCGCGCAGTATTTAGCTTTCAAGATGAGCTTATGGGATAGCCGATCCGGTTTGAGAGTAGAGTGAGAGCAAGACTTTACCATAGAGATCTTAGATTTATTTTGAAGTTTTAGCTATTTATGTTTTCTTTTGAATATTTTGTAAAGGCTTCCGCTATTGTTTAGTTATTAAAGTTCGATATGAAACCAGACAGTGATATCTTTACCCTTGTCGGGTCGGGTGTTACATAACGATTCATGAAACCCCAAATTTCGTGACAAGACATCTCTACTCAATGCTCTTGATCATTCAATGGCTCATCTACTCGATCTCACCCCTGTCTCAAGTGACATCTTCAAGCTCGCATCCTAGACCAAAAAGTAAGTGGACAAGAACTCGGACATTGAGCTTGTAAACATTATTGGTGAACCCACCGAGGCATGCTCACTAGAAGCATGGTCACAATTAATCGCAGTCACCAATGAATGTCTCTATGCTCGATTACTTTCGGATATAGAACCCAAAAGTGTCAATCGAGGCTTTAAAACACCCAAGCCGGGTTCAGCCATGCAAGAAGAATCGCAATGCTTGATAAAACAAGGTCATGACCTTGATAAAATGTCCTCATGATGTCATTGTCATAGGAATGAAGCGGGTTTTAAACAAAAAATCGATGAAAATGGCATCGTCATTTAATACAAAGCCGACTTGTAGCCAAAGGTTATCGTCAACAAGAAGGCATCGACTATGATGAGACATTTGCTCTGCTGCAAGAATGGAAGCCATCGTGATCTTCTTGCATATGCTTCCTACATGAACTTCAAAGTTTATCAAATGGATGTAAAAGTGCATTCCTAAATGGTGAACTCAAGGAAGAAGTTTATGTTCAACAACCACCGTGCTTTGAGAGTAGTGAATTCTCGACTATGTCTGCAAACTTGATAAAGCCCTTTATGGTTCTAAAACAAGCTCCTGTGGCATGGTATGAAACACTCTCGCCTTTCCTCATCCAAAACAAGTTTGTCGAGGAAAGATAGACAACACATTGTTTATCTACGTGACAAAACTTGATGTCATATCGGGTCCAAGTATATGTTGATGACATCATCTTTGGCTCTACAAACTACACACTTTGCAAACAGCTTGAAAGACCGATGACAAAGAAGTTTGAAATGAGCATGATGGGTGAACTCACTTATTTTCGACTACAAATCGTGCAGATCGATAAAGGAATCTCCATCACAAGAGAAATACACAAGAAATCTCTTGAAGAAATATGAGATATCCGATCCGCGTCTCAGTTGAAGACACCAATGGTCCCTCCTAACAATCTTGGACCCGATCTCACCGGCAAATCGCTTAATCAAACCCATTTCGTAGGGATTGTTGGCTCTTTGATGTATCTAATCGCTTGCACTGCATATTCAATTCTCACCGTCTCATAGCTAGATATCAATCCAATCCCAAAGAATCCCACCTCACCGCAGCCAAAGAATACTCGGTACTGAAAGGAACCCCAAGCCTTGGACTTTATTATCCAAAGTGCTCGTGGTTTGATCTCAAAGGATACTCGATTTCGATTATCTTGGGCAGCAACATGGACGTAAAAGCACCTCGTGGTCCCGTCAATTCCTTGGAGGAAAACCGTTTGTTGGAGTGCTAAAAAGCAAAGAATCGGTGGCTATGTCTTCACCGAAGTCAATATGTAGCTGCGCCGCAGGATGTTATGCCAATGTTCTATGGATGAAAAGTCAACTCAAATGACTATGACATCCATTTCAAAATGGTACCCATCTTTTGTGACAACACAAGTGCAATTGCAATCTCCAACAACCCCGTCCTTCATCAAAGAACCAAACACATTGATATCGATATCATTTCATCGTGGATCACATAATGAAAGGAGACATAGAACTTCATTTCATCCCTCACGAATATCAACTTGTCGATATCTTCACCAAACCTTTGGATGAGCCTACCTTCGTGAGACCGAAATGAATTAGGAATGCTTGACATTGAAAGTCGTGCATCCGAAAACCAATCTCGATGAGTTCGTGAACTGGTTCGCCTCCCCGAACATCCAAAATCAACCCTCACCGAATGAGTAAGACTCACTCAGGTCCCCGATGAAAGCATTGAACGAGTAACTAAATGCTCCAAGTATTAGTTACTTTAATGTCCTAGGTTGGTAATCCCACCAACTTAATATAGGAATAAATGTCCCACTGCCGGGAGTATCATCATTTACCTCACACCACTTGGCATTAAATGCCTTCTCTCACATAAAATATCCCATGAATATTTTATTATCGCTAAAGTGCACTTTTATCAGCATTACAATGCTTTTCCTTGAAAGATGGGAATTTATCACAGAATGTAGTAGGTGGCATTAAATGTGGAATATCAAACCATCTCAAAAAGGTCTTTACATATCCACACTTATACAAAACCACCCCTCTCACTACTCTATAAATACCTCTTCAAAACCACTTAAACACACACAAATCAATTTCGCAACTAAACTCTGTCAAAATCTTTTCTCAAATCCGGAAATATTTGTGTTCTCAAACCTCTTTTGAAAACCCTCCTTGTAAACATTTACAAAGTTTTTCATCACAAACTAGAGATCTAAACACTTTGATTGTTCTCCCAAACGCTTTTTAAAACCCTAAAAACTTCTTTAATAGAAATGGCTAGAACACAATCTCTCGGGGATCTCACTAACGTTGAATTCAAAACAAACAATGTCATAGGTAATTTGAATACCCGAAAATGTCCCAACCTATAAAGACATTGTAAAATTTTTATTCAACCGCCCACCAAAACGGCCTTTGTAAATGTCCTCGGTGGTGTACCCAAACTACCTCGTGGAGTTTTGGGCAACTGCTAAAACCTTTGACCCGACACCTTCTCTCGATGAGAATAACCTTAGACCACTCGGGAGTATCTCATCGAGTTCGCCTTAATGGGGCAACAATACACCTCGGATTACAAAACTTTTGCACTTCAACAGGTTAGATTACAACAAAGGTGTTTATGTCGCCCATCCCGAACCTTCCACGGTGAAGGATGGGTTAAAACAAATCGTTTGGATCCAACATTTTGGACAAGACCCAAATACTAAAAGTTCATTCCCGTGGCTTGGAGGATCCTTTTCACTTTTGTGATTCGGTCCTCGGCGGGAACCACTCATCCACCGAACAAAGTTAACTCTATTCACTTGATGATGGCATACCGATGAATGGGGTCACTATCGACATAGGGAGATCATTTACGTGATCTTGTAACGGCTACAGAGCAAAACTAGGACTGTATATTTCGTATCCTAGGTTTGTCTCTTGTGCTTTACAATCACATCGGTGCCAATTATACTCGGGATGAAAAATTTGGAAATTTACACGGCATCCCGAGTCCTTCAAACTTTCAAAAGGACCCATCCCTTGTCACACCTATTGAATTGACGGCCCATATGGTTGTCAGAAACAACCGTGAGGGATCGATGTCTCCAAACCCCGCTCTAAAGAGAAAGGGAAGTCTCGATCGACTAAGACTAAACCAAAGTCTCGGGGCCACGAGGCTTCTGGAGCACCGCCAAGAGGCACAAAAGCTCGAGACCAAAAGACACCCACCCACTGTGCAACAACCACCCGGGACAACGAAGGACACCGATACATCACATCAGTGCCGCTTGGTCACATCTACTACTCCCAAGATCCGAGGAAACAAACAACCGGCGGTAGGGGGCGCCTTCCGCTCGATGATGACATTAACAAATCCAAGTCTTTGTCGAGGGCACACCGATCGATCCCAAAGACTCGGGGAAACAAACAACCCACCGATAGGGATACAACATTCATCGACTCGCTAAAGGCACTGGAAATACCCACCAAGGTCTCGGGGGTCATCGGGGACAAAGACTCTGAGGAAAGGAACAACCCACCGATACGGAACCCAAAACCAATCCTCGACTCCAGAAGATGCTGGAAACTCCACCGTGTGTCCGAGGGGTCCACGGGACAAAGACTCGTGAGGATCAATACCACCACGATATGGAACCCATTCCCACTCCCTTGTTAGCTATTGCGGATGTTCTTGAGCTATTACATCGATGATGAACTGTTGAAAGTGATGAAATTATTTTATCGCCAGGAGAGTATGTGACGCCGAGGTTCAATCCGAACAAGAGCACCGATCCATCGTGAGCGATCGAGTCACCATTTCAAATCAAGACAATGACTCACCTCCTCCTCCAACTCGGCGAATTTCGTTTTGACAATACTCTTCCACTCACCGAAGACAAGCGTAAAAGTGGATCACTAGGGCTTCAAGGAGGTTGTTTTCTCGGGTTCTCGAATGCTTTGGGACCAACACACCGGCGGTACCGCCATTCTGCCGACCTTAGATCCGATGTGGTCACCTTCAATGAAAATGTTCACGAGCACGGATATCTCAGTACAACCATCTTGTCAACTGGATGAACACATGGTTAAGTTCCTCAAGCATCTTGAGCATGTTGGGGTGACAATTGATGAAATCGTGGACGCCATCAAAGAAGACCCAGCGCTCAATGCCAAAGTGCCGGAGGCCATTGAGGCATATGCAAAAATTCATCCGTGCTCACCGACCTTATAGAGATGCTCAAGTCTGCAAATGTTCGTGGTCTTCAAACTTCATTCGGACTCTTCAGATCACCATGGACTCACCGAACACTCAGGTAGCTACCTTGACTCAGCCTCGTCTTCTATGGCTTGGAATCTTGGGCCACGAATGACCGCTTTGGAGTTATCTCATGCGAACTTGATGCAAAGGTCATCGGTCTTCGTGCAGATATTTGAAATAAAGGCCATGATGATCGAAATCTATCAGCCTTCAAAGGTCAAGCTCGCTCGTCCCCTCAAAGACCTACTCCAACTCTTGCCCTCACCGACGCTACTGACACAAATTGAGGGAGAATATTGTCAAGAAACTCCTCATCACACCGAGGGGAGCAAACACCACCGGCCTCATTGCTCAAACATCATCATCATCAAGACCGGCCTCAAGAAGCACTCAATCACCTCTCTACCACCTCAATCATCAACAATAACAACAACACCGGCAAGATGACAACAACTCCTCCCATGTTGCATCATCCTCTCAGCCTGGACAAAGGCAAAGGCATCTTGACAACCACCGAGCCCGAGAGGATTCCTACAATGTCGGTGACACCGAGTATCTCTTCACTCCTCAACAAATAACCAAACACCTTGCCAATGAAGAAAGGAAATTGAAACAAGTCGAGGATGATAAGAAGAATAAAGAGGCAATGACCAAAGTGATTGCCAAGAAGTCAAAATGTGGAATAGATGCAAGCAAGCTCAAAAGGGTCGCAAGATGTAAGTTCATGGAAGCTCAGTCGCTCGAATGGCTGCAATGAGAGCTCGCGATTAAGAAAAGAGAAAGAAAAGCTGAAGCTCGTGCAAAGCGAATTAAAGAATACAATCGACAATGACCACCAAGGCTTCTGAAAAATCATCGATGTCAAAATCATTCCCAACACCAAACCCTTGGCTATGAATGTTTACGAGGGATGACAAAAGACACTTTGAGGTTCATGATCCTTAAAATTCAGTGACTTTGGGATCACCGAACTTGATGAACTTGGTCCGATCATTGGAAAGAAGCAAAACAAGGTGGTCAAGGATCCGATGAAAATGCTCGAGAAAGATATGAAAGGCGAGGATGCACCAAATTCAACTGGAATTCCTTTGCCTTGACCGCACCTCGAGGATCTCAACCACAAACTTCCACGGCAAAAGGAAAAGAGTTGAGTTCCAACCCGAGATCAAAGTGCACGGCCTTGAATGCAATAGAGAGCTGCTGAGGGAGTTAAATTTGTGAACCGCCTCGGTGATTGAAGAGCCCGAAGAGGGCTATCCCACATTGATGTTCATGGAACCCAAAGATTCCAAAGATGGAGTGACATTGATCAGCCGAGTAGCCGCAATGATCGACTATATTCCTGGCCTCTCGGATCCAATCCCAAGAACGTCGGTTTTGTCAAGACCGAATGCTAAGATCGAGACCATCATGACAGAAAACACTCATCACCAAGAAAGTGAAGCTTGAAGCCTTGGTATCCATCTGGATTGACATCTATTTATCTTCTTGTACTAGTGATAGGAATTATGTAATCGATCAATAAAAGATGTATGTTTTGTTAGACTACTCAAAGTTCCTTATTATATTCATTAGTACATTCAGTGTAAGAAGAAGCCATTAGCTCACTTACATCGATCAAACACTTAGGCTATTTGTATATCCAAATAGGGAGGCCATTGGGTTCGAGAAAATACCCAAACCCTTAATCTTGGATTTGAATAGAAAATATCCTAAGTGTTCAAACCGTTAAACACAATCAGTCATTTGGCGATAGTCTCTCAAAGGAGCCATCTTCGAGATACTTAGTGCGAGGCAAAGTATCGCCTCTCCACTCCAAGGCGGATCTTAAAGGGTGGAGACTAAGTAAAGAAGAAGATGGTGGATTCGGTGGTGATGACAATAACTCACCGAATCCCTACGACTCTCTCAACTGTTAAACATCAAGACAAATGAAGAAAGAGATCAAGGCTCTAAAGATCGAAGAATGAGTCGGATAAAGGAAAGTTTTACCCGGATAAAACTAAGTCCTCAAGTCTTTATCCGCCCACGCATGGTCACAATCTTCTAAAATCATATCTTTCCATTTATAGTAAGCGATTCTCTCGTCAAAGGAAATAGTCTGCGCCTACTATAAATAGAAAGACAAACAAGAATCGAATCCTTCAAGATTCATGTTTGCCGAGTTCTATGTTTTGTCTTCTAGGTTAAAGTTAAATATCACACTTGTATAAATAGCATTAGAAGAAGAGTGAAAAGTTTAAGCCAGGAATTGTAAAAACACACACACACAAGCCAACTTTTCACCTCCAAATACAACTTTATCCTTGAGCTAGCTCAAATGGGTTCTAAGAGTTGTGCTTAGACTTAGCCTAAGCTTGAGAGAGTCACCCAAACTTTGTCATTTTAATCCCAAGTACTATTCCGCAAGTACTTGGGTAACGTATTCTTTTGATTTATTTCTAATAAGAATATGATGTTGAAAATTACCTCGTCTGTTTTACTTATGTTAATTTCAGTCATTATTCACTGTTAATATTGTTTTACGTACTTAATTGATTTTAAACAATAGTGAATAGGGAACAACAGTGTTTAATAAGTTCGAATATATACCAATAAGCTATGTGACATGCTAATAGATCTGTGAAGAAAAAGGTTCGACCAAAAGTATCTTGTAGAGATTAAAAGAAAACGAACCGATCTGAGATCTCATGATGTTATTACCATTTAATGAGTAAAGATGGTGATGATTTTGGTTATGGCATACGTTGAATGATATTGGGAATAGGATGGATTTAGGTCAGATGATGTTATTGATACAGTAAGGTTTTTAGTTTTGTGTTAACTAAGATGTTGGACCAATGATGGTGATAACTTGAGGTCGTTTGTGGTATATGGTTTTGTGGTCTCATGGTCAACAAAATGCATCAACTACTTCTTCACTATAGTCAAGTATCAGCAGGTTAGGGTCAAAACGCACACCCTTTTAACAAACCACTCTTAAGCACAAACCGCAGTAGAGTCTTCTTCTTTACCATAACTGTCAAACCTCATCATTCTGTCAAACCGCATACTTATCCAACCGCATGAACCCTGCAGGCCAAACCGCACCCAGTACTTTCTCTTATCAAGACGTATATTCAGTTTACAAACCGTATACCCATCAAACCACAGTTGACTTATGAGTCAAAACGCATAAGTACCAGAAAAACCGGATCTAGACAAATTCATGGGTCAAACCGCATGGTAGACTCAAACCGCATAGAAGAACAAATTGCAAACCGCATACAAGAACTCAAATACCCAAACCCAGAAAAACTGTTAAGACTTGTAACAGATGACCACAAAAACGATTGTACCACTTAGATGCAATAAGACCGTACACCTTACAACAGTTACCAAACTGTTAAGAACTTGTTATAAAAAAACTTGTCAAACTGTAATAAATCTGTTAAAAACCTTTTAACCACATTAGATTAAAACAAGTAAACATGTTCAAAATCAGTTAACACACATAAAACCAAATTTAACACCATCATAACCATCATCAAAACTACATAAACCGCATCAAATACACCGAATCTGGACAAACCGCTTCAGATACATCGAATCTGGACAAACCGCTTCAGATATATCGAATCTGGACAAACCGCATCGCTAAGTCAAACCGCTTCAGATACAACGAATCTGGACAAACCGCTTCATATACAACGAATCTGGACAAATCGCTTAGTCAAACCGCTTAGTCAAACCGCTTCAGATACAACGAATCTGGACAAACCGCTTCAGATACAACGAATCTGGACAAACCGCTTCATAGAACTTGACAAACCTCATCCATGAATATGACCACAAACCGCATCTAAGCAACTCAGATTCAAGCTAGAAACACTTTTAAAACGATCAGAAACTTAAGAATACGGATTACCAAGCATCAACAAATTGTATCAAACATTCATCACAACACATAGGCCAAACCGTGAGTCAAACCGCATCATAAAATGAGTACTAAACAGCATCAAACGCCGCATAAAAACCATACAAATCATCAAGAACAACACAACCTTGGCTCTGATACCAATTGTTAGGATCATACTTTTATGTTGTTTGATGATTCGGGTGGCCTAGGATGGTGATAAATCAAGTATGCCATGTTTAGAGAGAGAAAGAGATGAGAGGGTGATTCTAGTGAGAGAAAGTAAAACAAAAAAAATGAAAGGTTAGATTAGAAGCACCACCCTTCCAAGGATGGAAGGGTATTTATAATTACAAAGAATACGTCCTCCCGACGGATGTGGATCGTGGCATACGGTGGGTAAAGACCGTCCTTCCTCCACGGTGTTACTCTAAGCGAATAACTAAGCTAATAACTAACTAATAAACTAGTAAATAACGATATGTCTACGAGCTAACATATGATAGACAATAGTTGGGTGACTCAACACTTCACTATGGATTTTATAAATCTAACATAAAATGAGTGGCAATCGATGCGAAACTAACTAATCCGTTTAAATTTGTTAGACAATTCAGCAACAACCAAGTATGATACAAAAGTTTAGTATTATACGCACACGATATACCTCGAACACCCTTTATTAACACCAATAACGCTTCAATTCGAGTCAGAAGAATGTTAAGAACTAGCATCCCTCCTCATCTCTATTTATAGAGATGAGGGGGAAGAAACCTACATCTAGTCGGTTAAGGAAACCACAACCGACCTAGATAAAGCCTGCCTTGCCTTGCACTCCAAGCTACCTAATCCTAGTTTATGTCTAACACCTAATCTAATTACAAAGTACACTTATGTCTCTAATCTTTGTTTAAGTTTACTACCAATATATAATAATTTCCACCTTAGGAGTAACACTTAAACATAACCGATACTTAACACCTTTTCCTTTTACTAGAACCTCGAAGTGGGGACCACCTTGTCAACCAGGAATTATACTTCAGTAGTTTTCCTAGATTAACTTCCATAGAATCCTTTAATTTCTTCTTTCAGCAACATTACCCTTTGCACCTTCTTGACCAGGTACTCCGGTTACCATAATGTTTGCCCTCACCTTTATACCAAGGTTTATATTTTCCTTCTCATTTACTAAGCAGTCCGTATTTGTCTTTTCTTCAAGTTGCTCATCCTTCAACCGTCTTTGAGCCACTGCATCATCATCGTTACAAACCTGAAAAGCCTCATCTTCACGATTCCTTTGATTCCCCTGCAGTTCCACCTCAACCCAAACATGTTCATCAACCTGTACTCCATGGACTACTATTTTAACACCAACACGAAGTTGTTTGAACCCATATTGTTTATGACCAAGTTGTTTAAACCTAACTTGTTTATGACCAAGTTGCTTAAATCAAACTTGTTTTGAACCTCCATGCTTTTGCACACTAAAATCATCACTTTCGCTCCAAGAGTATACACACAATTATTTCTCCTGATCCCGGTCATCATAACCCGACAACCTTTGATCACCTCAACTCTACCAATTTGCATCTTCACAGTATAACCCTCTTTTCAAGAGTACCTAATGAAATCAAGCTTTTTCTTAATCCTAGAACATACGACATCTTCTAGTATAAAGCTTGAACCATCATACTAGCTATATCTTCACTTTTCATGTTCTATGATAGTGCATGTCACAGTATCAACTAACTGAACCAAACCACCATCAACATCCTTGAAGTCATACAAGAAATCTCTCCTAGGTGTCATATAATAAGACCCACCTAAATCCATTACCAATTCAGTCATCTCATCATTCCCAACCACCACCAAGGCTTCTCTAAAGTAGGCACTATCGTTGTCATCAAAAGAATCAAAATCCTGATCATGCTTACCCTTCCTGTCAAACCCACTTGACTTCTTCATTGGACAGTCTCTCTTCAAATAACCCTCTGAATGACATATAAAGCACTTGAGTTTACCAGTTCTTAAACCACGAACTTCCACAAGAATGAGCTTTCCTTGAATGATTAGACCCTGCCCTTACATATAACCCATCACCAGTTTCTTCCTTTGTGCCTTTAGTTCTTTTCTTCAACTCTCTTGAATTTAGAGTCGCAAAACATCCTACATTGTCAAGGATTCCCTCACATACAACAATGTCTCTACAAATTTTTGTAAGGCGATGGCAATGACGTAAGTAACATAAGTTCCTAATCCTCATCCTCAATCTCGATATCAATATTCCCTAAATGAAGTATCAACTTATTAAACTCATCTATATGATCACCCGGTTTCGTACCTAGACTCAAATAGTATGTGTACAGCTTCTTTTTCAGATACAGTCTGTTTGCTAAGGACTTAGTTAGATACAAACTAGTCAACTTCATCCAAATTCACCTGCAGTTGTATCCTTGGTAACTTCCGTAAAACACGGTCTCACAAGCATATAATCAAGGTATTGTATGCCTTTCATCAAATCAACCTTTTACCTCTTCCATATATCGGGTAATGTCTACAATGCATCATCACATCCTATTGTACCATCAAAGCACGCATCTTTATTTGCCATAACCCCAAGTCATTCTTCCCATCGAATTTATCATGTCAAACCTAGTTATAGAACTAGCAATTCTTCTTATACCTTGCTAAAAACTTTGTCAAGGTGTTTCTTAACCAACTTTACCGACAAGCCTCACAAGTCGTGTGCAATATACCCCTTGTTGCTATAAACCCTTCTTGTTAATCGAATTAATTAGAATAACCCTAAACCCTCGATCTTGAACAAGCAAACCCCATCGTAAACTTGATACCCAAGAAAACCACGATAAAAAACTTGAACCACAAGAAAACACGCAACAAGCAACCCTTCAAGTCTGATCGACCTAAACAACATTAGATCGAAAACACTGTTTAAGAAAATCCCTTAAGCACGATCGGGTTTATAAGAAACTCCGCACACCCAACTTGTAGTTAGTGATAGGAAAAAATAAGCCAATCACTTATTACCGTTTCTTCTTTTTGTCTTCACGTGCAAGCATATTTTTGAATAACACAAAATACATGCTAACCATTTCGTCGTCTTTGTCTCAGTAACCTGCTACTTCTCGCGAACCCGAACCTTGAACAAGCTCGACACCTCAAATTAACTCGAAACCTTGACCGAGCACTCGAACTTCAAGACTACAATACTGGCGACTCTAATACCACTTGTTGGACATTTACGACAACAACCCGAAGTCCAATACACAGAAACACTAGATCATAGGTCATTCGTCGAGCACAAGTAGCAACCTTCAACACAACCGGTTAAAGAACACGAGAGAAACCAGAAAAGAATACACAAGTTTAGTATTATACGCACACGATATACCTCGAACACCCCTTTATTAACACCAACAAAGCTTACAATTATAGTCAAGAATAATGTTAAGAACTAGCATCCCCCTCATCTCTATTTATAGAGATGAAGGGGGAAGAAACCTTCATCTAGTCGGTTAAGAAACCACAACCGACCTAGATAAAGCCTAGCTTGCCTTGCACTCTAGTTCGTTTGTAATACAACAGTTAAAATATTTATAAGTTTTTCCGTTAGATTTAATAATCACTTGAGGACAAATGATAATCAATCTTCCGGAGTCGTATTCCACAACGAGATTTGAATTGAGATTTACGTTATTGTCTTTTGTTTGATGCTTGATTATCAAATATTTTTGGTTTTGGATTTTTAAAATGATTTTTAAAACTAATTAATCTAATAGGAAATATTTCTAACTAATTAAAATAAAAATAACAACTAATGACGAAATAAAATTAAGCTAAGAAAATGATAATAAAAGCTATGCTTGTCAAGTGAGGTGAAAAGGTAATTGAGTGTGAATAATCTATTAAGCCCTTTTAATTTATACATCGAAATAAAATTATTTTACCATGATTGAGCATATTGAAAACAATCGTTTTCTTCTTGGTAATAATCACAAGATCTAGATAATCAATTATCCAAGCGGCTTTTGCCGTTAAAACAATTA
This sequence comes from Chrysanthemum lavandulifolium, assembly GCA_022545495.1. Taxonomy (NCBI): domain Eukaryota; kingdom Viridiplantae; phylum Streptophyta; class Magnoliopsida; order Asterales; family Asteraceae; genus Chrysanthemum; species Chrysanthemum lavandulifolium. The sequence goes on from CM040238.1 coordinate 27,499,593, forward strand.
ACCAAATAAATCTAAAAATAATCCGGAAATTATTAATCAATAATCTTCGATACCCGTTTAAAAAACTATTTTCTCACGACGTTGGTTTATTTTAAACACAATTCTTTATCTATGTAAAATGACTAGATTTAAGTAATTTCTAAGTTTTTCACACTAAGATAATATCAATACTCACTTAACAAGCATATAAAAATATATTCACTACACATGACTACTAAACCAACAATAATAATCTTAATAACAATAACCTTTTTCTACACTAAATATAAAAAGCTAAACGAGAAAGGTAAGAAATTAGAACCCGATCTAAACTAGGAGACGAATAAAACCACCTGATTTTATAAACTTGTAAAATTATAAAGTTTATTTCTTTTTAAGCAATTAAATAACCAAATAATAAATAAAGTTTGTGACTGTATTAATTAATTAGCAATTTAAGACTAAAAAGCTTCAAACTTTAGTGATAAACAAGCTTATAAAACCCTTAAGCTCCTCGCTTTAGTTTGAGATGATTAAAAAGTAAGAAAGATCAAAACTTTATTAAAATTAGAACAAAAAAGCAAGAATATTAATCAAATAAGCTATGAAAAAGCTTAGTGATTTAAAAAGTACTAAAATTTAATAGAAATGAGCTAAGAAAAAGCTTAAAGATTAAAAAAAAATTAACTAAAAATGCTAGATCTAGAGTAATAAGCTAATGAATAACTTTTAATAAAAGAAAAATTAATAAAAATCAAATCTTTTGGTTTTTATAAAGTATTTTATAAAACAAAGATTAGATCTAAATTTATAAAAGCTTTTAAAACAAAATACTAAAGAGTCTTTATTAAATAATTTGAATCTAAATAAAACACAAAAGTAATAAGTTTTCATTCTTAGTGAGCGAGAAAAGTAAAGAAAATAAAGAAAGAGGAGAGTAGAAGAGAAAAATAAGCTAAGGATTTTAAATAATTTCATCATCTTCATTAAGTAAAAAAATAAGTTGATTACTATAAATAAAATAAAAGACCGTGTGTGTCTAATGTCGGATCATCTATTTATAGCCGGTGTTGATCTTCGCGTCGTTTTTATCTTACCTACATGATAAATGCATTCTTGTCTTGCATGCAACATGCATTCTGGTGTTATGCGATATGATGTAAGTATAAAAAAAAATAAAAAATAATGTGAGTATCAAACCCCAAAATGTCCCAATAATAGTTCTCGATGATTCCCAAGGATAGCACCCTATCCTCATATACCATTCTTATCAGCGCCACATGGAGGGAAATGGAGGTTGGAGGAATTTTAGCTGGTGCGAGTGGAGAGTGGGAACATGATCACGCGCTCCTTGGAATTAAATTTGGAGATTGAAGGCCACATGCTGCTGACAAAATAGATACATAAATCTTTCAATGTTACTTCACATAACTGGGCCACATGAATTTATATTGGGCTTCACATTAGCAGCTGGGCTGCTTTCTTTTCGTGGACTACTTCTGGGCTTGATCATGTCGCTGGGCTGGATTGCTAGTGGGCTGCTGGATCATGGGTACTTTTAGGCTTGTTGCAGATTTTGGAACTTGATTCGATTAATTAATTGGCAAGCGATTTTGAGGAGACTCGGGTCGCTTCACGAGGCGAGGCCGGATCCGTTGGAATCGGTTTTTCGTACTCTTTCCAATGGTGTGCTTGGATAATTTTTACGACCTGGATTGAACCTCAAAAAAGCTAAAACGTCGTCAAAACTTATCAAAAAAGTCAGTTTTCTTTCATTTTCAAACCCTTATACATAGAGACATACTATTATACTAACACATATCTAACATATTTGCAATATAATTTGACATATTTCATGGTTAGTAGTACGATTTGACATATTTTTAGATATAAAATGAACTGTGTTTTACCACACATCAGAATACCCCACACTTAAGTCATTGTTGGGCACACACACAACATTATTTAAACACGTAGTGAAATAAAATATTTTAAACCACCTTAACTAAAAGTACCTCACATCAAACAAGAACAGAATATCAAGGGGTACAAAAATATTTTTCTTTGAAAACGCCCCATTTTAACCATAAAATAATTACAAGACAATAAGAAAATTTTAAAGATATATAAAGGATTTAAGAGCGAAACACACAAGCGGGTGTTTCACGGAATAAAGATCATCATCCTTGATTTTCACAATCCCAAACCAAGCTTAAAACAAAAACACAACTAAATATAAAATTAAATGCCAACCTTTACTCATAGATGCTAATTGTGTGCAGCGACTCTCCTTGCTCCCTTATTCCTAGTTCCTATAAAATTTTATTTTAAAGCGATTTTTCTTATTTCGATATTATATTTAGTCATATGAAGGCACCCGATTCAATAAATAATTAGTTAGTAATACTTCCCTAGAGAACGACTGCATATAAAAATGAGGTCCACATCAAGGTCCTAATTTAACACGATTTAGGGGATATCCTTTTTATCTCATCCGAAATAACTCATCTACAAGTCTAGAGACAGAAGCTCTATTTAGATATCCTCGGAATCCACGTTTGGTTTTTTTTTAAAACATTATAATTAAGCAGTATTACTCCTCGGTCCTTTAAACAACTGAGACAACGACAGCGAACCGTCAAGAAATAGTAGTCTTATTTCGACTTTGGAATTTCCTCCACCTTTTGAAATCGAGTCAGCGGTATCGAGGCAAGTCGGAAGCAGAAACCTTTATCGGCTTTGGATTATTATGACATTTACCTCCAACCTTTGAACAACTGAGATAACGGTAGCTAACCGTCAGGAAAGAGTAGTCTATTTGGCTTTAGTTTATTAAACTTTATTAGGTGCAAACCACAGGTCCTCTGGTCTTTCAACATTCAAAACAATAGCAGAAAACTATCAATAATCAGTTGTATTATTTCCCCGTAACAATGGCAGTACCTTGATGTGTACCCAATTTTCATATGCAGGAATTCTATAAAAAATGATTAAAAACTAACAATCATAAAAACCGCGCATCTTTATTTTACGAAAACATTATTATTTTTACGTGTTTTTTAAGTGGTGGGAGCAAAAGCCACAATTTAACGCTATGAGCTCTAAAGAGAACCAACTACTTTTCTGACAGCATCAACTTATATTCAACTCTATCATTTTTGTTCTTTGCAAAATTTTAAGTTTTGCAAAAGCTCGATCTCAAAGCTAAGAAAAGCTAGAGTGTAATACTTAGTGAAGTCAAAATCTCCCTTGTTCAGCCTACTTATTTATACACAAAATAGATTTTTTATTTTAATATATAACATAAATCGGTTAAAAACGGGGTTGCATGTAGACCAGACAAAAGCAAGAAAAGTCATATTTCGATAAAAATCCACCCCACACTTAAAACTTAACATTGTCCTCAATGTTTTAAAAATTACGGGAACCTGCAAACACACATAGAAAGAAACACAACACCACACTAATCCAAAAACCACGACACACTTATTCAAAATAAAAAGAAGAATAAAGATAGATAGATAGATAACACGGGTTGCCTCCAAAAGCGCTTGTTATCGATAAGGTTTTAAAATGTACCTTTTTAGGGGTCGTTTAAGCCCTTATTTGATCACTTTTGTATCCGTTATTACTTAATATCGTTCCTTTTCACTTTTAGGTCTCTTGAAGGCAAATTCTTGGAATGGCACTTATTTGGACGAAAAGGCGCGGATATCTGAAGAAAATGGCCAAAGTCGAGAATCGAGACACTCAGTGCTTTGAAACACAAGGGGCGTCGGTGTTATCTGCGACGCCGTCGGAGCACATGTTGTGACGATCTGATAGCCAAATTGCTTATTTTCAAGTGGCGGTGTCGGGGCTTTAAAGAGTAGGTCGTCGCAACTCGAGGCGGCCTAGATTTGATCGAGCGGCGTCGGAGGTTTGAAGAGGACGGCGTCACAAGCATAAGGTGGCGCGTCGCAAGACTAACGTGGCCAAGGCGAAACCCTAATGATGGCGACCGGCGGCGTCACAAATCATAAGGTGGCGCGTCATGAATGTAATCTTATATATAGAATCCGAATTTTTCGGTTTAGTGTGTAGTCTTTTGGAGTAAAACCTAAACCGAACCAAGGCATCTTATACGGTATTTTAGGGTTCAAACCCTATCTTACACCAAGATAAGTGCTTTACTTCATTAATTCAATTATGTCTTCAATTATTTGTGTGTATGCTTGCATGTTCTCCATGTCCGGCTAATTTACTAGTGTGTTTGCTTAGGGAATATGAAACTTAACTATTGGATATTGATTGGTTGTCTCTTATCTTAATTGTTAATGATCTAGTAATGCTGCGATAGGTCATTCGTTGTGTAGTTAATGCTTGATTAATCTTTGTGAACCTTAGACTATAACACCTAGAGTAGTTGTAGGCTAAATCATCCAAAGAGTACCTTAGAGTTAGAGTTTATAAATCCTAGAGATTTTGTAGACGAGACCCTTTGGTAGTTTCAAAGAGTTAGGGATAAACGCATACCCTACGACCTTAGACACACAACGCGATTAAGAATAAGGGCGTGACAATTCAACCATCAATAGGAGATAATTAAGGAGTAATAAAACCTAAGTAAACACATCTTTAAATCATCATCGAGCACACAATAATTAGACATAGACTACCTCACCTTAGTTAATTAGATAATTAGATAATAGAGTAATCGGTGAAATACCAACCCCAAATCAAACCCGAGATTCGTACCTTTCCATTTCTAAAAACATAAAAGATAAAAAATAATCTTCCTCAACCCCAACCTTAGCGTAGTAACTCCTCACTAGCATTCCTATTCCCTGAGAGAGCGATATCAATTCCGTGGCTTACCTAATACTACACTACAACGATTAGGTTCCTTTGCTGGGGTGTTGAAAAACTTGCTCGACGAAAAGGAAGTTCCTTTGACCCGAGCGGCGTGTGGCGTTATCAAGTTTTGGCGCGGCTGGGGAATAGAATAGCTAGTTAGTAGTCCACCTCGTTTAGGTTTCCTTGTGATTCCTATCAAGTAAGCCTTTTCTCATTTTTAGCTTCCTTGTAGTCTATCCCCTTCTTTGTGTTTGTGTTCGTAAAGCCCTTTTCATTTGTCGCTATGGCAAGTGAAATTGCATTTGAATCATTAACAAATGAGGAACAATTGAATTCCATGATTGGATTGGTTTTATTGTTCTAATGAATTTGTGAGTGAACTTAGAGATATCAAAGGAGGCGGGTGTAAGGTTGGATGGGTTTGATAAATTTTGTGCTTGTGTGGCTTCTATTCAGCGATCATTGTTAGAATCAACTCCTTTTAGTGAGACCCTCGGAAATTTTTGAGAAAAGCCTCCTAAGCATAAACCATCGGTTGTTACAACTTGAGGAAATGGATAAGGAGGATTTATCTAACTTAGGCATCATGATCAAAAGACCTAGTCTTTAAGAACATGGAACCTAAACCCGAACAAGATTGTGAGATGGTTAGAGTTGAAATACTTAGTTGCATGTGTGGGATAGATTTCAAAACATATGACACACATGAGGAATCCTTTAGGCAAATAGAACATAGTAGTCAAGTTTTTGAGAACAATTCTTATGAATCGGACCAAGAATTTGAAATGGCTAAAGAAGGATTTGAGATACTTAGGAGTGTATTTGGGTTAGATCATACTAAAACACGTGATGAACATTTAGGAGTTCTAGATATAATGGAGAATGAGGTGGAAACTCCAAACCCACAATCCCTACCATCACTTGAGGAACACACATCGCCTATAACTTACGGGAAGAAGTAGAAGAGACTATAGGAACCCGATTGATATAGAACCTTTGGACCAAACGCCACTAGAGAATGTAGGTTTAGATGCTTGTTGTCATGACCTCTCTTGGTCCTAGGAAGTTCTAATTTTGATGAACGAGCCTCGACCAAAACCTTACCCAATTTTCCGTCTTTAGATGTGAATCTTGGAATTGAATTAGGCCCCAATCCACCCATCAAAATAAATAATCCGGGTAGTTGCTTGATAAAGGTGGTAGACTCTAGGCCATGTAGAGTGGAAGCTAATATAGGAGTAACCCATGACCTTACACACTTATATCACCCATTCATGGTTGATAACAAGAAACATTATGGGTTTAAACCGGGTTTATTAGGTCAAGATGGATCCTTAACTAAGAATCTTTTGAAGTTGATAGAAGATGATCCATTTTAGGAGAGATTTGATTCACCCACTACACCAATAGACTTAGGTAAGGTTATAATGAATGGAGCACACTCCTTTGAGCATATAAATCACCCATCACCTCTCCTCACGTAGCAAATTTCCACCCTAAGGGTGTGTATCGCTACTATCACCCGCATAAGCTTAAGTGTAGGAAAACCTCCCTTTATCCGTTAAATAAGGGTAGAGTCAAGCTCGTGACTCGAACAAAAACAAGCGCTTCTTGGGAGGCAACCCATATGTATTTGTTTTCATTTTTATTTGTGTATCATATATCTTTTATTGATTGTTTATTCTCATGTTTAAATTTGTAAAAATGCTTTATTTTGTCTTTAACCTCGTCTTAATTACATATAAAGGTATTTTACATAAAGGATAAGTGTAGGGAGGATTACACACGTTTTCAAAAGCGTAAACATGAGAATTGCAATTAATTAAAAGATATACATGTGTGTTTGTTCGAGTCAAATGCTTGTATCGAGTCATAATGGATGTTTTGCGAAAATTTTTCCAGTTTTAAAGATGTAAATTTTCGAATTTTTCGAAAAATCGAGACCGGTTTTTGTCGGGATAACTGTGGCGTCGAGATCGCAACTGACGGCGTCGGGAAGGAGCAAAAACAACCGATTACTTTTTCTCGTTTTACGAGTTACTTATAAATTTTGGAATTTTCGGGTCTTAATTTTCAAGTAAAAACATCCATTCCACAAGCATTATATCCTAGTTTAGTAGAGTCTTATATATATTATTACCGCTTGATTTTACGCTTAGGTTTCGTTTGTTTTCTTCAAGTGTGCGGGTTTTATTTATCAAGAAGAAGATACATAAGGTTGGAAGGAGCTTTTCACGCATACATTCTTCTTGGAAAGGATTTAACCAATACTTCACACGGATCCTACCGAGCTAATCGGGGGTATTAGTTTCTTCGTTTTAATTACCTTCCATTATCATAACTTTGATACTTTTGGGAACATTGGGGACAATGTTCGGTTTAAGTGTAGGGAGGGAAAATAAAGCAGGAACTTTGAAACTATGCTTATCCTTGATTATTTGCTTTATCAATTGTATTTGTGTAATAAACCATGAGAAAATGTCGGTTAGGGTAATTTTGGCACCAAATTTAAAATTTTTCATGACATATAGGAGTGGGCCATTAGTCTTAATAAAAGCGTCTCACGGATAGGAAGTTACATGACTAGCACAAAAACCCTTTACCACCTAAATTCCACCCAAAATGTGAGGATCACCCTTAGATTAGTAGGAATTAAAGCATTCATTTTTAATGCTTAGTGTGTGAACCGGTAGTATAATAGATTCTAGAACTTGTTTTGTGATGCATCCCGAGATCGCTAGTAAGACTACACTTGTGTAGTTAGGAATAACTAAATGATAAGAGGCATTAGGATAACCCTTGTTTGATACCGTAATATAATTACTTCTTCCACATCGGTTGAGTAATTCCCCACACCTTGCGTTGTACTCATCTTTAGTACCACGATACCCTAGTTAACCCCTCGAGCCTATCCTTTTCGCGGTTCTCGTGATGTTTTGGTTTTCGAATATCAATGAAGAGCATTGTTTACACCCACCCCAAATGTACACCCAAATCGCCTTAGCCTACCTTGTATGCACTCACTTTTAGTGCATTATTGTTATCACCCTAAAACCCTTAGTTCAATTATCTAGTTGCTTGCATAAGTTGCTAAGTCGAGTCATATCCTTTGTATCTGATTTTGGGACGATTGGGACTCATGGGAAAAGTTAAAGTTTATGAAATGACGGGAAGGGCGTTAAATTCAAATTCCCTTTATTTGCGTAATAATGTACTCCAAGTGTTTTGATCTTTTCAATTCGGGTCAAATTAGTGTTAGAGTAATAAAAACTCAAGTGTAGGGATGTGCCTATAAATCCCTATCATTTTGATGTTACCGTAGAGGATGGTAGAGTAAAAGTGCATGAAAAAAATCGAAAAAAAAATATAAAAGAAAAAGAAAAAAATAAGTGTTGAAAAAAAAAAAAAAAAAAAAAGGGCTACCATCCTACATCTATCCTTTAAATTTATGTTTGTTTGTTTGAGTTATCTAGAGTTTAGAGTGTCGAGTCTTGGCTTATCAGCGCCATTCTTCGTATGCTTGTAACATAAAGATTTTTGACTTGCCACCACTAAATAGCCTATCCCACCAAACCCTTTGTTTCCCTACCGTAAGCCTAACATTACAACCCTTTAAAGACCTCTTTGATAGTCTTTCCTAGGTGCTTCATGGCGATGGAGGTTTGATCTATTCTCAAGCCTATGGTAATCTATGTACTAGGACCGGTTAATGAGTGTTTATCTTCCATTTCCAACTTGTTATATTTCATATACACGAGAGATGTAGTACCCAAACACCCCATGTGAGGTGCTAGTATGTAATTTCCGTGCTTGTTATGACTTTTGCGGTGGCTTATATGTGTTGTGGATTGTTCTAAACCAATGCTTCATGACCCCAACTTATAAATTAATTGGCCAAAGCACATTTGCTTGAGGACAAGCAAATACCAAGTGTAGGGATATTTGATAAGGTTTTAAAATGTACCTTTTGAGGGTCGTTTAAGCCCTTATTTGATCACTTTTGTATCCGTTATTACTTAATATCGTTCCTTTTCACTTTTAGGTCTCTTGAAGGCAAATTCTTTGGAATGGCACTTATTTGGACGAAAAGCGCGGATATCTGAAGAAAATGGCCAAAGTCAAGAATCGAGACACTCAATTCTTTTGAAACACAAGGGGACGGCGTCGGTGTTATCTGCGGCCCGTCGGAGAACATGTTGTGATGATCTGTTAGCCAAATTGCTTATTTTCAAGTGGCGGTGTCGGGCTTTAAAAGAGTAGGTCGTCGCACTCAGGCGGCCTAGATTTGATCGAGACGGCGTCGAGGGTTTGAAGAGACGGCGTCAAGCATAAGGTGGCGCCGTCGCAAGACTAACGTGGCCAGGCGAAACCCTAATAGCGGCGACCCGGCGGCGTCACAAATCATAAGGTGGCCGTCGCGAATGTAATCTTATATATAGAATCCGATTTTTCGAGTTTTAAGTGTGTAGTCTTTTGGGTAAAACCTAAACAGAACCAAGGCTGTCTTGTATTGTATTTTAGGGTTCCAAACCTATCTTACACCAAGATAAGTGCTTTACTTCATTAATTCAATTATGTCTTCAATTATTTTTGTGTATGCTTGCATGTTCTCCATGTCAAGCTAATTTACTTGTGTGTTTGCTTAGGAATATGAAACTTAACTATTGAATATTGATTGGTTGTCTCTTATCTTAATTGTTAATGATCTAGTAATGCGATAGGTCATTCGTTGTGTAGTTAATGCTTGATTAATCTTTGTGAACCTTAGACTATAACACCTAGAGTAGTTGTAGGCTAAACCATCAAAGTACCTTAGAGTTAGAGTTTATAAATCCTAGAGATTTTGTAGGCGAGACCCTTTGGTAGTTTCAAAGAGTTAGGGATAAACACATACCCTACGACCTTAGACACACAACGCGATTAAGAATAAGGGCGTGACAATTCAACCATCAATAGGAGATAATTAAGGAGTAATAAAACCTAAGTAGACACATCTTTAAATCATCATACGAGCACACAATAATTAGACATAGACTACCCTCACCTTAGTTAATTAGATAATTAGATAATAGAGTAATCGGTGAAATACCAACCCCCAATCAAACCCGAGATTCGTACCTTTCCATTTCCTAAAAACATAAAAGATAAAAATAATCTTCCTCAAACCCAACCTTAGCGTAGTAACTCCTCACTAGCATTCCTATTCCCTAGAGAACGATATCAATTCCGTGGCTTAACCTAATACTACACTACAACGATTAGGTTCCTTTGCCTAGGGTGTTGAAAAACTTGCTCGACGAAAGGAAGTTCCTTTGACCCCGAGCGGCGTGTGGCGTTATCCATACGATCTCGTTGGAAACTCCTCAAAGTAAGTCGCTAGTCTCAATAGATCTAAACATCGAATCGAAATTACCTAATGGTTCATCAGACATCCTTGGGATTAGAACAAGGTCATTGTGAGGTAAATTTTCTATATCACTAATATTAAAGTCAATTTCCTATCCCCCATTAAGAGGCGTCTATATGTTCTCCAAAAGGCAAGTCGATATCTAAATTTTCTTCTCCCAAAACATCAATACAAGGCAAGGGTGGTATGTATGCTAGTGGCGGAAATTGGACATGTATGGTACTTTATGGGCTATAATTATACACCTCGTCCATAGTAGTCTCCAAATCTCCCTCGTCACTCCCCTCGAGTTCTTTTAGGTGAATATGAGGATTGGGCATTTGAGTTTTAAGAACCATCTCCTAAATACGTTCAATTTCCAAAAACTAAATATGTAGATCAATAAACAATTGTTCAGACTGTTTTAGACTTTCTTCTAATGAAATAGAATAAAATCTTGCATATTTATCTCCTTTGGGAGGGTGTTGGGTGATATAAGTCTATGGAGGTTGGTCAAAATAAGGTGAGTCATAATTGTTACAAGGGACATGCTCATGACAAGCGGGTTCCTAGTTTGACAATCGAGAACTATGGTAAGGACCACCACGAATTCACAATAGTAAAAGCTGCGATGACTCGGTGAATCATATAGATATTGGTCATAATCAAAATTTTGATTGTTACACGGAACCTGCTCAAAGACAAGCATGTTCCCTGTTTGACAATCAAAACCTTGGTGAGGCCTACCTCCACAAGACTCACACGAGTATGTCTCCATCTCGTGTTGCAGAGGTTGGTTTAAGAATTCGGTTGTTTCATGGTAAGAATAAGGATTTTGGTCATAGACAAACCCGTTTCCCGATTCCACCATGCTACAGTGAGACAATTTCCACCATTATGAGGACCCCGCTGCGACAACAATAAAGGTAAGAAGAAGACATGGCGAAGAATTAAGCGGATATAGAGGATAAGAGAAATAAAGAATTAAGCAGTTAAGAGGATAAAGAAGAATATTTAAAAAAAAATTAATTTTTTTTTTTTTTTTGGTATTTGAATAATAAAAGATATTTGAAAAATAATTAAAGAAAAATATTTTGGATTTTTGAAAGTTTTTAAATTTTAGTGATTTTTTTTTTAAATCGAAAATTAACTTTCAAAAGAAATGATCTTCAAGGCACTAACTTGAAACAAAACTCAAAATCTTAACAAATCTCCTCGGCGTGACGCTTGCTGGTTCTTTTGTAATACAGGTTTTAATATTTATAAATTTTCCCTTAGATTTAATAATCATTTGATGACAAATGATAATCAATCTTCAGTCGTATTCACACGAGATTTGAATTAAGTTTACGTTATTGTGTTTTGTTTGATGCTTGATTATCAAATATTTTTTGTTTGGATTTTCAAAATGATTTTTAAAACTAATTAATCTAATAGGAAATATTTTAACTTCCAAATAGCTACCTACAACTAGACAACCAAAACAAAACCAAGCATAAATTAAGACACATCAACCTTTATGTTAACCAAAGGAAAACAACCTATCAAGTATAATATCATGGATGGCGTGACCTTTAATTGGGTTGAAGATAGACCACAATCATCAAAGTAATCATCATAATCATTGTAGTCACATGTACCATCTTTTCATTGCTCCAAAAGACTCCTCTCGTTCCTCCACTACAAAATATTAGTCTTTTAGGATATTCGAGAACTTCATCATCGTCGCTATCGAAACAACCACGTTACCCACGCTTAGGGAATGGGTTACCCACCTTGTTGAAGAAGTACCATGCTCCTTCTCTTTCAAATCAATCTTTTTAGAGGTTTACCATCATCAACCACAAGAGTAACTTTTCCTCAATAATTAGCTTTTCAATCTTTCCAATCTTTTCAACAATAGAAGTAGTACTAGTCTTGCCATAGTGGTTGTCTCCATAACTCTCCTCGACTTTCTAATAAACTCTTCTCCCCACACCTCCATTTTCACCCTTAGAAGAAATAGCAACAACGGTATACCATTATATCATTTTGGCAATCAAGAACCTCATCATCACTATCTTCTTCACTATTTTAGTTACCTTCTTACTACCAACCTCCAAATCACCCACATCTTTAGGAGAAACACTTGTTGCACAAGGAATACCATTATCATCGATTATCGACCATATCAAAAGCATCAAATGGGTTCGATTGTAATAATCATCCCACTCGTACTTGCCTCATTAGTGATTTTCTCCTTAGTAGCAACCGGCTTCTTGAAGCAGGTCTCAAAATTTTGGTTTAGCCTTATTAAGCAGGTCTGTTCTTGTCCTCCACAAACACACAATCACATGGCAAAATGTTTAATTTTCTTAGCTTATATGCAAAAGTAGAAAAAACAACTGATTTATGGGTATAGTGATCAACTTTTAGCAGCACATTTCACATTCAAATAATCTAGTTACTAAACTGCGGGTGTGATGTGTGCATCAACATAGCTCATTCAACCTTAAAGCATTCACAATATAGTTGACATGCATCAAGATTTAATGTGTAATGTTGTCATTACTATATATATTAACCTATCGAATAATCATTGCCATGCATTACTAATTTACTTATATAGTTTAAACGATCATGTAGCTGATGTGATGTGTAATATTGCTGATTGGTTTGACATGTTTCCGGTTTTACTTCAAGTTACTCCACCTGCCTTATTGAATGATCAAGTTGATGCTCTTGTTTTTTATTTATTTAATTTTTTGGTAATCATGATTTTTGACTTTTTTGGCCGACTAATTCACGAGGTTTGAACACACCATCACACATACTCAAACCAGGTAAAGCCCTCCTTTTTCAGGAGATTGACGTGGCCACTTATGATTGTTTGCACTTAGCAGAAATTGAACTTGAGACCTCACACATTTGACGAACTTAAACCATTTTTTGTTGCCCTTGCATGGGATTCTATTCGACCAAGAGGTATTGAAGTCCCATGGTTTCGTGTTGTTTGGTATTTAGGTGGTTTGTTGGCTGTAAAGTTCTCGAGCTTGTTGAGACATTTAGATTGCTTCTTTGTAAGTTTTAGAGTGACTCGATACCACTCTACCATGTAACAAACATTCTTATTTTAATTCCATTCACTGTGTATAAACCTATTAATGAGCGTTGATTAGGATCTGCTCGTATCTAATAACGGTCCTAAACATATGTGTCGATATCTTATTAGGACGAGAGGGACCACTTTTTCACAAAAATAATTAATTCACACATCTATTAGGCGCATAATGTAATCACATATTTTAGGCCTCCCAATCACTTTCCCCATTAATTACCCAATATATAGAGTCATATAATCATTTCTTGTGTTATATTGTACTTGTATCGACCAAATGCTCTTATTAATCTAACACGTTTTGCTAGGTTAGTCATTTTTATTTTGTGGTTTTCTTTATTCAATCAAATTCGGATATTAAAATTTGGAAGGCAAGGCAACAACAAAGTCACCTTATACCCAGCGACACGTCGGTTTTCTCTTTCTCCTCTCTTCCTCACCTTTTTGTGAACAAGACACTCACTTATACTCACCTTAACTTTTTTATTACTTTACAAAATATATAAGCGTAACTAATGAAAATAAAAAGCGAGCGTGAAATTAAAACATTACGTACACTTGAAATTAAAATAGTACATAAACTACAATTATTAAAACACAAACATAAGGAAGTTAAACACTACATAAACTTGAATTAAAAAAAAAAAAAAAAAAAAAAAAAACCGCATTGCTTTGATGTTTGTGGGTTTTTCTTGAGACATGGTTTTTAAAAGAAATATGTAGTTATAAAATATAAAGTGTAGTGTGTGTTTAGAAAATGGATTAGTGGGTATTTATGAGAAAAAAATGGGGTAGTGGAGTTTTGTTTTTTTTTTTTACAACCAAACGTTACAAACCAAACGGTCCATTTTTTATCCTAACGTACACAAACCAAACAGTCAAAAAAAATAATTCTCTTCGTTCAAGAAGGTGAGTAACTCACCTTAAGTTGCATAGGGGTGTGTGAGTGGCGCGTGAATTGGGGCATGGGGCTCGCGCGTGAATAGGCAATTAAGGTGACTCAAAATGAGTCCTTGCCGACTAGCCTTATGCTGCTAACTCAAATGTATGTCCTATTTGTTCAATATTTATTTAAATCTAACAGGCTGTTTTTTAGACATAAAAGAAGGAGTTGATTTTTTCTGGTTGATTCAAATCTATCTTAATAAATCAATACATGAGCCGATAGGAATGACTTCTTTATTAACATGAATAATGACTTACCACCCAAGCGTAATATATCTCAAAGGTTAGTTTGACAAGCAACCCTAGTCGTCGTGATCCATTTTGGACCCACCATAATATTGATTGAACCCTAATCTTCCTTTATAACTCATGCAGTTCATTCAATTGTTTTGGTGTCTAATAGAAGTTAACCTACTATCATTATCATTGTTGCGGATGTGGAACTAAATTTTGCTCTTGGCGCGGACAAAAAGTACCATTCTTGAATTCTTTCGATGTTATCTATATGTGTTGCATAACCTATGACAATTTCAAGGAATTCAATAATCTTAAACGCGTTTTATGCCTCAAAGATTACTTTAGAGTATGTATTATTATCATTACACGGTTCATGAGTTTTAGTTTGTTATTATATACGGTGTTTTTCTTTCTCTTTATCAATTATATATCCTTTTACTTATGAAAAATGGTTTGTAGGTCTAAAATACGAATCTACAATTATGGTTTGATCTTATCTTTAAGCCTATAAGTTACAAAACAACATCTTCATCAAAATACCGTTACATCATGGACACGCCAAGAAACTAGAAGCGAATATGAACATTAAACATAATGTGCCAACTTTTGATCTTTAACTTATGAGTTTTACATTTCTAATTATCGAAATGTGTAATGATTCTTTGTTTCATATAATAAATATAAATATTAAACCTTACTCGTACTAACAAACCCGGTAAAAGTAGTACATAACTATGTGAAAGCAGGAGAATATTAGCATGTTTACGGATGATTACTTCTTTTTGCTCGTGGTGATGAATATATTGAGCAGGACAATTAGAGATGGTAAAGCATCAAAAGCGAAAACTAGCCCTAAAAGATGGTTTATAACGGCTCGATGTCGTTATGGGTGGCGGTTATTAAATGTCGTTAGTCTTTGGCCTTGAGACCAAAATTAATTTTAAAACTAACTTAAAACTTCTACATGTCCTTAACTCATCTCAATAATCACTATGTATCGCGTAGCTCCGTTGGTAATGGGTGAAACATCTTTGCCACTAATCATTATACCACGCCAATTTGCAGCGAGCATATATAGTCACATGTCTCGAAAAGCGAGTACATGAACATGATCTAATGCAAATTGATAGATGGTCAAAATTGTCCGTTAACCAAACCTGACTTGCGCGCTCCTGTATATGTCATGCAAGTCGTGATACTATTAAAACACTACAAGTTAGTTTTTTTGTCCAAAGAACTCATTAAGTCTTTAGTTTGTAACCGTTGTTAGCCTCTAATTGTGTTAAGATCAGATTATAGCATAGTTTTAATTACTTAGTCCTTATGTTAAGACAATGGTTTATGTAAATATTATGTATGGGTCAAATTGCAGTCTGCACATGGGTCATATTGGTTAATCCAAACGACCCATTATAGGCAGTTATGCAAAATTTAGTTACTTGGCAGTTATCACCAAAAGTCACAATGGTTGATAGAAGAAATAACTGTCAAGTTGTGTCATTTAGGAAACTATATATATGTTTTCTACATCAGAAAACATATAACAACATTTCTAGTTCTTAATGCAATTTTGTTTTAGTATATCTCATTTCTATCCATTTTGTTACATTAATCATACGAGAATCACACACTGACTATCACAATCATGAAACATCTTTTGAAACCCAAAGTTGTTGGTCATAAGCATGTGTACAATTAGTATCGAGCTATGGCTCTCATCCACAGGAAAGACCAACCTTGGATTCCAAGCAGGAAGATATCTCTTGAGAGAAACTCTAAGAGATTGAACACATGGAACACAAAAGAAAGAAAATATTTCACCAAAAGGAAAGGAGATATTGGCACAAAGCTGTGTTGGAGAATGAAGCATTCAATAGCACAAAGAAATTAGAAGGCTTG
Source organism: Chrysanthemum lavandulifolium (assembly GCA_022545495.1). Taxonomy (NCBI): domain Eukaryota; kingdom Viridiplantae; phylum Streptophyta; class Magnoliopsida; order Asterales; family Asteraceae; genus Chrysanthemum; species Chrysanthemum lavandulifolium. Next base: position 27,515,972 of record CM040238.1, read on the forward strand.
AAGAAATTAAAGAAGAAAGTTATGGGCACAAAAGGGACAAGAAGTCCAAGTGCTACATCTGCAAAGAAAGGGACATGCATTACAGGCATGTGAAGATAAAAAGAAACTTGATGCTATGGAATTAGAACAAGAAAATGACATCACAAGAAGGTTCATAGCGAAGAATCCAAATACCACGAGAAATTTTTCTCACTTGTAGATTATATGATAAAGGTACAAACACAAATACTTGGAATGAAATGCGGTATGCAAGCAATCTTTACAAGTTTCATATGTGTCCAAGTAGAGCCTTGTTTAATGAAATTGATTACAAGTTTAAGATGATAGGAAGGAGGAAAATTAAAAAGAAATTTATTTTCTCCTATGGGATCGGTGATATAACAATTAGTGCTAATGAAAGCGGTGTTGTGATTAGGAATGTGCGATATACCCACAAGTGTCATTCAATATGCTTAGTTTAGAATTGTTAAAATCACAAGGATATAGGGTAGAGATCAATGATGATCTGTCTAGTATCTACTACATGTATCATGATGAAGATGGTGGAGAACAGGCACCAAGCAAAGAAGTAAGGAAAGAACAGGTTGGGCTAAAGGAGATTGTGGATGAACACAATCAATATTTGGAAGATCAGTTTGAGAAGGTGGACCCAACAGATGAGTGCTCTTTGATAAGAGGCTTAGAAGAATTGGATTGGAACAATCAAGATACTCAAGACTATATTGATGATGAGTATATCAGTTACAATGGAATCCTCTATGCTTTAAAGGTAAATTCCTTCTCAAGGTACCTTTCTTTTATGAATTTGTTGAAGAAGGATGATTTGTTATACAAAAATTGGGAGGTGTTCACTAAAAGGTTTATAGAATTAGTGAAATGGTTTTATCTTGTGCATATGAACTATGATGCGCTGGATACCATTCCACCTGTTGTTAGGGATGTGGAGTTGAATCTATTGTGTTTACATAAGGTTGTTGAAGGATTAGGAGGATATTTCTAGTTACTATAGGTGACAAATGGGGAGTGATATACAGTTACAAGGTTTAGACACCAAAGATAGTGATGCAGTTAGAATCTGTTATAGAAATTTTATTGATCTCATTGTGATATACAATGAAGCGCACAAGCTCCTTGGGGTGAAAAGAAAGAAGAAATGGGTGAAAATAGCAAAGAGCGGAAGCGAGGACCCGCCATGCGGAAGGAAAGCACGGTGAAGGATGGAGCACATGAAGATGGATCAAGCAGGTTTGGTGTTAGATTGGACATTGATGATGAAGAAGGACAAAAAGCGACCAAGGCGGCAATGACTTTGATGTCATTGCTTGAAGAAAATCAACAAAGATCAACTCGAGAAGACAATTTGATCTTAAACAATTAAGGGAGAATGTTAGCCTCTAATTGTGTTAAGATCGATTATAGCATAGTTTAATTACTAAGTACTTATGTTAAGACAATGGTTTATGTAAATATTATATATGGGTCAAATTGCAGTCTGCACATGGGTCATATTGGTTAATCCAAACGACCCATTATAGGCAGTTATGCAAAAGTTAGTTACTTGGCAGTTATCACCAAAAGTCACAATGGTTGATAGAAGAAATAACTGTCAAGTTGTGTCGTTTAGGAAACTATATATATGTTTTCTACATCAGAAAACATATAACAACATTTCTAGTTCTTAATGCAATTCGGTTTTTAGTATATCTCATTTCTATCCATTTACTGTGACATTAATCATACACAGAATCACACACAACTATCACGATCATGAAACATCTTTTGAAACCCAAAGTTGTTGGTCATAAGCTGTGTACAACCGTCACACATATATATATATATATATATATATATATATATATATATATATATATATATATATATATATATATATATATATATATATATATAAAAAAGTGATCTAATTATTATTTCCTAGCTTGATAGTGTGGTTGAAATGATGATAGTTTGCATAGCAATCATATGTTCTTTATGTAGATTTTTCTGATTTTATCTTCTTGAGTTGGATGTTGTTAATCGGAATTGCAATTAAAGAGACAAAATGTAGCAAGGTTGAACGCATGTACTGGTATGTCATCTCATCCATTTTACAAGTCGTTTAGGATTTTTGTTTTTGCATGAATTTTCTAATTTTTTCACCTAATGTATCACGCAATTCTTTGTAAAACCTAACTTTTATCTTCATACAAAATTGCTCGTCTGTCATTATGATCTTTGCCTTCAATGCTACTAGGAATTGCGTGATGGCAAGTTGTGGATGAAAATGATACTTGTATGGATCTTTGGATCTTTTCACGGTCACGATTTTCAATAATTCTTGAAAGCGTATTCAACTCGGCGGTTGTGATCAGTCGCTCGTAATAGAACTATGATGGTAGTGAGTATGATGATGGCGTAGCGATGGTAGCCATTGAGTTGAAGTGTGATCGGTGTTAGAGGGTTGATGCGTTTGGCATTGGATCTTCTACCTATTAACTATGCATGCTTTAATCACAATTGTTTGGATATGTTGATGTTGATGGATAGGTGTTCTGAAGAGCTTCCTACGACTATTATCGGTTCTCATCGGTGGTTCGTGTTTCCAACAATATTAGATCAAGTTTATACATGTAATTTGAGTTTGTAAACTCAGCGTCGTTATCAAACTTACATTATAGGATTTTTGAGACCTTTGGTTTGAATTATTTTCGGGACATAATAAGCAATGATGTATGCAAATCACTTAAGAGATGGTGGTGTTTCTTTTCATCACATAAATTAAAACAAGAAATTATATCTTTGTGAGTTACCATACATTATATATTTATAATGTAATGTCATACTCTATCCATCTTTCCAAAAATACTAAAAAAAGGTGTCTTTTACTCTTTTAGGACTTCCTGATCAGATTATTCATTCCAATGAAAATGTTGATATCATTGCTTTATTTTAGCATCTCCAAAACATTGATGTCATTGATTGGCAGTGAAGTTGCTTCACATTTGGAGTCAGGTTTTAAGCTAAATTTTTTGGATTTTTATTCTCAGTGTTATAAATTGTTATTCTAGTATGATGTCAATACATGTTTAATACTAAGCATATACTTGTTTCACGTTTTTGCAGCTGATGTATATGCATCAAAGTTCCGTGATAATATTTCCAACCAGTATGTAGGCATGCAGTTCAGAAATAAGGTAATCAAGTTATGCTTCTTATTTAAGAATAGAATGAAAAAGGAAGACCACTGAGATAAATAGAAAGGGTCTATGGGTGGGATACATTGGTATTTTGATACTTAAAGAGATTATATTCTTTGCAAGTTGATGTAAATATTCTATGTGATTTGCAACTATTAAGGCCACTGGCGAGTCATGCCTCAAATCCAGGGGCAATGGGGAACCACGTCTTAACACATAGTTACGTATATATACTTGAGATCCTTACACGCTTATGTTGTATAAAGATCTGGGGGTTAATGGCGTTGAAAATAACCTTTACGTATTATTCGCGTAACTTCTTCTTACTATATTTGGCACTCGTAGTCATTTTGTTAGCGAATATGTTATGAAGAAAAGCGCCCAAAGATTAAGTGGAATTATTGTATTCTACCATGTGATCTAGTATTATTGTATTACCTTAAAAAGTAACCATTTAGACATTTACTAAAATTACCCATGTTGACCCATTTCGAATAATACTGTTTTGACCCATACTTAAAGTACCCATGTTACCTCTTTTGGCGCATGTTACTTTAAAGTCCTTGTCGTTGCTTTTAGTTAGCCCTTTTGATTTACAAAACTCAATTGTTATCACGAAACATATGGTTGGATCGAATCGGTGTTGCAAAAAGGTCTACAAGACCGATTAATCACCGCCTAAACTCTTTGAGCCACCGACCTTGCCGATTTGTGTCGTCGTTCAAATAAATCGATCGACCATGGTCAATGACGGTTAACGATGGTCTAACTTTTGAAAACTTGCAAATCTTGTTAAAATACCTAAACTATTAGTAAATTAGTTTTAATCAATTATAGTCACTATTTATATCTATCACAAGATGTTTTCAAAGAAAATCTTATTAGGAAATACCAAAACTCGCCATAAATACGAAGCTTGCCAAAATGCTAATGTCGATTTATCACCGATTCCTATTTTTGCAACCACGAACAAATATAATCACTTATAGTCGTTGTTTATATCTATTACAAGATGTTTTTAAAAATCTTTCGATAAAACCCAAAACTTCTTGAAATACCCAAAACATGCAAAAATGCCAATCAGATTAATTATGGAATTAATCACTTTGGACCGATTACAAGCTACAGGGGTCGACCGCCTCACTACCGATTCGCGATTTTTGCAACCTTGATCAGAATACAAGTTTGTGTTTGGCTACAATCATCTATACTTATACTTCTGGTTCCCTGACAAAGAGTTACGTATATGAAGTATAATGGTGTGAAAGAATGTTGTGTTTGATCAACTGTATGAATTTTGTTATGCGATTGAATATGACGTAGGCACAAACTTTGGAAAAGATGAGAGCACGAGTGGAAAGAGACATGAAAGTGTAGTTAGAAGGACAACTTGAACGTCAAGTGCAGGAACACATACAAGAACAGGTATTAGGGGTGAGTGTTCGCGAAAAAGCTCGAGAGAGAGAGAGAGAGAGAGTGGCAACAAAGATGAATGACATTACCTCGGTGTTAAAGAAGTTTACCAATTCATGTCCCCCTCCCTAGTTGGATGACGTTGTATCACTTTAAATATTTGGCTTATATACTCTAATTTCATCTTGAATGTTTTGAATGGTTCGATTTGAATAAACCTTTTGTAATTTGAATGTTACATTTTTGTAATTGATTCATTTGATTTTGAATTATCTATTTAATTTATTAGTTTTCTTTGAGCTATTTTACATACGAGGATTAAATGTGGCGTTTAAAATGTGAAATTGTGCATCTTTCCAACACAAATGTGACCCTTCTGTTGAACTTCAAGCGGAATTACGAAAGAAGTTTTATCAGCAGTTTCAGGCATAGATTATACCAACCGACTTAGGCGGAAAATACCAACAAAGTTCCGGCGCATGTTCTTTGTCGGAGTTTCGGAGGGTATTCGATGGATTGTAATTACCGACCAAGGATTTCCGACATACTATTTTAAATCACAAATCATCAGAAACCACTTTTCAAAGCGAAATCGAGAGAAAGCGGCCGTCGCTAAAGACCTATCGTGTAGTAGTGTAATGACGCTTAAAAAAAGTGTCACCAAAGTCAAAAAAAAAGTGTCACTAAAGTCAAAAATTGTCATCAAAAGTATTAAAAAAATGTCACTAATAAATTTATTTGCTTCTCCCACACTTAAGTGTATTAAAAGTCTAGTAGGTAAACATCTATTTACAATGAAACAAAAATATGTGTGTACACATTTTCTTTTCCTTTACACATTTTGTTTATAAAAAGTGTCATTATATCTTAAAACTTTTGCATTTGCCCACACTTTTAAAAAGTGTCACTAAAAGATATAGATTTAACGACATTTTTTTTATGCAATTAGAACCACTGCCACTAAATGTCATTTTTTACCTTTGTTAGTTTAAAATATATCTTTAGCTTTGAGTTTCTTAGATGATCTCAAAATTTAAGAGGAAGAAAAAACAAATCACTTATTATATAGTTAGGTGTCATTTGTTTTTGAGCTTCTCTCTTCGTTTGTAAACTATGTGCTGAGAAGAAGAGGCATCTAAAGTCTTCATATGCATGGTAGAAAGGCATTTTGTTTTTGTCTTTATTAATCTTCTTTCATTCTTTTTTTAACTATTGTTTTGTGATTTGGGAATATAAATCCTTTTGTCAAATGATACTAAAATGTTGAGTCGAAACAAACAATCGCTTAAAATCTGATTGTATCAAAGACAAGCTTTAAATCATTTTATATGTTATCATCCGTTTTATACTTTTCGTTAGTTTTTACGTTTTAAATGCGTTTTTACGTTGTGGTATGTTTTATAGGTTTTCGACCGCTTTTTTACGTTTTCGCTATTTTTTTACGTTTTCGCCTGTTTTTTTATGTTTTCATCCATTTTTTACGTTTTCGTCAGTTTTTTATGTTTGCGTATGTTTTTTTACGTTTTCGTCCATTTTTTACCTTTTCTTCTGTGTTTTTACGTTTTCGACCATTTTTTCACGTTTTATTACGTTTTCGACAATTTTTTTATGTTTTCGTCTTTTTATTAGGTTTTCGTCAGTTTTTTTACGATTTCGTCCACTTTTTATGTTTTTGTCCGTTTTTTACGTTTTGTTACGTTTTTTTGTTTATGTTTTCGACCGTTTACTTACGTTTTTCGTCTATTTTTTATGTTTTCGTCCATTTTCTTACCTTTTTGTATGTTTTTTATGTTTTCGTTTGTTTTTTTTACCTTTTCATCATTTTCTTACGTTTTCATATGTTGTTTCGTTTAATACATTGTTTTATTTTTAAATGCGTATTTTTATGTTTTCGTTCGTTTTTATGTTTCGTCCGTTTCCATATGATTCGTGAGTTTTTATATTATTTCGTTTTCTTCGTTATCTTACGTGAAAGCGGATAACGTGAAAGCGAGCAACGTGAAAAAGACAAAGCGTAAAAAATAGTCAAAGCGTAAAAGCGAAGAAAACATAAAAACAGATGATAATATAAAAAGGAAAATGATTGTCATGCACTAAATGGCATGGTAATTTTAAGCTAATCCACTCAACGTATGACAAGTGGGTATGATATTTCTCTCTCGCATGATGGCCTTTGATTAGTACAAGTGTTGTAATCTGGTTGTTGGGCGTGAAATTAGGCATGCCATTTAGGCATGCCATCACTACTATAAAAAAGCGAAAGCGTAAAAATGGATGGCGTAAAAAGGCGGCGTAAAAAGCGGACTAAAACTTATGAAAAATTAAAAAGCAGGCGAAAAAGTAAAAATGGGCAACGTAAAAATAGACAACGTAAAAATGGTAGCGAAAAAAAGCGTGCGTTAAAAATAGTCAAAAATGGATAAAAGCGTAAAAATCTGAGGAAAGCGTAAAAGCGGACGAAAATGTAAAAAAAGTCAAAATGGAAAAATAAAAATAAATAAAAAGCGAAAACGGAAGAAAGCGGATGACGTAAAAGCGGATGAAATCGTAAAAAGCGGCCGATAATGTAAAAGCGATTGAAAACCTAAAAGAGCGAGACAGCGTAAAAAGCGGTGAAAGCGTAAAAAGGCGAAAACAAAAAAGCAGGATGAAAACGGACTAAAACTTAAAAACAAAACTACGAAAACTTACAAAACCGGAAAGCGTAAAAAATGGGCGAAAAAGTAAAAAAAAGAAATGACGTAAAAAGCGGCGAAAACATAAAAAAAAGCAGACGAAAGGTAAAGAATGTCGGCGGTAAAATGTAAAAGACACACGAAGCGTGAAATACGGATGAAAATGTAAAAAAGCGGTCAAAAAGCGTAAAAGCATATAAAAGGGAAGAAAAGCGGACAAAAACTTTAAAAAAAAGACGTAAGAAAATGGACTAAAGCGTAAAAAGCAGAATGACGTAAAAAGAGGCAAAGCGTAAAAGGCGGATGACGTAAAAATGTCAAAATGTAAACAAAGCAGATGACGTATGAAGCGTATAAAGCGGCAGCGTATAAAAATTGATATTAGGAATGAGATGTAGGGTTTGTGAAAGAGGTAAGTGAAAGATAATGTAGAAATTTAGAAGAGAAATAAATGGAAAAAAACATATATGCGCAAAAAAAAAAAAAAAAAAAAAACATAAACGTCTACCTTCTACAAACAAATGAAGTGAAAAGAAGGAAAAATCTTTTTGTGAAAAAACAAGCGACACCTTACTTACAAAAGAGGTGTTTGACTTGTCTTATTTGAGGAGTTTCATAATTAAATTATCGTGTTATCTTTTATACTTTATATGATGAAAGATTGTCTTTTCTTTTATATGGCTTGCCTTAGTTCTCTTATTTTGTGTCAAGTCACCGCCGCCATACCGTGTCTCCTAGTTGTCCTCGCCGCCACACGGTTTGAGCTCGCCGATCCCTCGCCGTGGTTGAGCTCTTCGATGCACTGACAGAGCTCCATTTTCGACACAATGTCACACCCCAATTACATTTTGCGGGAATGGAATTCACGGGGATTGTTGTCATAGCATCATAATCACAGTTATATTGAGCGACCTAAAGTGTCGTTTGGAAAATCGTCGCTTGATTTAATAAAATAATCGAGTTTACAAAGTAGGTCCCAAATGTAAATCAACTTGCGGAAATAAGTTTGTTACAATTCAAGCGATGTTTTAAAATCGTAAAACCCAAGTAAGGCGCGTCGTCACCACGACTCCATGATGTGTCCAAATGCATGCCATGAAGTGAATGCCTTAGATACAGAGATAAAACATGCTAAAAGTGTCAACACAAAGGTTGAGTGAGTTCATAGAGTTTGTTTTGAAATGTAAAGCCTTTAGAAATCGTTTATCACGGCAAAGGCATTGTGAATCCACTCGGTTCAAGTCCGCCCATACAAAACTTGCAACACAGTGTGTTCACAACCCATTGCCAAGATATGTATAGTCAATGATAATCCCAAGACATTCGACACAATGATAATCCCAAGACATTCGACCTGATGATAATCCCAAGACATTGGTCAATGATAATCCCAAGACATTCGGTCCAATGATAATCCCAAGACATTCGGTCCAATGATAATCCCAAGACATTCGATCCAATGATAATGACATAGGATATGACTAAACTTTAAGTTTGGTGAAGCATGTAGTTGCAAATAGATATGAATGTCATAAAAGATGATGAGCATGTATCTCCCCAAGCAGTTATGAAAGCAAGTAAAGGTAGGGGCTATGAAACTCCATGGACAATAATGCGATGGCAAAAGTGGATACAACGAGGTATAGCGTGAATCTAAGTAAATGACCTATTACGAATGATATGATATGTAATGAGTTGCAATGTAATGTTATGCATGCGCTTCGTATGTTATTTATACCATTTACGGGTTTGAAAATATTACTAAATCGTCGAAAAATACTCTTTTGGCGTCTTGACCCATCAAAAATGACTTTACATGTTTTCGTCAAAATGTCCTCCTACAATGGTTTTATAATGATTTTTGGTGAAATTACCATTTTAAATAGCAAAAACAATGTCGTCGGAAAAATCATGAAATTAACAAAATGGCTCAAGTAAAAGTAGCCATAAAATGGTGTCGTCGATCGTTAGAGAATGAACTTCGACGGTTTGGAAAGTTTGTGTCGATATCTAAAAGTTTGAGTTCGGGTTTTTCGTCCAAAGGTCTCGATCATAAAGATATCAAAGGCTAAAGTTGGTGGTTTTGCTAATTGTGTGCGGAAAATAAGTTTGACCAATGTTTGAACATCCGTAAATAATTTATTATGACTCCGCTTGACAAAGCGGCTTTTGTTTTGGAAAATATGGCCGATGAACTTGATTTTACTAGAAGACACCGTTATAAAGTTTCACATCATGGTTAAAAGCTGCGCAAACATGGACGATATAGCTAATGAAATACTTGTAGCATAGAAATAATATAGTTTTAGAAAATAATATTCGGCAACTTTATGAAAGCGGCCATATCTTTGTCGTTTTAAATCCGTTTTCTCGTAAAATATGTCCTTAACCCGTATCGAAGTAAACTAATATATTTTCGAGAAGTCGAAATAATTTGTGAAGCTTAAAGGCTCGTTTTGACCGAAATATGTAAAACAACAAGTGAAAATCACGAAAAATATCGTTTAGTCGTCAAACTTTAAAAATTCACCACGGCCGTTATAACTCCGTTTTATCCGTTCAAAAGGCCGCGGATTCGTTTTAAAGTATATTTTCTAAAAATCAAGGCCAAAGTTTCGTACCATCGATGGGTTTTCGAATTTGAAACAAGGACAGAACCTTAAAATATAGTTTACGAAAATAGTTTTCTCGGACAAAACCTATTCTAATCCTTCAAATCAACTCCAAAGCTAATCTAATCCTACCATACACCTTCTTAGGGCGTCATGGGTTCCTAATCACCATCAATACCAAAGAATACCATGGGAGTAATTATAGGATGACCATATTGTATATATAACTTTAAAATCATGAAATAAATGGTATAAATCACATAACATGCATATAAGCTCCAAAAATGAAAAGAAACTTATGAAAATGAAGAGGAAACATAAAAATGATAAGAATATGCTTACTAGTGAAAATGAAGAGGTGTAGGTAACAAAGGATTAACTTAAATATCCTTGGTTTTTATTTCAAAACCATGAAAAGGATATGATCTAGGTTGATAAACACACTTGATCTTGATCAAAAAAAATGGTGATCCCTTGGAGCTTGATGTTAGAACCGGTTATGAAAGAGAACAAGGAAGAGAGAAAAAGTATTTTACTAAAACTTGGTGAAATGTTAAGATACATGAATGAGATAATGTAAGTAAGACTTATTTGTATTGTATAAAGACATAAGAAATCAAGACCATACACAATTTAATGCAATCAACTCCCTTGGCCGGTTTTTAGGGGACTTGGTTCCCAATCATATATTTTTTTAAAAACTTGCAACTTGTATAAACTTGTATAATTTGTGTATAATTTGTAGAATTTTGTAAGAAAAGGTAAGTAGAATGTAGAAAATGTACAAGCAAGTTTTTAGTAATTCAAAATAGATTGTATTGAGGTGATAAAAATTGTAAAAATACTTTCCTTGTGAAAATCGGGTGATAAAATAATTATCGTAAAATTTTTAAGAAAAACGACGTAATAATTAAACTTTAACGATTAAAATACCAAATAAATTTGAAACACTAGGAAAACTAAAAATATAGTTTTTATGAACTAAATGTGAGTTTAAAAATACCTCGGGATCATTTTTGAAAGTAACGGGTTAAATAATCAAAATAAAAACTCACGATAAAGATTATTAAATAAAAATTACGCGTTGAAGGTGAAATGAAATGTCGTGAATGAACTAATGAGATGCTCATGATGTCAATGAAATGTAGACTAATCATAGTCCATATGAAATGTACGTGATGTCATGATCATGAATTAGCCGCTAAACCTCCAAGGTTCTGCGAATTTGAAACAAGTAAACCAAGTTTACTAAAATGTTGAAATAATGAGACATGAGGCGTATGAAATGACACGAAATACGGGTTGTCACACACAAGCACAAACCAAGCAGATATATTTTAGTTTTGAAAGAAATATATCCGTTGCAAATAAGCAGTTTTTTTTTCTAAAAAACTTATACCACCCTATAAATAACGTACCATAACCACCATTTTATCATCTTCATCTCCTACATCTTCATCAACTTTCTATATCTTTAGTTCAAAAAAAATCCCACAATGTCTCAAAACCCGAATGACGGAGGGTATTTCACAAACCTACTAAATTCAAACCCGCTGTCTGGGGTTCTTGAACCCGTCTACCCTCTCATAAAATTCCAACTGTCTCCACAAATTTTTCTTAACCAACAATATGCGTTTCAACAAGGATTATAAGTTACCGCTCGATTTCCATCACCACGACTTTTAACCCGTCAACCTCAAACATTTCCCAAATGGAATCACAACCGTCCGGTTCACAATTCAAAGTATCAAAATCACGTGAGCCGGCCAAAGGTAGAGGAAAAGACGAAGGCAAAAAATCAAAACAAGTTGTGGATTGGGCCATGACGATGGCGAAGATGTGGAAGTCATAGGCCAGGCAGACAGAAGGAAGTGGAGCAAGGCTGAAGAAAGGTTGCTTGCGCAATGTTGGATAGAAATTTCGCAAGATCGCGATATTGGAAATGACCGTTCCGAAGATTTCTTTTGGAACCACATTATGGAGATGTTCAATGATCAGACCACCGACGACCAGCGTACCAAAAATATGATCACAGGTAAATGGTCGAGGATTAACGGTGATTTTCAAAAATTCAACGCTAATACAAACATTTGCAGCGTCAAAGTGGTGAAAATGACCACGATCATCTCAAGAATGCGAAACTGAACTTTGAGCAACGTTTTGCTGGGAAGGATTTCGGGTATGTTCACGCTTGGGATATTTTGAAAAATTACCCGAAGTGGGATGCGGAAGAGCCGATTGACATTACATGTCTCGAGGATATATTCGGCCCGGACAAACGATCTCATCCTGAAAGAAATGGCGGCGAAAAGAGTCGAGCCGCAAAGAAACAAAAGTCGACTTCAGCGTCGGCTGCCGCGAGTCGGTGGGAGTCAATCGAGTATTTTGGGACATATATCCAAAAATATGCTCAAAAGCCGGCTCAAATGGCTTATTACGAGGCGGGCGGGAGAAGGAAATTGCGTTAGAGATGAAGGAGATGATGTTTCTCATGCTAGATCTCAATTTGACTTACGCCCGAAAATCGAAGATCATCCAAAAGCGGGAAAGATGGTGAAGAAATATGCCGAAAGAGATGTTTAGGTTTCTTATTATTAGTATGTGTTGTATTTTATTTTTCCCCGTGCCGTTTATTTTTTTTAAAATTTTTTTTACGTATCGTTTTTATTTTTCTTATTATTGTGTTGTTAATGTATTTTAATTATTAATGAAATAAATTTAGTTTATTTGAAAATTTAAAAGAAAAAAAATAAAGTTGTAGTTGTGGGCCTTAAATGAAGAGGTTGAAGTTTGTTGTGAGTGAGGGGGGTTAGTTGTGGAGGTTTGTTATGGTGATGTGGCACCCGTGAGCCCCGAATGAAAGCTTAAGCTCTACACGACACCTAATGCTCTTATAGTTTCTATTGCCGGCGAAGCAGTGAGAATTAAATGATGACATGGTACATCTTTTTACCCGTCCGATCAACTTCAAAATAAATCCTAGCCAGTTAAAATATTATACAAGTAAAAGTTCATCTTATTGGTCAACCATATATTCACAAATACAGATGTTTGCTTTTTGATATGTTTTCTATTTCGTATTTATATGGATAAGTACATATCTACTTTCAAAAGCTTAAAGATAGACATTTTATTCAGTAAATACAGTTGTACAGGAAACTTGCAACAAACATTTGAATTTTATACACTAGGTTGATAAGTTTTAATTAAAGTTATATGGATAAGCATATGTTTAAAATTTAATTTGTTGTTTTACCGCCACTAAATTACTGTATAAAGCTACACCTATACTAGCCTTTTCATTGTGTTCCTACTTGGTACCTGACGTTCGTTACCATGTTGACAAAATGTTCAATAAAATGGTGGATTCACTGTAAACCCATTTGATTTTTTTTTACTATTGAAATGTGTTGTAATACTATATCTTCTGTTGTTGCACATGCATTTATTTATTTTTTTTGTTTTTTTTAATCTAGGAAATGGCTATGGGAAACTGATCATTCTTAAACCTTCTTTTGGCCTTAGTTTTATCTTATAGGGAAGTAGAACTGGCTATAAGAACCAGGATTAGAAAGTTAAGCTTGAGTTATTTCAGAAATAAAAATAATGCATTTGGTGATTTTGTTCATGAGTTGATTAGTAGAGCTGTCAGGAGATGGTCATTATCTCTTTAGATAGATTCTTTATGTTTTGTGTTGTATTAGTAAGGCGTGTGAAAGAGTGGATTAGTAAGCAGCTGTTATATTTGATTGATTTCATGTTCTTTCTTTTATTTGATTTGTTGTTGTACATATATTCTTAGTAATATTTTGGTATTTATTATAGTAAAGTTTTAACTGTCATAATTCATAAATAATCGATAATATAAGAAACTATAACCGCAAATCGGATTTAATGACCCAAATTAGATCGTTTCTATAATCTTAGATCGCATTAACGTCATCATATGTGTTTTCTAATTTTAAGCGGATCGTATATGTATATTTGATCGTTTCACGATTTCTATTGTTTTTGTTCACTCTGGCGTCTTGCCAAATCACGAAAATCAATTTGCACCATCTATACATCAAATTAACTTTCGAAACTCAAGATGTTGCGTCTATATGAATAGAAATGAATCTAATGCAGTCGTTGCATCTCAAATCGTGGTTTGGTCGACTCACCACTTCTTATTTTAATTTCTTACCCTGGATCTCTATATATATATATATATATATATATATATATATATATATATATATATATATATATATATATATATATACACTATATATATATATATATATATATTATCAATGTTAGATATATGTATTTGTAAAAAATGTTTAAGTAGAATTTTAAATTAAATCCAACCTCCTAAGACCTATTTGGGTCACGTATGGCATCAAGTGGCATGACAAGGGAAATTTATTGGCAAAGAATGACACCTTCACCAGAGACGGAACCAGTAGGGGGGCTGGTGGGTAACTGACACAGTTTGTACCTTGGTTTCCGGCGATGGTGATGACTCGTTATGCTCTTGAAATCATAATTGTTTGCTGTAATAGCTGCTTTAAAGTTTAAACCACTGTTTGTTTTGCAAAGTCCTTGACCTATCATTTTACACAATTTATGAAAGATAATAAGTGTTTGAAAAGGTTGGCTGAAGAAGATACATATTCCGTTCTAGAAAAAAGAAAAAGATAGATGTAAGTTTGGTAGGGGTAAGAATATATTAAAGTATTTAATATATAAAATATATCTGTTGAATTTACGTGTACACTTTGTCACGTGTAACACTTTGTCAGAGCTTTGAAACATGAGAAATCAATTTCAATTCGCTGTTTGCTTTCTTTTCTTTCTTTTTTTTTTCTTTTTTTATTATGTAAAAAGTTAACATAAAAATTGGATACGTTAATTTTGAGTGACAATATGGTATCTGTTAATTTAATAACATGTTAATATTTTTTTGTTAATGAGTTAAGACAATATATGATGATTAATGATTTCATTTCATTATTCATAGATCGGTCGGATGATTGAACCATTGAATCGGTGAGGTAATCGATCTAAAACTTGTATGTTATTATCCAAATTATGGACGGCATTCGGCCCCCCTTAACACCAAATCCTGGCTCCGTCCCTGACCTTCACAATGAAACAAAACGTTTGTGATCTCTCTCCAAACCACAATAGAAACATATAATTTCTTATTGTGAAATATACCAAGTGATGATGTGCAAACGAGTGATCAAATGGCTGATGGTGGTGGAGCTAGCTTGCGGTGGCATATATTGTATACCCAGTCAACGCACATAAGAACCGTGTACCCGAGCAAAGCACGGGTATTGCACTTGTTGTGTGTGTTTATACTGTCTACTTCCAATATGCACCCGAATGATGAATCATTTGAAAACAAGATGATTGTATATAATCTATCATAAAAATAACATAAAAAATCTAGAAATTGAAGGTGAGTTTTGTATAAGTTTGGCAACATCTATAGTTAACATTGAAAAACATCTTGAACTCTGATGCTTGTTTTCCGCATTTGTAGCAAAAGCTAATTCCACATCTGCAATAAATGATGATATCTAGAAATATTGAGTCAAATATATTGAGTAAACCTGATTTATGAGTTCAAAAAGTATCGTAAACAAAACATAAGTATCAGAAATCATTAATCTTAATAAGTGATTGAATGATTACTAGAGAAGGAGAACAAAACAAGCATAGAGGTATCCATCATCTCAAGAAGCAGCATAGTTCTAGAAATTACTCTAATAAGTGATTGTATGATTAATAGAGAAGGAGAACAAACCTGCATGTAA
The DNA here is from genome assembly GCA_022545495.1 of Chrysanthemum lavandulifolium. Classification (NCBI taxonomy): domain Eukaryota; kingdom Viridiplantae; phylum Streptophyta; class Magnoliopsida; order Asterales; family Asteraceae; genus Chrysanthemum; species Chrysanthemum lavandulifolium. The sequence goes on from CM040238.1 coordinate 27,531,676, forward strand.
CAATATTGCAACCGTCACGAAGCTCAACACAATGCCTACAATTGGGACATCTTTTCCAACCATTGCTCTCACAAACAACACCAAAAGTGACATCATTTTGATCCCTTGTTTCCCCGCTCTCTTCACATGTATAACCAGCGTGCCATGAAACCTTACACGTTAAACAAAACGGGTTCTTGCAAGCCGGACACACCCATCTCTTCATATTACGATCACCACACTCATTCAAAATCAATTCTAAACATTCTTTATTAGGGCAATAAACTCCATCGACCCCTGAAACCGATGATTCACATAATGTATCACACCACTTGTTAAATAGTTTTTGATCAATTTTAGGACTACACGATAAGGGATCAAGAGAGTATTTGCATGACTTGTGAGGGCATTTGATGTTTGATACTTTATCTTCAATCTTCAATTGGATATATGTGATCATACAATCGGTGCAAAACGAATGGACGCATCGATCACTATTCTTGAACTTTTTGCTAGGTAATGTTTGGGTCTCAAGGCAGATCTCACAAGTGAATGTACCTTCATCGTCTTGCTTCTTTTTCTGAATTGTGTTACCCATTGAATAAATATTTATAAAAAAGATGCAAATTAAGTTTTTTTCTATCTGTTTGCTAAAGTATTATAGTTTTATTCCGCTAATTTCTAATAGGATAATAACTAAAGATTTTGTATGGATAAGTTTGATTTACATTTCACATACATGAATTTAAATGCAGTCTTTATCCATATTTTTTTCAATTTTTCGGCAAAATAAGATGAGTTTTATTGATATGAATTATGTGTTACACTTGAGATAGGAAAAGAGTATTTCATATCTAAACTTTTAACAGCACTTGACCACCACAAACCATATGCTATGTGGGTGACTAAAACTGAACCTTGATCATTGACTAATGAGCTTGCTTTGACTTGAAAGTAGATCTTCAACTTGCTTAGCAGACGTGAAAGTTGACATCTAAACAACCTTGTGAGAAAGAAACTAATTGCTTGACAACCATTTTGAATAATGGTTATTATACATAAAAAGTCATTAAAGTTTGTGCGAAATTTGTCCTAAGTCACTAAAGTTTTAAAGTTGTCACTCGAGTTCTTAAACTTATAAAAGTTGTCGTTCGATTCTTGAGCTTATGAAAGTTGTCGTCAGGGTTCTTAAACTCAGTAAAGACATGACATTTATGTTACTTAACATATCAAAAACTATCGTAAAATCATTGAAATTATAGGCGTGTTTGCTTTTTATACTTTAGTAACCTGGATGACAAATTTGAAACTTTAATGACTTAGGACAAATTTCGCGCAAACTTTAGTGACTTCTTTATATAATAACCCTTTTGAATAAATATAAGTTTGGTAACATGCGCCACTCTTAGGCCTCCGTTTTACATTATCATAAATGACGTAAAATTGAACAATTTTTAGGACGAAATCGTTTTTTTTTATGGGATTGTCTAACAAGTGTTAGGGCATTGGTTAATGTACATTTATTAAGCACGAACATTCCTTTTATATTGTAAATTGTATTTAATACACATTAATTAAACTTACAAATTACCATAATTAAATCTGACTTTTAATTTAATAAACTCAAAACTTTTCTTTTTTAAGCATCTTAAACCTTGGCTTAAAGGCACCTATTAGACAAACCCATTAATATATACACTTGTTTTAATTTTCCAACAAGCTTTTAGATCAAAGGCGTTCTAACATCTCTCTTAAGATGAGGAATTTAAAGGACCTAAGGTAAAGTAATAACTTAATAATTCTTAGATAGTCAAATAGACACGATTTTTAAATAAAGACCAGTGTTATATCTTCTTATAATTTTCTCATACTTATCTTTTTACATGCATATGCATGAAGATGACGAGTTAAATTTTGTTTTCCTTTTCATCATTTCATCCCTATCATATTTGCAAATATACAAATTAATTATATGAGTATGATGATATGTAGGAAAAATAATGTAAGATAATGTAGTCTATCCATCCCAAAATTTAATTCGATTTTGACTTTTTAAATTTAAACCTTAAATATTTTTGTTTATATTGTATAATATTTGATGAAATTATACTAATGAAAATACATTTAAAACTCAATTTATTTATATATTTTGTATAAAATATTATATAATAAAAACAAAAATATTTAATATTAAAATTTGATTCCAAAATTTAATTGACATATATTTTTAGACGGAGGAAGTATCATTTTCCTTAAATACTAAATTACTATTTTTGTTCTTTTCTATGCTTGGAATAATATTTACTTCCAAAGAGTGAATCAACTTTTTTGGTTTATATAATAGAATTATTATCATCACATGCTCTTATCCCACTCAACACACATATGAAGACACTATTCTTTTTGTTCTTTTACCTTGTTTTCACGACGGATGCATCTTCAATGGCAAAAACTCCAATAGGTAGCGCTAAAAGCTTTGTTTGTTTAGTCATTGGACGGTCAGATCTATAACTAAGATTGATCCAGTCACAGTTCATATAAAATCGGTGATGATGATTTGGGAGACCATATACTCAGGTTTAACGACACTGAAATTTGGAGTTTTTGCGAAAATATATGGACAACTACCTTGTTCTATGCTTCTTTCAACTGCAAGAATACAAAAATTGTCACTTTCAATGTGTTTGACCATACAACTTTTTTTTTTGAACGACAACTTTATAACAAAACAAAAAAAACACTAGCAAGGAGCTAGAGAGTTACAAAGAGAGTAAATAAGGATGTTGTAACCACCTATCCCAACTAAACGCCTTATTACATCTAGCATGACACCAAATAAAAGAGCGAGTAACTATATCATCAAAATGGTATCTTTCGAGGAGGATGAGTCAAAAAGAGCACGCTATTTCGATAACACCAAACGTGCCACCAAGACACATAAAAACGCCTTCAAAATACACTGAGCGTAGACCCCAACCGAATATCCTTAAACCAAACCCACCACCCTCATAAGAACTTAACGAAGACCACGTCAAATTCCACCAACAACATATAAGCTTATGAACATCGCCGCCCACACGCAGAAAAGAAAAGATCGAAACATCTTCCTCGCCTCTTTACAAACCGCGACACGATGATCTTGGACATAAATGTTCCGGTGGCAAACATTCATGCAGTAGGAGGCGGTCCAAAGAAAATTTCCAAGCAAACACATTAATCTTGATAGGTATAAATTTAACCCAACGAGTAGCCACCGAATCTTTAGGAAGGAAGTACTCATCAAGCAAACCACGAATAAATTTGACATGGAAGGACCCATCTCCACTCAGGTTACAAATCCAACGGTCACCAGAATTCGAAAGCATGTACGTGCCTACAAGGTCTTGAAGACGAGTAAGTTTTGAGATTCTGATCCACCTCTAGTTGGACGACGAAAAGAATCCGAAAGCTGACCTTGAAGTTTATCTGCTACCGTAATATCGCCATTCAAATCAAGCAAAAACATACGAGGGAAAAGAACACTTAGAGGCGCATCGCCAATCCAATGGTCCTTCCAGAATTTCGTCTGAATACCATTTCCCACCCGAATGCGGCAGAACGAAAGCAAATCCACCCCCTGAGATTTAATCGCTTGAACTTCACGAATTATAGTACCCCAAACAGACCCGTACCGCGGGGCACGCAAAATAGAGTTTGGCCCATGAATAGCATGAATCACACGAGACCATAAGGATTTATCAAAGGATATAAACCTCCAAACCCATTTGAATAACAAAGCCCTATTTAGAGCGAAAAAACTAGACACCCCAAGACCCCCATAATCTTTAGCTGCTAGAACTTTAGTCCATTTTACCCATGGAATCTTCTTATCATTACCATGAATACCATACAACTGCTGTTAGTTATGGCTTGAGATCATTTATTTATTCTGAACGAAGATTAGTTTGGTTAGTTAGAGATGATGGATTTTATGTAAGAAAAAACCTTACTCCATTTCCAGATGGAATGACTAAATTGTATGATTATGCATCAAGTTATGTTGAAACTAACATGGAATACCATAATATATTGATTGATGGGAAGAGAAATTGAAATAAGAAAAATGAGAAGTAATTTGAGCAACACATTTCAAATAAGAAAAGAAATTTTAAGGGGGGATACATCTGTTTCTTTAGATACATCTGAAATGTGCGGCTTTAGTTTCTTCTCACCTTTATCATTTTAATTTTACTTCTCATTTGATCCTTACTCATTGATTATATTTATTGCTTTAAGATTATTTTCAAATCAAACAAATGTGTAAATATGCATTCATCAAATTTACTTTCTACATTCTCATGAACTTAGCGATAACCAAGTATGTCGGACTTTCAATATATATATATATATATATATATATATATATATATATATATATATATATATATATATATATATATATATATATATATATATAGGGAGAGTTAACGTGAGATCAAACTTAAAGTTGTAAAATAAGATCAAGTCTAAAAACCAATTATACATTTATAAATAACAATTTTAGCAATAATACACATAAAATAATATTTTAATACAAATTAACATTTTCACAACTAATAACCAAATGATACATGAGTTTGGATTAGTGATACACGATACACATTACACTAATAAATATTTCAAACTCGATACACATACGAAACACGATACATATTACACTTCAATCAAAGTGTATCACCTAGGTTTTGTAAATTTTGAAAAGAAATCTATTGAAAATTTAACAATTTTAGTTGTAGTTAATAAAAATTATTTTTGTTGAAAGGAGTGTCGTTTGTCAAATTTTAGTTTGATCTCATTTAACAACTTTAAGATTGATCTTATTTGATCTAGATTCTATATATATATATATATATATATATATATATATATATATATATATATATATATATATATATATATATATAGTGTAGGGTTATTTTCGAGGCCAAGAAAAGGTCGAGAAGCTGCGAGAACCGATCCGATCCATTCATTTTTGATCAATGGCTAAAACATTAGTGGCATAATTGTAATAAATTTAAATATCAAGTTACATTTTATAAAGGATGGAAGGGCATTTATGTAATCTTGTATTACTCTAAAAAACCTGCATAATTCTCGACCTTTTCTTAAATTCTGCATCTCTTCCATTTTAACCTAGTAATTGCCTCCTCTCATTAACCTAAATGTTAGCGACCACCCTTAACATCCCTCACGAGATTCTTGATCCTGAAATGACCAACAAAAACACGAAGATGATGTTATCCCTAATTTTTTGAATCGGATCCAAAGACATCGCACCATCGCACCATCGCCATCTTCGCGATTCACGCCATCACCATCGCCATCTTCGCCTCTAATTCAAATATACCGGGTTAATCTCCATTATTACACTGTTATTGTAACATTTATTAAATTTGTTGTTTATATTATTCAATTTGATTGAAACGCCATGATTGATGACTTTAATTCGAGTTTATTAATGCATTCTCTTTTGTATATCAAAAGCATCAAGCAGATTCGCAAAGCAATTATAATATACTATCCCAAACACCTTTATAAATTTTGAAATTTTATAGTTCTTACTTGAATTTGTTTGGGTTGTCTTCGAAAATAGGGAATATTGGATTTTTAAGATCATGTTCAAGTTTCGTGTCTAGAAGAAGGTATTCAACCCATCCGAAATCACCATTTTTACCAAGACTTTTGTTTCCATAACCAAACGGGTTGGGTGGCCCTGCCTTTTGTTTTACAGAAAGAGAGGAACTAAAGAATCTAATAGCTTTTGATTCGAGTTTATTAATGCATTTGATTATGATTTTATCATTCATTACAATTTGTTTTTTTTGACAAATATGCAGGCAACAAGTGATGTGCTGAAATATCAGAAGAAAATGAAGAATGATCCAAAATTATCCTATAATGAGAATGTACAGGTGCAGTATTCCATTCATTGTGTTTAGACAGAAATCTTTTGTGAACACCATTATAATACATTCTCTTTTGTTTAAGCTTCATAACTTAGATGTTAAATACATGTGCATGGTGAAAAAATAAGTACTTCAATTGGATGTTGAATACACGTGCATAGAAAAAATAAAGCCATTGTTGAATAAATAATTTGTGCGAAGTTGCATCTTTAAAAGGGTTGTTTGGTTGGTTTTTTTAATGTGGAAATATGGTTGATTGGTTGCACTTTTTGCTGTCAAAAGGGTATGTTTGGTCTCTTTGTTTTCTCTTGTAACGAGATGATTAGTTGAGTTTTTTGCTGTTAAAACAGGGTGATATAATGAAATTATTAAGGCATTCATTCATCTACGATTGTACAAGTGTCTCTAAATGTGTGCATATGTATTTTGTTATAAGAAAGGATTCAGTAAGTTATAAGTCTGGTATTAATACAGTTTGCTCCTGAGTTTGCTGTCACAGAACTGATACTGTGTTTGGTTCAGTGTGTTTCTTGGGCAAGAGTTCTGCTGCATAATATTTGTGTGACCCAGATGGTCTGTTTGGCTTGTGGTCCATACTTGTGGTTTATAATATATGTGTGAATTGTATCTTTGTGGGCATGTCACTTTCATTGTTTGTTTTGTGTTGTCAGTGGGGCTTGTCCCTTTATTTGGTTCGTGAGATTTGATTTTAGTTCTAGCTTAGTGCCTTGAGGCTTTGTATCCTTGTGTCATCTTTTGTCTATTTTTGGGACCCTTTCTTTTTAATTTCTCTGTTAAAAAGTTGGGTTGCCATTCCTTTATAAGTGTTTTTGGCTCCTTCAATATATATTGCCTTTCTAAAAAAAAGAAAAGAAAGGATTGTGCATATGTATTTTGTTAGTTGTTATGACTAAATAATTCGTTTATTAATTGGTTGTGGTTCTGGTCTGAGTATGATGAAGAATACGATATGAAGAGTCATGGCGTGTGTTTTTAAGAAAATTTGTGCATATGTATTTCGTTTGCATCATTTGATATAAGAAAGGACTGTGCATATGTATTTTGTTAGTTGTTATGACTAAATAATTCATTTATTAATTGGTTGTGATTCTGGTCAAGTATGATGAAGCGATATGAAGAGTCACATGTGTTTTTACATACTATCTAGGACAAGAGTAAAGACACAAGTCGTCACGTAGATCTGATGCAAATATACATACAAGAATCCAAAGTGTCAAAGGAGGAAAAATACATGTGCGTATCTGATGACATATTTTTGCTTTTAGAAATTTGTTTTGAATTGTATATCATATGATTTTAAATTTTGTATTTAATGTTTTTGCTTTAAATTGTATACACTACATGTTAAATACCTTTGTTTGCCATTCCATGACTACAAACACATGTAAATTTACATTATCTAAAAACATATATGCACCTTACTAAATACACGTAAATTGAACACTACAAACACACGTAAATTTATTATCTAAAAAAATACATGTGCACCTTACTAATAAAGTAATAATGCAAAAAATAATAATAATAATAATAAATAAATAAAAAAAAAAAAAAAAAAAAAAAAAAAATATATAGGAAAAAACGGTTTTATTAAATGAAAATTCAAAAGAAAATAAAAATGCACTTTTACTATTATACCCTTTTGAATTAAATAATAAAAGTTAATATCCAAAAAATCTGATTGGTTGATGGTAGTTCGCATGATTACCTTTTCTTGCTTACGAAAAGAACCCTTCCTATATATATATATATATATATATATATATATATATAGTTAGGATCAAATAAGATTACTTAAAATAAGAAGGAATAAGAACTATAACCAATCCGAGATGACCGACTTAAATTAGATGCATCCCTATAATCTTAGATGCATTATAACACACCATAGTGTGTTTCTAGCTTTTAATCGATCGTATCACGATATTAGATGCATTTCATGATTTATATTGTTTTTGTTTTCCGCACGTGCGAAATCATGAAAATCAATTTGCACCATTTATCATCAAATTAACTTTCGAACTCAAGATGTTGCATCTATATGAATAGAAATGCATCTAATTCAAGTCGTCAGATCTCAAATCGTAGTTTTGGTCACTTCTCACACTTCTTATTTTAATTTACTTCTCTGGATCCCTATATATATATATATATATATATATATATATATATATATATATATATATATATATATATATATATATATATATATATATATATATATATATATATATATATATAAAAATAAAAATGGTCAAAGTGGAAAAAGTGAAAAATGTTGAAAGTTGAATGTTGAAAACGTGGTCGATGGAGAGAGAAATAAATAATATAATTAATCTTTATTAAAACACCACATTACTTAAAAGTCTGATAATTTATTCACATCAGACACCCGATTAAAAGCACATCTACCAAATTAAAAACAACCAATTGAAACCGATATCGGGTTGACTGTTGAAACCGATCCGGGTTGACCGGGACGCTTCAAACCCGTGGTCGACCGGTTTAATTTGACATTTTTTCGACCAACCTATCGGTTTGACTCGGTTTAAATCGACTGCTTTTTATCGGACGGTTCAACCAGTTGAATCACCCGGGTGAAATCGGGTTTCAAATTTGACAAAATTATATGAGAAATGATGAAGTAGTTGTGGAACCCGTGACAATTTTTTGAAACCGATCTACGGGTTGACTGTTGAAACCGATCACGGGTTGACCGGGACGCCTAAACCGGTGGTGACCGGTTTAATTTGACATTTTCGACCCAACCCATCGGTTTGACTCGGTTTAAATCGACTGCTTTTTATCTCGAACGGTTCAACCAGTTGAATCACCCGTGAAATCGGGTTTCAAATTTGACAAAATTGTATGAGAAATGATGAAGTAGTTGTGGAACCCGTGACAATTTTTTTGAAAGGAGAGACCAAGTAATTGTAGTTTTGGTTTATTTTCTTTGACACATGTAATTTGTCATTTGTATAATGTTATTTTAAAAATGTTGCTTCTTGCACCATTTAAGGGATAGCATATATGAATCGTCATTTAAAAGTTAATATATATTGTATAGCCATTTGTCAGAGTGTATCAATAATGTTATGTAAGTTTATTAAAATCACAAAAATAAATAGTATTGTTATCTTTAGCGATAATTATTTGTCGCCAAACAAATAACTTTGAACAATGCATAAATATCTATACAAATTTATAGTACAAAATAATCTTATATGGTGATATCCAATTTGCAAAGTTACAATTTTAAAAGCCACACACCAAATGATAAGCGTTACACATGTAAAAAAATAGTTATCATCGCCTAAATTCTCGACAAAACAAGAAAAAGCGGTCACACGTGTTGGTATACCTCTAAACTACAATATAATATTAAACTACATAATACCGTTGCTTTTGTAATGCTTGAATCTATTATTACTAAAAATCTTAATAACTTAAAACAATCCTATTAGAAAATATCTTCATTACTTAGATCGACTCCACATAATTTTTAAAAACTATATATTTATCTTTGCTATGCAACCACGCATCGAATTGTAGTTATTCGAAACGATTATCTAATGCTACAAATACAGCTTTGTTGAAAGAAACTTATGGGTCGTCGGAACTTTCGAAAACTGACATCAGCGCCATGGCGCGGGATGCTGTCTAGATATATATATATATGCGTAAAGAAATCAAATTATATTAACACACCTGTTTTAATTTTCAAACAAGTTTTTAGATCAAAGGCATTCTGACATATCTTTTAAGATTAGGAATTTCAAGGACCTAAGCTAAAGTAATTATTTAATAATTCTTAGAAGTATGTTTAGGCGATGAATTTGAAATTTGGGATGGGATGGGATGGCTTGAGGTTTGAGGTGAAATTTGAAGCTTTACTATAAGTCAGTTGAAATTTATATTTTGTAGACTTGTTTGGCAAATAAATTTGAGAGAAGCTTATTATTGCAAAGTTACTAAAAAGATATAATTAAATGAGTTTTATGGTATATGTTAGATATTTTTGTGGGTAAATATGTAATTTATGGTTCATAAGCCCCAAGCTAAAGTTTTAGCCCTTTTATAGAGCTAAAGTTTTAAGCTTTTAAGAGCTTATGATTTTATAAGCTCATGACAAACGAGACTTATTTTATAAGTTTCATTATTTTGTTTAAAGCCCATAATAATGTTTTTATTAAAAGAAATTGTGTCTATTTATATCATGTCTCCAACTTATCTTTCTACATACAAATGACAATTACAAGCAATGTTTTAAAACCCGGTTTTTTTATTGACCCGGTTTAGTCGCTGGTTCACCGGGTCACCGGTTCAACCGGTTGAACCGCCGGGTCAAACCGGTTCTATACTTATATATATATATTTTCTATATTTAATATGTAATGTTACATGATCATATGATTTATTCGACTTTATTATTACATTCCAATAACAATCAACTCGTAAAGTCATAATGTGTATAATAATTACAAAAGCACAACGATAAATTGACTACTCGACCGCTAATATTTCTTGTTAAGAACCATACATTACAAACAAGTAATTTGAATATTGAGGTGTTTGTATGTAACATGAAAAGTCATGCATACTTTACACCAAAGTTATTTACATAACGATGTGTTAAAGAGAAGGTTATACCATCTTCAAATCTAACTTGAATCAACATAGAATGAATTGTCTTGATAAGCTTTGAAGAACATATTTAAGAAGCCAGCGATAATTTAATCTGAAAATAAGGACATTAAATGGTCATATATACTACAAAACAAAATATGTGAAATTCAGAACATGGCCTTCTAATTTTGATAGATTTTTCGATAAAAAGTCGTGACCCGGCCGGGTTTATCAAACCGGATCAACCCGGGTCAATGAAAAACCGACGGTTTAATCCGGGTCTCAAACAAGTAAAAACCCGGTCACATCCGACCCGGTCTCTGAGCCGGTTCCCGGTTCAACCGGTACCCGGGTTTTAAAACATTGATGACAAGTGAAGTTTATTTTTTCTCTTTCATTATTTCATCCAGCCACTTTTGCAAACACAGGAATTATATGAGTACGATGAAAGCGTTGATTGTTATATGTTGTATGTATAAACGTTACCCAGAACAATACAAAATATCATAATATAATTATTTGTCGCTATAAAATATTGTTGCTATGCATGGATATTCGTATAGTCCTAATAAATACTAAACTGATTTTCTTATTTTCCATGCTTGAAAGAATATTTACTCCCTCTCATAAATACTACATTGATTTTATTCTTTTCCATGTTTGTAATAATATTTACTTTCATAGAGTGAACCAACTCTTTTGGTTTATATATAATAGAGTTATTATCATATATGCTCATATACCCATTCAACGCACCTATGAAGACATTATTTTTTTTGTTCTTTTGTCTTGTTTTCACGACAAATGCATCTTCAATAGCAAAAACTGCTACACCTACAGTCTATCATAAGGTTTGTTGGACAGTCTATATCTACAACGCGATGACTGATCCGGTCACAGTTCGTATAAAATCAGGTGATGATGATTTGGGAGACCATACACTTGAATTTAACGACAATGAAAATTGGAGTTTTTGCGAAAACTTTTGGGAAACTACCTTGTTCTATGCTTATTTCAATTGCAAGGGTACAAAAACTGTCGCTTTCAATGTGTGGGATCATGATACAGGTGATCTTTATGGCTCGGGATCAGCTAAGAGTCATGAAACAAGATTAGTTTGGTTAGTTAGAGATGATGGATTTTATGTAGGACCAAACGTTACGTTAATTCCAGATGGAATGACACATTTATATGACTGGTCATATCACTCATATTGATTGTATTTTTATTACAGCAATATAGTATGATTATGCATTGTGCTATGTTAAATCTAACATGGAATACCATGACATATCACTCGCATAGTTACATACTTACATGTAGCCCAAGACTTCTTATGAAATATTTTTGGGTGAGAATACATTGTTTGCTTTTACATACGGACACAAGTGCGTAAAATGTAAATAGATCTATTGGGTTGACACCCGTCTGAGTTGGTCACAACAACTGGGTAAACGGACGCATATTATTGAGAGCATACTAGGTGTTTGGTTAGACACCTACATGGGGCATTTATTTACACGTGCATTTATGCATACAGATTACGTTAAGTCTTCGGGGTCATAAGCTCAGGGCAATAATATTATATTACTTTTTCAATGACATTGTATTTGTTATAATGTTCATAAACTGAATCTTGTGGTTCGCACTTAACATTTTCGTTTACATAAACCTATGAACTCATCAACATTATTGTTGATATTTTAGTATGTATTTCTCAGGTTGTTGATCATTCTAATCCGGTATGCAATGGAGCTTCTTCATGCATAGAGTCTCATCTCATGGGCATTTCATCATGAAGATTTTCCATCACTATCATAAAATTCGATTTGAACTTTTATCTACTTTACATTTGATAAGGGTAAAAGCCAGAAAATAACAACTTACTTTAAAAAATGTACCGACCTGAAACACTTACTTTTTTATTACCAATACGCCAACGTACATTCAAATTTTATTTCGACTTGAAACACTGATTATACCGTTAGTCATCATGTGACAAAGTTAGTCCATTTAGTCAAAAACGTTTGCAAAGTTAGTCCTTTTATACTAACGGTTGTTATGTATTGGTCCATTTTGACACGTTCTCGTCCGTTTTTACACGATTTCATACGTTTTTGTCCGTTTTTACACGAATTCGTCTATTTTTTTACGTTTTCATCTATTTTTTACGTTTTGATCCACTTTTACATGTTTTCGTCCGTTTTCACATTTTTGCTCGTTTTTTACATGTTTTCGTCCGGTTTTACACGTTTTCGTCCGTTTTTACACGTTTACGTTTGTTTTTTGCTTTTGTCCGTTATTACACGTTTTCATTTGTTTTTTTCTGCTTTTACACAAATTCATTTTTGCACGTTTTCATATGTTTTTTACGTTTTCGTTCGTTTTCATACGTTTTTGTCTATTTTTACGCGTTTTCGTTCGTTTTTATATGGGTTGATTTGTTTTTTCACGTTTTCGTCCATTTTTACACGTCTTTGTTTGTTCTTTAACGTTTTCATCCTTTTTTTACGTTTTCGTCCAGTTTTGCACGTTTTTGTCCTTTTTTACGGTTTCGTACGTTTTTTCACGTTTTCGTCCATTTTTACACGTCTTCGTTAGTTTTTACACGTTTTCGTTTGTTTTTACACGTTTTCGTTCGTTTTTATATGTTTTGATCCGTTTTACACGTTTCATCCATTTTTCATGTTGTCATCCGTTTTCGTCCGTTTTTACACGTTTTCGTTCTAAAATGTATAAAACTAAACGAAAAGGTGTAAAACGGACGAAAATGTAAAAAAACAGATGAAAATGTGCAAAACGAACAAAAACATAAAAAACGGACGAAAACATGTAAAAACGGACGAAACATGAAAAAAGAACAAAATCATGTAAAAACGGATAAAAACATATCAAAAGGTAAAAAAGGCAAGAAAACATGTAAAAACGGATCAAAATGTATAAAAACAAACAAAAACGTGTAAAAACGGATGAAACGAAAGAATGTAACAAAAACATGCAAAACGAAGAAAACGTAAAAATGCGGATGAATCGTGTAAAATGACATAAAAAACGTGTGAAACGAACGGCGTAAAAAAAGCGGACGGAACGTAAAAATATGAAACGCAAAAATGAAGGAAAACGTAAAAAAAATGGATGAATTCGTGTAAAAATAGACAAAAATTAAAAAAACGAACGAAAACGTGTAAAACCGGACGAAAACGTGCAAAAACAAACGAAAACGTGATTAATTAGACGAAAGCATGTAAAATGGATTAAAATGTATAAAAACGAATGAAAACGTATAAAAACGTAACAAACGGACGAAACGAGTAAAAACGTAAAATAACGGATGAAAATTTGCAAAAACGAACGAAAACGTAAAAAAACGGATGAATTTGAGAAAAAAATAGATAAATCGTATGAAAGCGATGAGAAAAGTTCCATACGGAACAAGTTTTATCTAAAGAACAAATGGTTAGATCTCAACCATCCATCCATTTGAATCCAACGGATTAGATTAATCTACATTTGAAACTAAAATTATACTAAGGGGTCATTTTGTAATTTCACATTTTCATTATACTCAAAACACAAAACGTGAAAAAACACACAGGTTTCACTCACACTCACCCTCTCGGATCCCCAAAACCACGAAACCCTAAACCATTGCAATTCCACCAAATCCACCCCCAAACCGCCACCAAACCACCTCCAAAACCACCGTGAAACCGTTGTTATTCATTTAAAATGGATATTCGAGATGAATTAGCCCTATCCAAAGGCGATTCGGTGGCAAAACCTCCTTCATCTAACGTTTCGATAAAAGTAAGATTCAAATTCATTTTTAATTATTTTTGCTTAATTAACATCGGTAGCTTATTTTGTGATTGAAATTTGTGATGGATGTGTTTTGTTTAGATAATGGTTTGTTAATATGTATGATGTTTGTTAATTGATTTTTGGATTTGTTAAAGTTGTCGAGATTCATCGGTTAGTATACTTTATGTTTTTTTGGTTGTTATATAGCTTAATATTCTAGATTCAGCTTATATGTTAATTGACGTTGGAATTTAAGTAATTTGAATTGTGGTTGAGAAGATTTGAGTAGACATAGTTATTAGTTTTGAGCGTTTAAAATTTGTTTGGTCGTGTTTGAGTTTAGCGCACAACACCACAAGGGTGGTTTGTCTTGGGTTGCGGCTCACAGCAACGACACCACCCAGGGGTGTTTGTTGCTCTCGGTTAAACACTAACCCAAGTGGGTTGTGTTTGTTTGTTCGCTGTCTCAGCCAACACCAGGGGGTGTGTTTGTGGCGTGGGTTGACCTCGGCTAAAAGCTACCCATAAGGGTAGTGTTTGTATGTGTATAACAACAGCCCCAGGGGTGTGTTTGGCTTGTCTTGGTTCAATTTAAACGAGGAAATCAGAGGGCATTTGTTTGCGTGTTCTGACCACCCCACAAGGGTGTGCGTGGTTTGCGTGTTACACTTGGTTTGTTTGTTTCGAGTTTATAATTGTTTGTAATCTTGATAGATTTAGATTAATTACATTAAGTATAGCTTATTTGCATCTGTGGTTAGCTTATTGTGTTGAATTAGATCATAGTTTGGCTTATATTTCATTTCTGCACACTCATCTGATCATCTGTGATAATCTATTGCTTGTGGTTTATGTGTGTATTTCCTGTCTTAATCTCATTCATAAGCTCTTTATTGGTTAACTGAATCTGTTGTGGGGTTGGTTGTAGTTTAGATTTGTAATTTGGCTTGTTAAAATTCTAAACAGTGTTAGAAAGGGTGTTTGGATCAGTTTATAGAATTAAGCTAGAGGTAGATTCTGTGGTTATTTGCAATTTCATTAGTCTTAGATAAGATTAATCCTATGGGATTATCACTGAATCCCATGGGATTCACATAGAATGAGTGTTTGTATTAGCTTTTAGGAATCAGATTTATAGTTGCGTATTTTTCTGTATTGTTTGTTAGTGTTAGGACTTTGTGATTGATGAGATTGTGTTGTTGTTAGTTGCTTATATCTAATATTTGTCTCAAAACTAATATTACTCTTTTATCAGAAACGTTGGGTCGGTGGAATCCGTATGATGATATTAAGGCGAAGGAGAAGCATAAAGAGAAGGAGAAGGAGAAGGAGAAGGAGAAGCATAAAGAGAAGGAGAAGGAGAAGGTGAAGGAGAATGTGCTGAGTGTTGCACAGGAGATTGAGAAGGAGAAGGAGAATGTGATGAGTGTTGTACATGAGAAGGAGAACGAGGAGATTGTGGTGGGTGTTGTACATGAGACGAATCCGTTGGATACAAGGGTCGTGATGCTTGATTCTGTTCTTCAAGGAGTTCCAGAAGGTGATCTTTTGAGTTCGGATAAGTCGAAGGACAAGGGTTCTGATCCGGTTTTTGAGATGGAGAAGGCGCCTAGTGATATTTCAAAGGATAAGCAAAAGAAGCTTAGGGTGAATGATATGTCATTGGAGAAGGAGTCCGTTCATGAAGAAACTCAACCGAAACGGAAATTGGGATTATCAAAAGTAGATAAGAGTACAAAGAAACCAAAGCTCAAGGTTCAAAAAGGTATAGATACGTCTTTTTTTGTTTGATTGAATTCAAGATGCCTATTTATGCCCATTTAAGGATAGTGTTTTTACATATAGGTGTTTTAGCTTCATTACTAGTCCAAAATCCATGAAATTTGTTTTATGTGATCTCTATTGGCTTAAGTTTATCTGTTTGAGTAAAATGTTAGGCGGTTTGAACCATTTAACTAATTTATTATTAGCTTAAAATTTTAAGGTTAGGTTGTTTGAATCCCATGGGTTTCGAGTCAATTCCATGGGATTCACAACAATCCCATGGAATTATTTGTCAATATTGTGTTTTTTTTTGTTATAAAGTTGTTTATATTGTGTTTTTTAATGTAGATCTTGATGAAAAGAAGAAGATATTGAAGAGGATGTTGTTGTAAAGAGAAAGAGGGCGTTTCTTACATTTACGATAAAGAAGAAGATATTATACTGCGGATGAGGGAAGAAGAGAATGAAGGGAAGGTTCCGTTGAAGATTGTAAGACGATTCTCCTGAAGAGGTTATACCTGACGATGTTATGAAGCATCTTTTGAAGAATATGTTGCAGAATCCTTCAGTTAAAGAATTTGTTAAAGAAGAATTCGAGGAGAATGAACTGATGCCCAAGAATAAAGGGAAGAAGAAAGAAAAAGAGTTGACTCCTGATGAAATACGACATCAAGAGTATCTTTCAAAATTGCCAATTCTTCAAGCTAGGACAGCACCTACGGCCCTTCATACGGCTATCCATGGCCTCAGAAAGGTTAATGTTGTTAATGTTGAAAAGTTTTTGGCGGAGATTGGTTTCAGCTCATTTTACAAATTTGATATAGACTACATACCTTCAAGGTTAGGTAGGTACGTTGTTCAAAATTTTGATGAAAAGAGTTGTTGTTTGATGTTGGAAAATGAAAAGTCAATCGAGGCGACGGTTTCAAAAGTTCATGATTTGTTGGGTATTCCAGGTTGGAGGTGTATCTTTGTTATCTTTAGAGCCGAGGCCCGTTGGAGATGAGTTTGAGGAAGTTTGGAAAAGTCGGTTTTACCAAGAAGTTTAAGAAAGTCGAGTTAACGATATTGCTTTAAAATTGACCGAGTCCAAGGAAGTTGACTTCCTTTTTAAAATCAACTTTCTGACTCTCTTTACGAACACAATGGGTATGTGTTCTGGCTTGGCGGGAGAAATTAACTTGGACGTTGTGAGGCGGGTTCGGGAATCTACTGATATTTCTGGTATTGATTGGTGCGAGTATATTTTTCACTGTCTTAAGAATAGTAAAGCACCGACAACTGCTCAAAACAAGTACACCGGTCCATACACGTTACTTGTTGTAAGTTTTATTTTAAATTGTTTTCATGTTTCTGTGACATATTTGTTGCAACTTTCTTACACTTTTTTGTTATTTGTTTTTTTTCAGCTCTTGTATTTAGATTCTACAAATTACAAGAAGCTTCCTGTTGTTCGGACACGTCCTGCAATAAAACAGTGGTCGTCATTCTTAATGGCACATAGGCAGGACATGGAGCTCAAAGAAGAATATTTTGGTATGTCGAGCTTTATGACGAATCCGAAGCCCAGAGAGTGAAGGTTTCTTGTTGGTGCTTCTTCCGATAATTCTTACAAAAGGTTTGTTTAATTCTTTGTTTTATTTTCTTCGATACTTCTTTCGGTGTGAACATGTTTAGGATCCCATGGGATCCATTGTCAATCCATGTGATTCATAGTGAATCCCATGGGATTCACTGTGCTTATCTCATTATTAATATTCATATTTTTTTCTCCGTGAATTGCTTAAAATCTTGAAGAAAAGTTATATGTTTTAAGCAATGAAAGAACTTCTTTTGAAGAACTTTTGGTTGTAGCCGGTTTAGAATTCCACGGTGATTTAAAGCTCATTGAACTACACAAAAGTACGTTCAAATTTTCAAGCATCCAAATCGCATTGAATGGTGAAGATCTTGATGGAGATGATGATAATGGAGATGGTGATGATGATGATAAACGCCTATCTGTACCGATCCCTAATTCGATAGCTGTTGTAGTTCCTTTTGTAATTGAAACCGTGAATTTATGTAATAACTTTGTTAACTTTGTTAAATTTGGGATTCATCTGTGACACCCATAAGTTTTGTTGCCTAATCTTTGTTAGAAGTGTATCCCATAAACTTTGTTTTAGTTAATCTTAAAGTGATTCATTATGAATCCCATGGGATTCATTATTTTCAACAGTGGGTAATGCAGTTCACGAGGAGCAAGATGTTCGGGATCGCAGGAGTATGAAGAAAACCTTTCAACACCTGAGAATTTATCGCAATGGTTTGAACTACATGCAAATATGGTTGAAGATGTGATTGAGTTGGTTGAAGAAGAGCAAGCATACGTAATATTCTTGTATAATAATGCTTTCCAACTTTTTTCCTAAAATGTACTTTTTAATTAAATCTTTTTATGTTATGCAGAATGAATCGGTCAGGAAAGGTGTGCCATTTACTTTTAAAAAACTAAACATCGTTGGTCTCCTTACTCCTGAGAAAATGGGAACTCGTGCTTCACATGAAAGTCCCATTAATGAAAAGCGTTTGGTTAAGCCGTCTTCTTATTTATGCTCTCCATATATGAATAAGAAGACAAAGGTTGTACCGAAAATTTCTAAGCTGGAGTTCATTCTAGGGAATAGTTTGTTTGCCATGCAAGGCGAGACTATGTAAGTTTACATGTTTATTTTTTATATATGTTTCATAGTATCTTAATATAAGATTCAAATGTGAAAGGGAATGACATTGGATTTATTATTAATCCTATGGGATTAGTGATTAATCCCATGGGATTCACCCATGATGAATCCCATGGGATTCAATCCCATGGGATTCACAGTGAATCCCATGGGATTCACAGTCAATCCCATGGGATTCATTATGAATCTATGGGATTCATAATGAATCCCATGGGATTCACGATGAATCACAAGTATTTTTCTTTTTTGAATCCCATGTGATTCTTTTATGATTTTTTTCTTCATATAGTGAAAAGTTTTGAAACAAATTCGGGATTTCCATATATTCATCCGTGTGAATATGGAAGCGTTAGCACCGTGTTTGGATGTCGATGCTAACGTAATTGATTTGTTGGGCTGCAATTCAAATTATGAAGAGAGTCATAAAGAAGTTGGTTCTCCAAAGACGGCACTTTTTCCCGATGGTTGTATTGTAAGTATTTTTTAGTTAATGAACTGTTTTAGTCTTATATGCTTATGCGACTTACCAAAACACAAAGAAAAGTTGAAATCATAACATCATATTGTAATTTGCATATCTGAGACATCTTCTATGTTTGATGGAAAGTCGTCTTGTTTTAAAGAACAATTTGAAGAATTTGAGAAAGAACTTTCATTTCGGTTGCAAGATAATGTTGCTAGTTTGGCACTCAATGGCATTGACTTTGTAATATTAATTTTTCTTTTTTTAATTCTTTATTTGTGTTTTACTTTTCATTATTTTTTATGTATTTTGTTTTGTTAAAGCAGGCTTTTTTCCGATTCGCAAAGTCGGCCATTTTATGTTGTTGTCTTGACCTCACTAACAAAGCAAAGCGGTGATTTATACTTGACAACGATGATTGTGGAGCAACTTATGCTCAAAAGTATAAAGATACGGTTGAACTTCTTGTAAGTATTTTTACTTTTACATTGTTTTGTAGTTCATACATAATCCCATGGGATTCATGCATAATCCCATGGGATTCATGCATAATCCATGGGATTCATGCATAATCCCATGGGATTATGCATGAATCCCATGGGATTATGCATGAATCCCATGGGATTATGCATGAATCCCATGGGATTCATCCCATGGGATTCATACATTATCATTATCTATAGTACTCATCTGAAATCCCATGCTTAGTACCAATTTACATTTTCCCATAATTCTAGATATTTATGTTATTTTTTTTAATCAATATTGTAGCAAAAGTTGTTTGCCAAACATCTAAAGTTGTATGGTCACATAAAGCATGCTAGTATTGCTAAAGCCAAGCCAAAGGTCGCAACTCTCAAGTGGAGGACGAAGAATAATTTCCGAGATTGCGGTATTTTCGCAATGTTGCATATGGAATCTTACACTGGTCAAGCTATTGCAAAATGGTATTGTGGGCTTGTTGCTGAGTCTCGAGCGCAGTTAGACATGTTGAGGCAATTGCGATTCAAGTTTGCGACAAAGATTTTATTGCACGAGGTAAATCAAGATGCATGTAAGATGTTTGAATTAGCACTCGAATTTGATAAACTTCCTCCCAAGAAAAGATGACTATTATTATTGAAGCGAGAAAGAATAGGGAAGCACGTGGCGCATGTAATCATTGAAGAAGTTATGTCTTTTTGAATGCTAGAACAATTGTCCGATTAGGTGTTAATGGTATGGTAGACGAGATCATGTGAATGGGAACTTGTGCATGTGCATTGATGGTAGATCATTTTGAGAATGTTGGAGCAGTTTATGATGGAGTTTTACAATGTTAATCGTTAGAATATACAAGTATAGGATTCATTGTGAATCCCATGAGATTCGATATTGAATCCCATGGGATTCCCATGGATTGAATCCCATGGGATTCATTGTGATCCATTGTGAATCCCATGATTATCCACATAAGTTTTTAAATAAGTTTTAAATATAAATAACAATGAAAATAAATTTTCTTTTGGAAATCATCTAAAAACATCTGAATATTCAATCTATATATTCAAGAAAACAATAAAAAAGAACTAACAAAAAAATAAGTAAATTAATTTTTTTCAAACATCAGTTGGTTTCGCCTTTCGCCTTGCCTTTGGGTTCATCGGACAAGTTGTTTTCGTATGCAAGTTCGTCTTCTCTCCACAATGTCCACAAGGCTTCATTTGTTTCTTTTTAACTTGAAGCGCTTTTTCTCTTTCACTCTTTCGCCTTTCATTTCGCTCGCTTACAAATATTCCCTTTATTTCTTGCTTTTGTTGGATTGTTAACTATTTTCTTCTCGGGGTTAGAAATAGCAAAATGATCACCAATTACATCTCTGTATTTCTTGAAGGAGGATTTGGCACCTCGGCCTCCACTGCATTTTCAATGTCTTTAACTTTTCTACAAAAGCACCCATCTTCACTTTGTCTTTGCTCAACCGAAACAAACATTCATCCACCGAAACGTTGCCTCATTTGTAAGTCTTTGAATTTCTTCATCTGTTTCACCATATCTGCTTTCTTTTCCTTCTCAAATCGGTGGTATGATATCTCTTGTCCAACGCCTCAAAATATATTGTTTTGGAATGAAGTTAATATCACGATTCTTGAAAACACGAATATGTGTCGGCATAGGAAACCGAATCGTACAAAATGTCTCGCAACTACACACCACCGACCCATCTTATGTATTACGCAGTACCTTTTTAAAACACAATAATTATTAGCCAATCCCATTAGACAATCCCATGGGATTTTAAATAGAATCCCATGGGATTTTAAACAGAATCCCATGGGATTCACAAAAATCCCATGGGATTCCCAGTGAATACCTATAATTATTAGTCAATCCTATTAGACAATCCCATGAGATTCATACTGAATCCCATGGGATTACTATGGGATTGATTATGAATCCCATGGGATTGATTATGAATCCCATGGGATTGATTATGAATCCCATGGGATTACTTGATTAATCCTAGTTTATACCAGAAAGTAATATACCTTATAGTCTATAAATATTTACATTGCTACTTGTTTCGCCTTCACCGCTAGTTCTTTTGCAACTTCCTTATTAAGGATTCTATAAGCTGCCGGATTTGTGTCTCTAACAGTGACACGCTCACAACGTTTCTTCTATTTTTAGTTCTGTATCGCACAAGTCCAAAGATGCCTCTTTTATTTCCGTTTGAACAAGTAGAAATATTGTCCTAGTATAAACTTTTGCCGCATGACGTTCAATTGCTAACTTTGTTTCACATTTTGGAGCCGCGTCTAGTGTTTTAAAGTCCAAATGTTCTTGAATATAACGTTGTCTCTCCATTCTTGATTCATAGGACATCATGAAACTAACGAGTGTCGCTCATGGGCTTGTGAAACTTTTGAAGAAAGAGTTTTCACTCTCAGACCTTGATGTCGTTCTCATCAATCCAAACAAAGGCGAGGTGATAAAATATGCCGGAATCCACATTTCTCGTAGTTTAAACATTTTGGTCATCCATTTGTGGTTTTGCAAACCAAAATCTTCAATCAACTTAGCCCATTTCTCTTCAAATTCCATCGGTTCCATGAACATATTCCAAATTATCTTGTTTAAACGCTTTTTGAAATCAGTTTCATTGTATATTTCCTTGCAAATCTGTAAATAAAATGATAAACACATGTAAACCACCGTCAGATTCCTGGAAAGAATCCCATGAGATTCGAGAAGAATCCCATGGGATTCGAGAAAGAATCCCATGGGA
Source organism: Chrysanthemum lavandulifolium (assembly GCA_022545495.1). Lineage (NCBI taxonomy): Eukaryota > Viridiplantae > Streptophyta > Magnoliopsida > Asterales > Asteraceae > Chrysanthemum > Chrysanthemum lavandulifolium. Next base: position 27,554,269 of record CM040238.1, read on the forward strand.
TTCGAGAGAAGAATCCCATGGGATTCGAGAAGAATCCCATGGGATTGAGAGAAGAATCCCATGAGATTCGAGAAGATAAAACATTCAATAAATTACCTTTCTTTGGAATTTTTGGTGAATATGCCACATGCAAAGTCTATGTTTTGATTTAGTGAAAACGGCTTCAATGGCTCTTTTCATTGCCCGTCTTGATCCGTCACCACCATCGTTGGTTCTTTAGAAAAGCATCATGAATGCCTTTAGTAGCCATGTGTAGGATTCATGTCTTCTTTTAAAAGCATTCCCGAACCAAGCGTGACACACTTTTATGATTATCGACACCGGTAAATGGTACAAACACCATGTTGTATCTAAAAATAACATAAGTTTTAGTGATGAAATCAAATGTTATTCTTGAATCCCATGGGATTCTATATGATCCATGTCTTTTAATAATTTTACTTGCCAAGTATCTTTATGTGATTTAAAAACAATCCATGGGATTCACAGAGAATCCCATGGGATTCTTACTGAATCCCATGGGATTCTTACTGAATCCCATGGGATTTATAAATGAACCCCATGGGATTCAGTATAATCCCTTGTGATCCATACATATTACCATGTGATCCCTTGTATAATCCCATGGGATTCACATATGAATCCCATGGGATTTATAACAGAATCTTATGTGATTTTTCATCAAAATAAATTATATTAAAAACAAACACTTACTTATTACTCCTGAATGTTGCATCAAAAGATACTATGTCTCCGAACTCCTTATAATTGCATTTTGCAACTTCATCAGCCCAAAACATTGCGACTAACTCACTTTCTTCTACCTTATACTGAAATGTAAAGTTTGGCACATACAACTTTCTGTTTTCCATTTTATTTATAAGCATTTGTGCGTCACTTTCGCCTATGAACATATTAATATCCCGCTGATGATTCTTAAAATCAGAAGATGTCCCATGTACATATTCATATCCACCTTTCATACTCGTTAACAAGTTGTGAGCCCGTGTTGCACCTATTTTGTTTGTTGCTGCTTTAACAACAAACATTTTTTCTGCTTCGGTCATTTTTCTTTGCTTTTTTGTAAAATGTTTATACTCTTTTGGTATAAGCATATGATTGTGTTTTGCAATAAACTTAATTAGCTTGTATTTTCCGAAACGATATCCAATTCTAACCTTATACGAGCTTGACAACTGTTACATGTAGAGTTGTATTTCTTTTTGTTTCTCACGTGCTTAGGATCCAAAGTGTCTACATTAATATGTCTCGGAGCTCCTTCTTTGTTACACATGATGTACTTGGCTTGTACAATTCAGTTTTGTTAATCGTTGTCCCGCTTTTTAATTTGAAACCCTCCCGCTTGAAGATAGGTACTATACATATCTATAGCTTCCTCTATAGTATCATAGTATTTCCCTCTTACAGTACAACAATTCCTTCCACATGAGGCTCCCAATATATCGATCCACCCGGTGTCTCGGTGTGTTCATATAAAGTTGGTCTTGGTGATCTCATAGAATCATATATAAAAGAAAAATATTAAGGGATTAAGATTTTAAAAAAATGTGAATCCCATGGGATTTATATGTGAATCCCATGGGATTTATATGTGAATCCCATGGGATTCACATATAAATCCCATGGGATTCACATAAGATTCACATATAAATCACTTGAATCCTATGGGATTTTGCATTTTTCCAACAACAATTGAATCTAAAAACATATAAACCACTGAAATCCCATGGGATTTTGCATTTTTACAACAACTTTTGAATCTAAAAACATATAAACCACTGAAATCCCATGGGATTTTGCATTTTACAACAACTTTTGAATCTAAAACATGTAAACCACTTTGAAATCCCATGGGATTTGGCATTAATCCATGGGATTTTGCATTTTACAACAACTTTTGAATCTAAAACATGTAAACCACTCGAAATCCCATGGGATTTGGCATTAATCCATGGGATTTTTTGAATCAACTTTTGAATCTAAAAACATTTTGAATCTAAAACATATAAACCACCGAAATCCCATGGGATTTGGCATTAATCCATATAAACCATGGAATCCCATGGATTTTGCATTTTACAACAACTTTTGAATCTAAAACATGTAAACCATCGAAATCCCATGGGATTTGGCATTTTTGAATCTAAAAACATGCATCCCATTTTGGCAACAACTTTTGAATCAAGGAATTTACCAGTTGTTTCATTGACAGCATCATCTTTATCTTGACTTTCATCCACTGGAACTTCAATTAAATCAGTTTCGTCTACCGGCGGCATTATTTCCCGGTTAATCGGTGGTGGTTCAATGGTGATTCGTACGTTTTGATGTGGTTCAATGAATCCGGCGGTGGTTTCTATTATTCCGGTTTGATTCAATGAATCCGGCGGCGGCGGTGGTGGTTCAATGGTGGTTAGATTCGTACGGTTTGATGGTGGTTTCAATGAATCCGGCGGCGGCTTCAATGAATCCGGTGGTGGTTTCATTATTCCGGCGTTGTTTCAATGAATTCTGGCGTGGTTTCAATGATTTCCGGCGAGAGGATGGATATGATCTGGATTTGGGTTTTTTTGATGAGAGAGAGTGGTCCACGTAAATGAGAGATTTGGGGTTTTTTTTTTCCTTTTATTGTAACATATGATTTTACTAATATGCCCCTCTTTGTTATTTTTAGATGGAATGTGGACCATTAGATGAAAGAAGATTGGATGGTTGAGATCTTCTCATTTGTTCTTTGGATAACATTGGTTTTGCATGGATCTCATCTCATTCGAGACGTACAAGACAAGAAGCATAGTGTACAACAAAACACCACATTAATGCTTTATTTAATGTAGTCAATTATTTAAGCGGTCGATAAATCTGATTAATCTGATTATTAAAACACCCTTACATAAAAATACAAATTATCAAGCATATTGTACAACCAATTAAACACAATTCGCATTAAATTTCGTTATTACAAATAATAAAGCGCGTTATCTGAATATTCGAGCGAGGCAGCAGGCAGGCGAAATGGGCAGGCCCAAGCAGGCGTGGACCAAACGGGCTGAAACCTGGCGGAACCGCAGACCAGCAGTTCGAGCCCGAGCAGGCCGCTATCTGAAATTTTGATATCAAGTAAATTAATTGTTAAAAAGAATAAATAAACTAAAATCATTATTCATCGAAAAATTTATTTGAGATACACATAGCATGACCATGCCGCATTGCGGCCTTGATGCCTGTAACAAGTTTAATGGTTAATTGAATTATCAATATCATGTTAAATAGGTAAAGGTAAAAAGGATTTATTATGTTCAGTTCAGGTTACACTAGATAGTCAAACTTTCTTGACTCTACTATACGCGGCCTAAGCTGTTCCATAAATTTCACCAAACAAAGTTTGAATTAACCTTGATCTTTTATGAGACTTTATAAACACCTTACCACATTATATCGCATAAAGATGGTCATAAGAATCAAGCCAAACAAATGCGTAAATACTCATTAATAACGTTTACTTTTTACATTTTTAGAGCTTAATTAAAGTAACCAAAGTATCATTGACTTTCAGATATATAGACAATTAGACACGATTTCTTTTAATAAATACTGTTGTCTTTGTTTTTGTTCCATGCTAAGAATTATATTTACAATAAAACAGTCGACCAACTTTTTTGGTCTATATAATACAATTATTATCATATATCATATACCCATTCAACACACCTATGAAGACACTAAACTTTTTATTCCTTTGCCTTATTTTCACAACAAATGCATCTTCAATAGCAAAAACTCCGATAGGTAGCGCAAAAAAGTCTTGTCCAGAGAATATTTGGACTGTCTTTATCTATAATTCGATGACTGATCCATTAACCGTTCATGTAAAATCAGGTAATGATGATCTAGGAGAGCATACACTTGCGGTGTTCGAAAATACAAACTGGCAATTCTGCGAAAACTTTTGGTCGACTACCATGTTCTGGGCTGATTTCAAGAGCAATGGTACAAGATCTACCTCTTTCCATGTGTGGGATCATGAGTTGGGTCAAAGTTATGGCTCGGGATCATTTTTTAGTATTGATCGAAGATTGGTTTGGTTAGTTAGAGATGATGGATTTTATGTAGGAAAAAGAATTTCTCCATTTCCAGATGGATGGGAGAAAATTCAAAACTGGTCATAAAATGATGTAACTGATTTATATATTTATCAATATTGCATGCATTATGCATTGTGTTTGAATTATGAAAATGACAAATTTAAACTTTTATCAGTTATGTAATTGTTGAGACATACATGAAATAGTATGACATACTACTAGCTTGTTAATTACCAAAGACTCATATGTCTATATGTCACAACTTAACCGTTGCGTTTGATATTTTATTCTATGTCACAAAAGTGCTAGACCTTCTCAAACTAGTCCAACCGATCGGACACAAGGGGTGGAGTGGAGATCCGGAACCTTCTTTGCTTCGTTTACATTTTAGTCCCTTAACTTATCGTCTAACTACTGTTAAGTTTAAATTTAATAGTGAGTAACTATTAATTAATATTAAAACGTATATAGCTTTTCACTATAAAATGTTTTCCGTATAAACGCGTGTGTCCCCATAGACTCACGTGTTTTCTAAAAATATGGTATTTGAATATTGTTCATATCCCAACAGCATCATACGTGCACCCTCAAGCCCATAACGGATATTAATTATCGTTGTTTTTATTTATTTATTTATTATTATTATCTTTTTATACTTTGGAACGTAATGTGAAGTGTAAGTGTACGTGTGTTACAAAAATGTTATGAGTAGCGGTGTTTTTTGGTTATATGTTATAAGATTGTTATAGGTTAAAAGTTGTGTAGCTTGTGGTTGGATGCTACCGATATCTAGCTCTCTATTTACCTAGCTAAGCACATGTAGGCATGTAGCTTAGCTAATTGCCCGCTAAGGGAAAGAAAAACAAATGAAAGAAATTTATCCAAAGCAATTTTGTCGAAGTTTGAACTTTTTTTTTTTTTTTTTGCAAGAACACAAACTTACCACCAGACTTATATGTTAGCTGTTGTATATAACTTTAGTTTTCCCCTATTTTATATGAACGACATCGTATACTACCGTTACTGTATACAGCTAGAGTTAGAATTAGAAATAGAATAGAATGTAAACACTATAAGTTTGGTTCAAAATAGATAAAGATGCTTTAGTTGTAGGAATTAGCTTATAATTTACGTAATTATTTATATAACAGGAGTTTTGCTCTACGTGCTTCTTAAAAATGCAATTTGCATAATATACTATATTATGGGCGGAGACAGGATGGGGGCACGTGCCCTCGTAGCGAAAGTAATTGTAGTATAATTTTCTAAAATATTTAGTTGTTTTTTTATTTTTAATTTTATTTTTTTTGTAATTTCCCCACGAATTTGTAGCGTAGTTTTTAAAATTTATGAAAGTAAATTCCCTTGTAGACGAGTGGTTATAAAGAGAGATAAAATAAGGTTTATGTGTAAAAACATAGGAGAGAGGTTGTGAGTCCGAACAATACAGTTTACATCCATTATAGTGATGGACTTGTAGAAGTTTATATGATTAGATTGTTAACTTTATAAAAGAAGTGGTGACATATAAAAAGTTGAGTTGACATAGCATGACTGTTCTATAAACTTGATAAAGTCTATAGCTTTGGTGATGCCCTGAGCTTTTGGTTCCTCGTGTTACTGTTAGCGACACATGTAACAACATTTGATATTTCAAGATTATTAGTTTTCAGTTCCTCTTCCTTATGCAGACAATTTTTTGCACCAATGTTAGGAAAATCAATTTCTGCGATAACTTGGCCGACTAATGGTGTGAGCTCATTGGTTACATGCAATATTAGGCAGATAAAGTTTTAGGTCCAGAAGACACTGAATAATGAGTGAAATTTTTTTAACTATAAGTTTGCATGAGTGACAATTAAGTTCATAACTTCACAATTCTTTCAGGTCATCAAATTTCTTGACTCAGAAATGTATTGTTTACGTTAGTACTTATTTTATGCAGTATGATTCTAGTTTTTTTCATATTCTTGAATGAGTTATAACTCGCAAGTTATAATATAATGTACAAAATAAGCTTCTATATAATAAGTAATACCATGTCTAAAGACTTGAGTTTGGTAATGAGTTTAGGGGGGTTGTTTATGGAGGTTTGTTAAAGTGATGTGGCACCCCGTAGGCTTTAAAAGAGGAGTTTTGCTTTGTCATGACACCTTGTGCTCTAACTTTTCCGTAATTAGCTATCCCATAAATTTCACCCAACAAAGTTTGAATTAACCTTGATCTTTTATGAGACTTTATAAACACCTTACCACTTAGGGTGGTGGCAACAATGTATCTCCATCCCTCACCATCCCTCACTATCCACCAATAACATTCTTCCAACTCATCTCATCCTCACACCACCCCTCACTATAGATTTTTAGTGGCAACCATGTATCCCTACCCCTCACCACATTTAATTATTAAAACCGGCCTAACGGCTAAAAAATAGCTGTTGCATTCCTTTACCCGCCCCGGGCTTCTTCCCCGCTGCCTCATCATGCCGCTCGAACCCGCAATGCTTGCGGTGGTGTAGCCGCTCGGGTTGGCCAAGCCCGAAACCAACCCGCTTTCCGTTGCCACCACCCTTATTATATCACATAAAGATGGTAATAAGAGTCAAGCCAAACAAATGTGTAAATACTCATTAATAACTTACTTTTTACATTTTTTAGAGCTTAAAGTAACCAAAGTATACTTGACTTTCAGAAACTATGATTAGTTAAAGTAAACAATTTCCTAGGCAAATCAGATAGACACGATTTCTTTTAATAAATAGCGTTGTCTTTGTTTTTGTTCCTTGCTAAGAATTTTATTTACTTTAAAAGAGTCGACCAACTTTTTTGGTCCATATAGTGATATAATTATCATCATATAGTAATTACGGAGTACTAATTAATAATTCCTAAACAGTCAAATAGACACTAGTACTTTAATAAATACTACATTGTTTTTGTTATTTTCTATGCTTGTAATAATATTTACTTTCAAAGAGTGAACCAACTTTTTTGGTCTATATATTAAAATTATTATCATAAATGTTCATGCAGTCATATACCCATTCAACAATACACCAATGAAGACACTAAACTTTTTATTACTTTGCCTTATTTTCACAACAAATGCATCTTCAATAGCAAAAACTCCGATAGGTAGTGCAAAAAAGATTGTACAGGTAGTCATTGGACCGTCTTTATCTATAATTCGATGAATGATCCATTAACCGTTCATGTAAAATCAGGTAATGATGATCTGGGAGAGCATACACTTGCGATGTTTGAAAAAACAAACTGGCAATTCTGCCAAAACTTTTGAACGACTACCATGTTTTGGGCTGATTTCAACAGCAATGGTACAGGAACTGCCTCTTTACATATGTGGGATCATCAATTGGGTCTTACTTATGGTTCGGGATCTTTTATAGATGTTAAACGAACAATGGTTTGGTTAGTTAGATATGATGGGTTTTATGTAGGAAAAAGAATTTCCCCATTTTCAGATGGATGGGAGAAAATACAAGACTGGTATTAAAATGATGTAACTAATTATATCTATATTACTTATAATGCATTTTTTTAGGTAAAGGGTTTCCCCGGTAAATATATTACTCAAAAACATTTAAGTACAAAGGATATGAGTGAAGTCTCATATCTCGGTAGCTTCGTAGGCGGTAAAGCTAACATAACAAGACACTTCCTATCCTTAAAACAAGAAAACAACCACTACTCACTAGATTACATTTGACACAAAACCAAGCATAACCTAACGTCTAGATTGCTTACTACCACGACCTTGGGTTTGATATCATACATGTCGGAAAAAGCATCCAATTGCCACGGTAAATCATAGACCGATCCGCATAATCATCATAATAATCTTCAAGCTCATGACCGCCGCCATTTGATGCGAGAAATTTAGCCATAGGATTATCCTACCAAGCACCTCCTCATCATCACCATCGAAACAATCACATCCCCACTTTAGAGAATGGGTTACCCACCATAGAATATGGAGGAAGAAGAACTAGGCTTAGTAGCCGTATCATGCGCCTTTTCTTTCAAATCAACCTTTTAAGAGGTTTACCATCATCATCCACAAGAGTAGTATTAGTGCTACCATTTCCACCCTTATGAGCTACCATCTTTGGTCAAGTCAACAGTAACACTAGGAATATCAGCCTCATCGAGATCAACCATATTAAGAGCATCAAACGGTTTGATGTATCAATATTCGTCCCACTTGTACTAGCCACTTCAATAATCTTCTTCTTTGTAGCATTCGACTTCTTCCGACGGTGATACACCGCTTCTTATTTTTAGAAGGGCTAAATTTAGCCCTTTTCCCACCTCAATACCACGAAACGCCTTCCTTTGAGGCATTTGGAACCCATCATTCTTTTGTGCTTGATGTTTAAGGTCAACAGCACGCGTTTGGGACATTGGGTCTCATCGTGGCCAAAACCATACAAACACCACAACGGTGGTTTCCACTCATATTCCACTGACGGTATGCAATACCTCCCGCACGCATCCCAACTTGGCACAAGAATAACCATTGTCCCTTAAGCTCTCGATCCGCCTTGATGTCAATCAAAGCTCGAGCATAATCAAACGCCCCGTGACGCAAACACATAGAGCTCGTGTATGCATCAAGCAAAATAAGGTACCGAGTTTTGTAGCCATGGCACTCAATCCATCTTGATGAAAGCAAGAATAGGAATATCATGTAGTTTCACCCAGACGAGTTGAACCCAAATCCTCTTTAATAAAACTCGTCACGGGGTCCACTTCTTCAAAATAATAGGAATGGATCGAATAAACCAAGGTCCATTCTCTAACACCATTTAATCCCTCAATAGAGGCAAATTTGAAGAAAAATAAACCCTTAGAATTCATCATAGAACGTACCACCAAACTTCTTCCATGCGTTTTTCACGTGGTTATCAACTACGGAAATGCAACCATCTTGCCAATAAAATACCCGAAAAGGTATTATCAAACTTAGAATTAGCTTCCAAGACGGATGACAAAGGAATGTTTACCTCGGCCTTCTCATTAAGAGGCTTGCCCATATCAAGTCACGGAAATTAACTGCGGGTAGCAGTAGATCTCGCCTTACTTGCAAATGTAGAGCTTTCAATCCATCGTTGACCGCTCATCCCTTCCTTAGTCACATTCGGATTACCAAACAAAGCCACCTTAGGCATAGAAGTTTTAAAGGATTTACTTCGGCCATATCATCAAGATTACTAGCCAAAGTAGTACGATCGTAGGTGCGATTAAGAGAATTAGCACTAGTGCTATTAGTGTCCATGCTAAGACTCTCGACTCCGTGAGTAACGACACACGGAGCCTTTTCCGAGTAGTCTTATTCAATGATGCGTAGTTATCAAGACCACCAAAATCATGTTCCAACGTTCCCCACCTTTATCCCTCTCTCGTAACCCCATCATGAATAAATCACACAATAAGACCCTCAGCGCATACGGACCAACGCCAAGATCACAAACAAAAAAACCCTAATCGCTTAGGGTTACCGCGTTTAATAATCCCCACCAGAATCGATCCACAACTAAATAGAAGGGTGCATCAGAACGATTAAACCCTAATAAACAACATGTAGCAATCGAACAAAACCAATATGCATTACTTATAATGCATTTAAGCACTTCTCTCTTATTAAATTTTTAAAATTTCCTAATATAGATTTTAAGCAAATACAAGTAAAAAAAACATAATTTACAACTATTTTAAACACAAATACAACTGAAAAACCAATATTCAACACATATAATTAATACACTATTTAATTCACCCTTTTACCAAAATATACAATAATATAATCACAATGAACAATCTAATCAAGCTACTAAGCCAAGCAAACACTTAAAAATAAATCTGAGAAACAAACACACAAAATATTCAATCCAACTCCAAATCAACCGGCCTCACCTATCTTGTTTGAACAAGAACAATAACGAAACAAAAAAAATCCCATCACCATGTCCGAACCAATCACCGTGGCCGTTGTGTGATCTAAACAGCCTACCCGAGACCACAATCTATCCTAAACCATCACCATGTCCGAACCACAAAAAGAAAAAATAAAATAAAACAAGATCTCATTTTATCTCATTTGACCAAACCAAGACTACGAATAACCACATGGTTAGCATAACCCCAATTCATATTTAGACACCAGATATGTGTCTTCATCGGTCCAAGAAAAGAAAAAGAAAGAAGTTCGAGAAAATGAAGTGCAATATACTATTAACCAAAACAAACAACATCAAACTAACAACTATCCTAAAACCATCTCCTCAACTTTCAACCAAACTTGAACAAGAATAAAAAATGACAAAACTCAATGATCTCATATTCGTGTTAACGTTATAAAACCACTATCTTTAAAGATTAGCACGTTTTCATCATAGATCTGCGACAAGTTAATTTTTCCTTCATTGATTTACCACACAAAAGACATGCAGTTGATAAGTTGATTGCTTGTTAGGTTTTATCAGAGGCGTGAGAGAAAGTTGGGAAAAAAATGTTTTGTGTCAAAATTATTATAAGGGAATAAACAACTGGAGATTTATTTAGTGTACTTGTTAACAATAACAAGGTCCAAAACGCAAAGCCCAAACAAAAATATTACAAACTAAAATAAAGTGTACAGACATTGCGCATCTTGCTAAATTATTTACTACGTACTTCACTGTAATAAGAAATCTTCTTTGCAAGTAAACTTTTTAAGTCACATTGCTTGATATATAGCATCTGGTCATCTCAAATGCTTCTAAGAAGTTTTAGACACATGATTGATTCAACGATATAATATAAAACTGCTCTTTGTGAAAACAATAATACTCATTTTGAAAAATAATTGTCCACTATTCTATTTTGGTTTGCCTCAAAATAAACATTCACTTTGTATTTTAACCAATCAAAAGAGAAGTTAGTGAGTATGGATGATAGGTGATTAATGAACGTATAGTTAGTGAGATTTCTCAAAGTTTGTAATTTAAAAATGAACATTTCTTTTGGACCGGACTTAAAATCGGTAATGCAAAATTACGCCTCATTCATGCAGTAGCAACTACCGTTTATATATTACTTTTATAATCTTATTAGCTACCATTAATATATTATCTTAGTATCGTACATGTAACATACTATTTTTATATAAATATTTTGCTATTGCTTATATTTATTACAACATAAAATAATCATCATCCGTAAAATATTATCACTACTCTAAAAATATTACTCGTTTAAAATTTAATTTTAAAGTCTGCACATGCACAACGCTGACAACTCTTCGCTAGTATTTATCAAGATTGCATGCATTATGCATTGTGTTTGAATTATGAAAATGACAAATTTAAACTTTTGTCAGTTATGTAATTGTTGAAACATACATGAAATACTATGACATACTACTAGTGTGTACCAAAGACTCGTATGTCTATATTTCACAACTTAACCATTGCGTTTGATATTTTATTCTATGTCACAAAAGTGCCAAATATCTTGAGAGTACATTGTGTGGGTGGTTATACGCTACCATTATAGCCGTAAAATGATGCCTATGGTGCTGCTATATGCATCCATACCGGACCTCGCATCTGTTGTAATATTAAAACTATTAGCACGTTAATATTTAATCATATAAGCACGAGTACGCAACGAAAGACATAAAGATTAAGTACAATTCAACGTAATTAACATAGTTCAATTATGTGTAGCTTTTAGCAAGCTAACGATCACAATCTTGAATATACGTGTGTGTATAAAACTTTAACACGCAAACCATGTAAAGATCAATGTAGATCTTCTCCATGTAAACACACACTATACGTTATTAGCAAACGGTTAAATATGCTAGTACTAATAAGCAGGGCCGTCCCGTTAATTTTAGAGGCCCTGTGCAAAAATTACACCGCACGTCTTTCGAACTTGAGAACATTTAAGTGGTGAAAAACTCATAATATTGCGAAACATTATCTCTTGAAACGTCTTTAAAAAGTTCTTAGACAATATGTAACATAACTAAATGTGTGAATACGTTTTTTTAAATGACTTATAAGCCATTCACAATAACTTTTTCAAACAAGGATTAAAATTGTTAAGTTAGTAAACCTTTGCACCCTTTTTAAAACAAAAACTAAATATAAAAGTAATAAGTTTGAAAAAGCCATAAAACTTCAAGGGGCAAACATATAAATGAGACAAAGTGGTCATCTTCTTCAACAAACATACCTCCGGCAACACCTGTATGCCTCATTTTTTATATTACATCAAAGTAGTTGATTTTTACCTCATTTTTGCTGTAAAATCAAGTATTTTTTCATTCTTGAACACATTTTTATCAGTCTTAAGCCTGAATCTGAATTAAACCAATCACTACATCTAGAATCATGGGGCCCTTGCAAAAATGGAGGCCCTGTGCGGTCGAAAGACCGCACGTCTCAAATCCTACCGCTAATAAGTGAAATGCTGCAATCAACTTCTTGATTATTCGAACAAGCAAACCGTGAAACCCTTTGTTGTTGTTGTTCTTTGATGGACCCAAAAGAAACCAAACGAAAAGACATTGGTTTTGTGAATAATGAATGAGGTGAAAAACAAAAGACATTGGTTTTCATTATATAGGTATTTGGATGGCTTAATTAGCTTGCAAGCCAAGCAATGCCAAACCTCCTCAAACTAGTCCAACCGATCGGCCACAAGGGGTGGAGTGGAGATCCGGAACCTTCTTTGTTTCGTTTACATTTTATTCCCTTAACTTATAGCCTAACTACCGTTAAGTTTAAATTTAATAGTAAGTAACTATTAATTAATATTAAAACGTATATAGCTTTTCACTAGAAACCGTTTTCCGTATAAACGCGTGTGTCCCCATGGGCTCACGTGTTCTCTAGAAATACGGTATTTGAATATTGTTCATATCCCAACAGCATCATACGTGCACCCTCAAGCCCATAACGGGTATTAATTATAGTTGTTTTATTTATTTATTTATTTTTATTTATTATTATCTTTTATACTTTGGAATAGGGGTGTGCATCATTGGCCGGACCGGACCGGCCGAGGCCGGACCGGACCGAAACCGAGTTCGCCAGCCAAGACCGAGACCGGACCGAATGGTCGGTCGGTCTCGATCGATCGATCGATCTCGGTCTTGGTCGGTCCGATCCAAAGCAACAGTCGTCGGTTTTAAATCGGTTTTGGTCGGACCGGACGGACGGACGGACCGAGGACCGATTGCCAAAAGCGAGACCGCGGACCGGACCGAATGTGGTCGGTCCGGTCTCGGTCCGTGTCGGTCCGGTCGGTCCTTCGGTCGGTCCGGTCCGGCCGGTCCGTTTGCTCACCCTTACTTTGGAACGTAATGTGAAGTTTAAGTGTGTGTTATAAAAATGTTATGAGTGGCGGTGTTTTTTTGGCTATATGTTATAAGATTGTTATAGGTTAAAAGTTGTGTAGCTTGTTGTTGGGTGCTACCGATACCTAGCTCTCTAATTACCTAGCTTAGCTAATTGCCCACTAAGGGAAAGACAAACAAATGAAAGAAATTTATCCAAAGAAATTCTCTCGAAATTTGAACTTTTTCTTTTTTTTGCAAAAACACAAACTTACCACCAGACTTATATGTTAGCTGTTTGTTTTTTTTGTTTTTTTTTTTTTTTTTTTAAAGTTTAATATTAATCACAACGCACCACCCGTCAAATAGCGGGCGGAAAAGGAGACCTTACAATCGATCAAAATTACACCAATCTTTCCAACTAATCAAGCTTCCTTTAAATCTATTACTATACCACAAGAAACCGAGAGACTTAACATCTTGGAAGATCTTCTCACTCGATATAGAACCATTGGACGAACGACATCGTATACTCCCCTATTTTGTACGAACGACATCGTATACTCACTACAAAATTAATGACATTTGCTCACTAAATCAAGTGTGAGCAAAAGATACAAAACAGTCACTAAAAGCTATATATTCAACTCCCACTAAATAGAAAAAGAGTAAGTAACAAAGGGATCACTAAAAGTCTTTTATTACTAAAATTTTAGTGAGCAAAAGTTTAAAAGATTCAATGACTAAACTTTTTTAGTCAGTAAAAGGTAGACCAGTTTTCAATTAAATAACTAAAATGACATAAATGTTTAGTTAATTCAGTCAGCAAAGGATGCACTATCTGGCAGAAATACATATAGAAACTGCAATATCAATGTACAAATACATTAAATAAAAAATTATTACAAAAATACAAATTTCATTTCTCAAAATAAGTTCAAACACATCAATCTCAAACAATCTCAATCTCAATCTCAAATGTACAAAAATAAGCAGTTGCAATTTTGCAATATATGTTCTTGTGAAGGACCATCCAGGTGGCTCAAGAGCCGACGTACACTGCTCCCATGCTACATTTATCAGCACTTTTCATGAAAATACTTTTAAACACTTAGTAGTTTATTATGATTTATAACAATAATTTTCCAATAACAATCTAGATGTCTATATAATAACAATTTAGGAAGTTGTACTGTAATAAAAATCTGACTTTGGGTAGCCCGTTAACCCGCTTAACATAACGCATAATCCAAATCGACCCATTCATACACGTATATATGGGTCAAAATTTCTACATCTACAACGAACCATTAGATTCTCCAATCGACTCAACTCAAGTTTATTACAAGAAGTAAGAAGAATGTTACTCGAGAATCATGAAAACCCCAATCTACATAACATTTACTCTAATCAATATATCTTGAGAATGCCGGTAGGTCAAAGAAAAATATGGAGAAATGTATATACCTGACTTGTAACTCCACCGCTCCGTAAGAAGGTGTTCACCAGTTTTTGAACATTTGCAGCCTCTGTTCAATTGAGATAGGACGTTCCACTAGCACTGATTTCTTCTTGTCCCATTTGCATTAAATTTACGAGAAAGCCGTCAACGTAAGAATACATATGAAGTTGTATACTGTATTTCTTACCAACCATTATGTTACTAGAAGAAACATTTGATTAACAAAAGAAAGCAGCAGAAGAGTTGCACACACCTGAACATAAAAGAGCATGGGATGGTTTGGCACAGGCCATGGAAAATCCAATGCCTGTTGTTTGCCTTTAAAGGGATGGATACATATGATATTGTACCTGAAATTTTAATGACAAAATGCAATTTTTAATTACTAGAACCAACCTATATGATCATTAATTGATAAATCCACCTCTCTACAAGTAACACCATCTAAAACAAAACACAACTTATGTGCCCTTGACAGCCTCGTTATGTCAAAATAAAATAAAAATTGTAGATGGAAAGGAGTAAAAAGCCTTGGGAAATGAGAGTCAGAACCTGCAATCTAATTGGCTCAACACCAAGAAGCACAAGTCGCTCAAACAGAGACTGAGCTAGCCCAGCTCGAGCTGCTTTCTTGCACATGATAACTGGACCGAGCTGGCAATGGTCGCCAACAAGAACAACCTAGAAGAAACAATATCCATTAGAGCACCCCAGGAAGAGTGTCACTGCAAGCAGTAGTACATAATATATATGTATATACCTGCTTTGCCCCAAGAACAAGAGGTATAAGACACTCCGACTCAGTTGATTGAGTAGACTCGTCAATAAGCACCTACAGATTGTCAATGAAATGATTTAGAATAAACTTATTAAACACAACACCAGATCCCAACTAATTACAATCATAAGTTGTAATGGTTCCATTAGATCTAGTTAGCACTCAAAGATTCTTTAAATAGAGAATCAAAGAAAGAAATCCAAGTGTTTTCCAAAACATTATCATGTTTCTGTTAATGTCATTTATTATGCAAAATCTGTATCACACTTTAGTCCTCTATACTTATTCTCATCACTGCTAGATAACTCCCCTGTATATATTTGTAAAAGGAGGTTCTGTCACCAGTGGACCAAGTTACAGCTAAAATTTTCATCTGTGTACCAAGTTAACACAAATAATTTTTGGTAACCAAGGTCCGACCTTTTGGCCGACTAATCCATGGGGTTTCGGTCCACCATCACACACACAAACCGGGTAAACACTCCCATTTTGGGAAGGTTGGTGTGGCCACGTCAAGGTTATATTATTTGCCTACATTATAATACTAAGGAACGCATAAGATAACTTGCTATCCACATGCATAAAGGGGTGAGGATGAACTTGACACTCACCTTGTTCATCTTTCAATTAATGCAGCTTGTGGAGTTCACTCTTCTCAGATGTATCAAGATGCCGAACCTTTTAAAAAAAATTAAGTTCAAGCTACTTTAATATGACATGTGTTAAAGTATACAAGTAATAGATGGATTTGAATACTATAAGACAAAAAACCTGATAATGAAGTGTCAAATGCTCAATAGGTGAGCTCACATCTTCCCTTGATTTTGCACACAGCTTGACAACCTGATTATAATAGATGTTGGAATTAATAATAAAACCTGCAGATCATAGTAAACTGAAAGGTTTTATGGATATTTAAATATATGTATGTCCGGATTCGAACTCGAGACTTCGGGATTGCACACATTACGTATGAGAATTGATGTAAATAATTAATATATATAAAACGTTATTGTTATTAATTATTAGTCACGAAATAAATACTTAACGGTAGTTAGTATTTAACGGGGTTTAGCTAACAGTCATTAAATATGAACTTAAAGGACTAGAGATGAAATTATAAGTCGGGAAAGTTCTAGAATTCCCTTGGGGAGCTTTGGCCGATCGGTTGGGGTATCCTAACCCAACCCACACATTAACTTGTCCTCCAAGATTGGTTAACTATAAATACAATCCTATTGTGTTCAGGAAAATGATAAATTTAGGCATCAAACTTGCCACGTTTTCCTTTTCTGGGCATTGAATTTTTTTTTCCTATTGTAGCACTGAACTTGCCTAAATTTCCTTTTGTGACACTGAGTCACACTAAACCCATAGTTAACCTCCTTAATCAAAATTAAAGCGTTTTAACCTCAATTTATGTCTTTTGGGCGTGTTTTGAACAAAAGGTGTATCCTTAGGGGGATTTTTGGAGAATTTTACAAACAATAATAACTCCCCCCACCCAATCAAAACCCTAAACCATTGCTGCAAAATTTGTCCCCAATTCGTTTGAAAATCAAGAACCCTAATTATGAGTAGTTCATCTTCAGCACAATCACGTGTAGTTGGAGGTAAGATTGAACATTTCTGTAAGTGTGAACGACAACTGAGAGTCCAAACATCAACCACAAGGACTAATCCTGGAAAGAGGTTTGTAAAATGTGCTCAATGTCGCGTCTATGAATTTCTGGATGTAGACCTTCCTAGTGAATACTACAAGGACTTGGTATATGGGTTCTTTCAAAGGCAGAGATGTGTTGAAAGTGCACCAATGATTGAAGCTCTAGCTTTGGATAAGGCAAGGTTGGAAGAGGAGTTGAAGGCTACAAAGACAAGATTGGAAGAGGAGGTGAAGGCTGGAAAGTCAAAACTTGAATTGTATGATAGGTTGTTTATGATGATGTTAGGAGTGTTATGTTTCATTTGTGTTTGGTTTGGTATGAAACTATCCAACTGATTTAGTTCTTCTTGAGTAGTTAATGTAGTATTTTGAATTGTTAAAACTTAACTTTGGAAAATGAATGTCAATGTTTTAGTTTTGTACATGTGTTGAATTGTTAAGTGTTAGTATGGTATGCAAACAGTTAGGATAGTCATATTACATAGGACTGCAACCATAGTCATAGGATTAAACAGGAGTGCATTACATATGATTATTATAGGGCATACTAAACCCATACCAGTAACCTTACTAAAGCCATAAAATCACCCACAAGTTCCAAACCACTCATTTCCTAGACCTTGTCCTCTTCCCTTCCCTTCCCCTCAGCTTCTTTGTTGACAGGCTTGGCAACCCGCCTTTGATGCCCATCTCAAGACATGTTGCCTTGTTTGGCAAACCCAACACTTTGGGCCTTGCATCAAAAGCAAGCTTGGCAAGTCGCTTTTCGCTTAGGGCACCTCCTCATCAACATTTTCTTCATCTTGCCTTGAGTGGAACCAACTTTCCATTCAACAGAAGTGGCTCTTCAATGTCTTTGCAATGGTGGAAAGTAACCTCCCCATGAGGATCCTTCAGAACCACCTTGTTCTGTACTCTCCTCTGTGGTGCTTGAAATGGTTATTATCTCTGAAATAAAAAAAATGTTAGTAAATGCATAAAGGAAATGTGCATTAAAGTTGTTAGAATTCATGGTTTATGCTTAGTATTTATGGAAATGGTTATTATCAAGTTGTTACAGACCTGGTGGTTGGCTGGACATTATCCTCTTGCCTGAACTCATGTTAATAGGAATTTTGTTTAGATAGACAGATATGAGTAGAAGATGTGTGGTATATGGTATTGGTTCATTGGATTTTATAAGGGCAAATTGTCTTCAAAACAGTTGGGTTGGGATTGTCATTAAATTTACAATATAGACACCGCAAATAGGATGCCTATGTCTCATTGACTTTCTTCAATGACAAGTGCATAGCCTATGTCTCATTGTTTAACAATGAAATAGTCTAAGTTCATAAACTGTGGCGCATAAAAGCAAGCTTGATCGCATAAATAACAGATGTCAACTTGATTGCACATAGCCTATGTCCGATTCATCGCCTTATCAATGTGTATATAGGTGCATAAAGAAACCGCAAATAGGATGCCTATGTCTCATTGACTTTCTTCATATGTATGTATGCATAAAGGATGACAAGTGCATTTATTAGCAAACAAGTAATGCCTATAAACCATGGTAAAAACACTGCATATTTCATTATTGGAAACTAATAACAAAACATAGTTACAAACTGCAGATTTCATTAAACTTAGTAGTTTAACAATGACCATCTTTTTACTGCCCTCACAGGATGTACAAAATGGGCTTGTGCTGAGATGGTCATTACATAAACTTGTAACAATAGTGGCAGCTATCTGTTCTACCCATATTACATACCAAAATGACCATCAGTTAGTGCCCTAAAAAGATTTACAAAATGGGCTATTGGTTGATGGTCATGACCTATTCACATTAGTTATCTAGACATATTACATACCCAAATTAAGTTATCATAGTTTACATTAGTTGCCCACAAAAGATATACAAAAAGGGCACATGGAGTTCCTTGTTGTTCAAGCATCATCTATTTCCAATCAGAGACTCAGTAGTCGCCTCGCCATCCAACTGCTTTGCCAACTTCAATTTCGTGATTCTTTCACTAGGCCTTCTTACTTTCGGTTTAGTCATCCTTTTTGCAAATGTTGTCACGAGGTTGTTCTTGTACTTGTTCTGAACTTGTTCTTGAGTCGATCTATTTCACTTGCATGTGTTCAACTTGAGTAGCGATCATTTCAATCTCTGTTTGAACTTCAGTCGTTCTTCATTGTGATCTTGAGGGTTTTCAAATTGCATCTTCATGGTCAACTTGTGGGTCTTCAACGCATCTTCGTGTTGAGCATCTGTTTGACTTGTTGTTGATCATGTTGGTCACCAAACCATCTTGCATAAGCTGATGTGCATCCTCTTTTCAACACCTTCCTATTTGTCCCACTTGACCCACCAGCATGCTTGGCCTAAATACAACAAATGGTTAAAACCAAAAGTATGAAACAATGTATGCAGTTGAAATAAAAGTAAGATAATACCTTTGACCCACTTGAGCTACCATTCTTTGACCCACCAGTTCCACTAGACCCACAAGCCTTTTTATTTGACCCACTAGTCTCATTTGACCCAACATTTTCCTCTTTGACCCGACACATTCCCGTCTCTTTTGACCCGACACAATATTTTCTTTGCATCCTTTTTGTTGTGACCAGTTTTGTGGCATATAGAACATGAAATCTCAAAGACCTACCTTAGATACCTTAGTTGAGCTACCACCTTCACCCTTTGATCCGATCCTTTTCTTTCTTGGCCTACCATGCATTTTTTGGGTTTGGGAGGCAATACAACAGTACATACTCGGTCGGGCCGTAAATCAATACCATCAACTGGTTTCAAGAAATGGTTATAGGTGTCATAGTATTTGTCTGTTTTAAACCAATCGTGCACATAGCTCTCGGTACCTTGTTTATGTATAGAATTACCTTTGTTGCATGTACACAAGGTATACCGATAATCGCCACATTCGACATGTGCAAGTCCTACTTGCTTCACTAACTGTGAATGCCTCACTCCCGATCGACCTCAAACACATTCCCACCAAAGGATAATATGCCAAAACCTACAATAAAACAAGCTTATAAGTGTCAATTCAAACAATTTCATAAGCGATATAACTTTAATTTGTAAATGATACTTACCTTTGTTGGTCTTTTAACCATTCCAACCTCTTCGAATGTTGGGACAAACCCTGTGGTTCCATTTCTTACGATTTCCCTCATTTTGTGCATCCTCTCAAGAACTATGACTCTCAATGCTTCTAGCATAGTTAGCGATGGCTTGTCCCTAACACTTAGAATGACATTTGTTAAAGCATTCATCGAATCCATTCTCCACCGCTTCACATCCTCTATTAACTTCAAAGAATGCTCTTGACCATGTTTTGGGTTCTTGTTCATAAGCCACCGATGAGCCTTTGGGTTAGCCCTTTAATCTTCTCCATGATCTTGTTAAACAACTGTGGATAGGAAGCCTTAGATCTTGACCAAAACAACTGCCTAAATTCCTCACCACCGAATACTTTCCTGAACCCTTCATATATATATCGGCACATTGCCGTGTTCCGCATATGGCATGACAGGTCTTCATGACTTCAATAAGACCCTAAATAGAACCATACCTAGTTAGAATATATGTAAGACTAAGTCATTAACATCAAAGTATGGATAGAAGCATACCTTATGTTGATCGACATAAGAGTTAGACCTTGTCCTTTTGTGCAATCCAAGTCTCCTTCTAGTAACTCCAAAACCAGCTCCAGTTATCCTTGTTTTCAACATTAACCACCGCCCAAGCAACCGGGTAAATGTGGTTATTTCCGTCTCTTCCAATAGCGAAGGATTTCACCATGGTTTGGTTTTTCAAAAACAACCATCTAAGGCAATTATTCTCCTACACCCACCTTCCAACCATCTACTAGTCCAAAGAAAGCGGACATAAAACCTATCAAAGTATGTTTTGTTATCGATTTTACAAATACTCCTAATTTGACAAAGGACCCGAGATTTGAATCTAAAATTGCCCTTCCATATGATCTCAAAAAGGCATAATGCTCTCCAAGTGATTTCTCATACTCTGTCAAGGCAAATGTCTTTGCATTTCTACACCGATTTGGGGATACCATACACTTATACTTTTTCATCACTAGGTCACTATAGCTTTCAACCTAATTTCGTGGTCACCCTAATCTTATTACCAAAGTGTGTCCCTAGCCACTTATAGTTTACTAATGAACCAAATTGGAAGTTCCTAACACATGTGTGTTCATTTACTAAAGACTGTATCTGAAAGGTTTTCTCTTTATTCATCCACCTAGCATAACATCTCCATGGACAGGTAGGTAATTCTTCAGAACTAGCACTAGGATATTTATTTATCTTCCTCTGTTTACCTTTGTCAGGATCACTCAACTTTGGTGGTCTCTGTCCACATTTTGCCACAACCTTCTGACTGTTACTCCTCTCATACCACAAAGAAAACCCATTTGCCAAAGCATAGTAGGTTAAACACTCTTTAAACTTCACAATACTTGCATACTTTTCACCAACCTGCATTACAAATACAACAAAAATATTATGACCAAAATTCATAAACAATATCTGTACTTCAAATATAAAAGTAAGATAATACCTTTGGATGCCTCAGTCTCCAGTGACTAGTTTCATCATAGATTGGATACATCAACAAAGATTCTCCACACAAATAAAGGATCTTCATCCGAATCGCCTTGGATGGTCAGAACCTTTTCATCAATGTGTTCATGAACATATCATGTTCGAGCATAGTCTCACTTCTAAGGTTATTAGGAGGTACAATGTTTGATGGAGTTGGTTCACTGATTTTTGGCATTGACTCAATTACACGCAATCTATTGGCTTTAATCCTTTTCCTAAGTTCTATAACCTCCTCTTCACCAGGACTTAGATAGTCAACTGATTTATCTGAACCATATCCACTGTCATTGTCACTATCAAACTCACCATCTTGTTCATCCTCTCTAACCTTCCCTTTGCCCTTATCCACACCTGATATAGGCGTACTATCTTCACCATCCAGACTAGTCTGTAAATCCTCACCATCTTCACTAGGCCTCCACAATCTAACTTGTACTACATCATCTTGTAATTCCACTTCATGTGCAACAGTTGAATCTACTGCATCAATGTTCTCAACTACACTAGCCTTCCCTTTGCCCTTATCCACACCTGATCTAGACCTAATATCATCACCATCTAGACTAGTCTGCAAATCCATCACCATCTACACTAGTCCTAGTATTACGACCATTTACACTAGTCCTAGAGTTATCACCCTCGATTCATTAACCTTCCTAGTTTGATCTACCTCCATCTCATTGAATTAACCATCTCATCTATCGAGAAGTCATTGCAATACCTCTTTTGGGAGACCCTTTTGCTTTAGCAATGACTCATCCATAAAAGTGGTATCCGCTTGGCCTAAATACTCGGCGATTCATATCATTGTGATCAAGATACGCTTCAACCCTACCAAACAATTGAGCAACATCAAACATGTGTTCTATTTCCTTATCATTAGTTACTCTAACTAACCCTTTGTCTAACTCATTATGAGGCACCTTATAATACAAACCTTGAAAGTAATTACCAACCTTTTCTTCCGAGAATTCAAGAAATTTAAGATAGGGCATCCTTGGAGCACACATGTTAAGAATCACCCCATCCGCGTAGTGTAGGGCAAATGCCTAAAATATCCGTCATTGTGTACATCAAATTGGTGCAAATTGCACTGTATCATTCTAGCACGAATTGAGAAAAAAAAATTAGGTTTTCACCATGCTAAAACTTTGATCAAAACAGATACAAATCAAAGAAATCATACAATTGTTTACCTCAAACAACGAAACAAGCATCAATTATGGCAATGCACAACGAACAATTTTTTGTGTGTGTGAAATTAGGGCTTCTAATGTTTACGGGTTATGAGGAAAACGGGTTTGGGTGGGGGGATGTTATTTAGGTTTGTAAAAGTTTTAGAACACCCCCCTAAGGATACACCTTTTGTTCAAAACACGCCCAAAAGACATAAATTGAGGTTAAAACGCGTTTATTTTGATTAAGGGGGTTAATTATGGGTTTAGTGTGACTCAGGGTCACAAAAGGAAATTTAGGCAAGTTCAGTGCTACAATAGGAAAAAAAAAGTTCGATGCCCAGAAAAGGAAAACGTGGCAAGTTTGATGCCTAAATTTATCATTTTCCCTTTGATTTTATATAATTGTTATGAGTATTAAATCCAAACATAAACTACTTCTCTTTACCCGTTGAAGAAGAATCTACCTACTATTCATAGACGGAACAACAAATACAATGGTGATACAGAGAGAGGATCTACTAGCATTCTACAACTATAAAACTCAAAAACGGCAAGGCATGCTATACATACAAGCATGTGCACCATTTGAGCAGTTTTCAATACAAAATGACAGCAAAGTACAAGTATCGCCGTGTAACATATAATTATCAAAGTGGGAATCATGTTGACATTCATTATATTAGATGTTATACAACCATGTAAGCAACAGTGGATATGAGGGTTCTAGTATATGCACTACAACCTATGTGTCAAAGGATATGCAGCAACTATTCAGGTGTAAGTAAACTAAGAAGACACTTGCACCAAAAGCAGTATTCAAAGCATTAACTTATTTGTTATAAACGGCCTATATAGCAAGCTTAACTTGTATATTGAATTAGCCAGTAAACAGAAAAGTGTATTAAAACCACGAAGTTGATCATTTGATAGAGCAAGGCAGTTTAATCAAGGACTTGAGACCAGAAAACCAATTATCAGTTTCAAATTTCCAAAGCAATAATAAAGTCATACAAGTTCCTATATCGCCCACAATAATAAACTCAAAGCTTGGGTAGTCCACAGTCGGTAGATTTGGTAAAGCCTGCAAACATCAAGCACATTCAAAAATTACTCGTAATTCATAATCATTATAAAGAAACACAATTCTATAGTAGATTTTATATTCGAAATCCTATACTAGTAAGTGGTATCAACTCTAATGTCTACATTGAGCTAAAAATATGCGGAAAGCACAAAATGTAACATACAAGCCAATGGGTTAAGCTACAACATGAAATATACCTGACCAGCAAGTCTCCTAAGCTAAACTGAAATGCGCCATTTTTCAGGCCAGTCCAAATCGTATACAAAATTCCTACCTAGTTCCTTACATATTGAAATTCCTTATTAACCTACCTAGTTTCATGAATCGAACATTTCTATCGCAAAAACTTCCATTAACAAAAAAGTTATCGGTTTTTCATCTATAAACGATACATTTCTCGTCAAATTCTCAAGCAGTAGCACATTTGAAACGTTGATCTCAAAAAACAGGACTCTAACATCGACACACGACTTATAATCATCACATACAAACTACTCACTTCAACAACTAAATTCATAGAGAATTACATTACTAAACTCTTCAATTAGTACAAATTAATAAAATAACAATTCCAATAATGTTATGCGGCTATACTTTTATTAAACAATTAAATTACAAATAACAATAACTTTAGTTACGACCGTGGAAAAAATTTATCTCATGTTAACCGAAGCTACCACAAACAAAATCTTGATTCTTTCCTTCAGCACAATCACCCTTCGTCAATTTTGGAGCCGACCGACCCAGTTCGACCCTCATGTTGCAATGGTGGCGACTTGGTCGGCGCAGCGGCGACCGAACCAGTCGACCGACCACTGCGGGCAGCCTAATGGCTTTATTTTTAAATGCTTGGCTTAGTAGTTTGATTAGATTGTACATTGTGGTTAAATGGTTGTATATTTTAGTGAAGGAGTAAATTAAATAGTGTATTAATTGTATGTGTTGAATAGTGTTTTTTAGTTGTATTTATGCTTCAAATAGTTTGTACATTGTGTTTTATAAATTATACTTGTTATCAAATGGGTGTTTTAAATATGACATTAATTACAAATGTTGACCAGTCAATATGTGTAAGTGTTTATGCATAAAGTAATTGTACATATAGCTTAATTAGTTGTATTGCTTAAAATCTATATATGGAAATTTTAAAAAATTAGAAGAGAGAGGGTTATCCCTCTATTATAAGTAGTATAGATATAGATAAAGATGGTCATAAGAGTCAAGCCAAACAAATGTGTAAATACTCATTAATAACGTTTACTTTTTACATTTTTTAGAGCTTAAAGTAACCAAAGTATACTTGACTTTCAGAAACGATGAATTGTTATGCTTAAAGTAAACAATTTCCATGGCAATCAGATAGACACGATTTCTTTAAATAACTACTATTGTCTTTGTTCTTGTTTCATGCTTAGAATAATATTTACTTTAAAAGAGTCGACCAACTTTTTTGGTCTATATAGTACTACCTCTGTCTCAAATTATAAGTCCAGTTTGACTTTCTAAGTTCAACTTTGATTTTAAATAATTTTATTTGTATTACATAATATTTGATGCAAAATATATAAATAGATTGTGGTTTAAATGTATTTTCATTTGGTATATTTTTCATCAAGTGTTTTATAATACAAACAAAAATATTTAAAGTCAAAGTTCAAATCAAAAAGTCAAACTGGACATAAAATTTGGGACGGAGGGAGTAATAGAATTATTATCATATAGTAATTACGGAGTACTACAATTAATAATTCCTAAACAGTCAAATAGACACAATTTCTTTTAATAAATACTACATTGTTTTTGACTTTTTGTTGTTTTCTATGCTTGTAATAATATTTACTTTCAAAGAGTGACCAACTTTTTTGGTCTATATAATAGAATTATTATGGGTAAAAGACATAAAATAGCAACGTACTTTCTAAATTTTACAGAGTTGAAACACTTACTTTTTTATTATCAACGATTCCTATCAAACTTTCAAAAAGTGTTCTGACTTGAACAAAAACTTGTCTTATTTTCCACGTGTAGCTCCACGTGTATTAATTAAATGTATATTATCCTAGTCATAAAAAAAAACACGTCAGGTTCCCGCTTATAAAGAAACCCCCAATTCATTATCCCGTCATTTCCCACTTTATTAAAACATAACCCTAATTTCTAATCTCTACTTTTACACGCTAAAATTCATGAAATTGATTTGAACAAACAAGCGAGATGACTAAAGGTATGCCGTATACAATGTTTAATTTTAATTTTTAAGTGTATTTAAGTAAGACCCTAATTTCTTTTGAAACCCTAATTTTCAGGTGAACCGAAGAAGAAAAAATCAAAGAATGGTGTTTTCACCATTTATGTTAGGTACGATGGCATGTTTACTGGTGGACCTTTGAGATACTCACAAGGTGATTTGAAAGAAATATCAGATGTGGATTTTTTTTTATTTTTTATTTTATTTTATTTTTTTTTTATTTTTTTTTTTGGAAAGGTGATTTTGAAGGTATGTCCTATGAAAACCTTGTGGAAATACTGAAGAGATTATTTCCAAGTAGTCATTTTTATAGGTTGTATTATTGTAAAACGAAAACCCCATTGAAGTTAGGTATAAAGGAACTTAAGTCTGATAATGATGTTTCTGAAATGTTGAAAGCTGGTTATGAGAATGGGTATAAGATGGATATTTACCTTGAACACCTTGACTATGATGTTTTAGATTTATTTGAGATGGAAGATAAGGATGAAAATGTAGAGGATAGTGATGATAACTATTCTAGTGATGACTGTGAGGAAGTAGATTATGTTGACTTTTAGAATGAGGTTGATGATGTAGTAATTAAGGATTTTAGTACAAAAGATTCATTTCTAAATAAGCTTTCTGGTGATAAGGGTTTATTTAGGAGTTATGTTCACAGAGAAGTCCCTGTAAGACAACAAGAACAGTTTCAAAAGGAGAAAGAGATGGCTGAGAAAAAAAGACAAGAAGATTTTTTTTGAAAAAAAGCAGTTGTTTGATGAGCATGGAATAGACATGGACATGGACATGGAAGAAGGACCTTATAACAGAGTCATTCCACAACAACTTGTTCTTGCAAACAATCATCCAACCCAAGAATATGTGATACATGATGCACAAGATCTACCAACATCACCAGCAGCATCAGTTGATACAACCACATCAACACCAAAGGATACACCAAAGAAGACCAGGAACATGAACAAGTGGCTCCAGAAATCATTTGTCAATGGTCAAAGGATTTATCACAAGAATCGTGGCAGATCTGAAAGAATCAAAAAAATGCAGATGAGCAAAGCATATCGGTTTGACCAAGAGGGAACTGGTTCTACTCCTGATAAAGCATTTGGAGTATCTGATTCTGAATAACTATGTTTTCATAGTCTGTAATGAATATTTAGGAACCTAAACTGCAGTAGTATCTTTTGTAATGACCATGTGGACCAAAAAACAATGCCAGTAGTGCTGGACACAAAAGCATGTTAGCACATGCTTTGTGGTATCTTTTGTAATGACCATGTGGGTTGCTTTTGACCAACTTGAAAGAATCAATATATGCAGTATTTTAGTCATATTTGATGCTTCTCTTTTATGCTTTTCTCTTTATCCATATGCAATATTTCAGTCTCATTTGGTTCTCTTTATCCATATGCAGCATTTTAGTCTCATTTGGTTCTCTTTATCCATATGCAGTATTTTCATTTGGTTCTCTTTATTGCCATTGCAACACATTATAGACACTGCTTATCTTTTATGCTTTTGCACTTGAATATGTACAATGTCATTGCAAAGCATTACAGATACTGCACTTGAAACATCATGGATAGCAACTTATATGATCTATCAACAACTGATGTATAGCAAAACATTACATTTCATTACAAGATGATCTTTCTTTGAATGCTTTTGACCATCTTAAAACATTACATTTCATTACATACCCAACTGATCTACTAAATTGATCTGCTACAACCAAAAGACATCAAACCTTACCTTACCCTATTACATTAAAACATAAACCAAGCCAATACAATCATGATCACAATTGACTTCCAAATTAAACAACTTTTTTGACTTTTCTTCAATTGAACCTTTAGTTGCTCCATTTCAACAAAGAAGAACATGAACTTTTCTTGGTCGCTTACTTCTTTTGCACTTGAACCCTTTGATTTGGAGTCAAAGCCCTATACATCTCATACAAGTGACCTTTGTACCAATCATTATCTAACTCAGGATCATACCAATCCCATTTTGTACAATTCCTTACACCTGTTTTCTGCAATAACAATGTATAAGCTTACCATAAAAGAGTTAAACATGGAAGATTCAAGCTACTTACATATCTCATTAGGGCAACAAACAAAAGCGCCTAGCAGGGTTTGATGGGGTCCAAGAGGTGAGAGACATGACAGAAGCTCATAATTGCACTCATTTGGAAGGTTACCATGCTTTGAAACATTGGAAGAAGATGAAGACATAAAGCAATTAGGGTAGAAATTAGGGTTTATGAATTGGGGATTTGTTTTTAAGAAATGGGGATAGTGTTTCAATTAGGTTAGAAACTTGAAATGAAGAGGGTCAAGTGTTTATGGATCATACGGGTCGGATTATTATAGCAGGGTATCAATATTACGTGGCAATTATTAAGAATTAAAATAAATAAAATTAACACGTGGAATATACATATGGAAAGTTGTTGATATCAGGACAAAGAAAATAAGTTTTGATGGCTTAAATGTTGATAAAAAAGTAAGTGTTTCAACTCTGTAAAATTTGGAAAGTACGTTGCTATTTTATGTCTTTTACCCAATTATTATCATATATGTTCATGAAGTCATATACCCATTCAACACACCTATGAAGACATTAAACTTTTTGTTCCTTTGCCTTATTCTCACAACAAATGCATCTTCAATAGCAAAAACTCCGATAGGTAGCGCAAAAAAGTATTGTATAGATAGTCATTGGACCGTTTATATCTATAATTTGATGAATGAACCGTGCACCGTTCATATAAAATCACGTGATGATGATCTGGGAAACCATACGCTTGGAGTGAACGAAAATGAAAACTGGCATTTCGTGAAAACTTTGGGGAACTACCTTGTTCTGGGCTGATATCACCTGTAATGATACAAGGAACGGCTCTTGGCATGTGTGGGATCACTTTGCGGGTCTTAATTATGGCTCGGGATCATTACATGATGATCAACAAAGATTCGTTTGGTTTGTTATGGAAGATGGAATTTATGTAGGAAAAAGTCTTCCTCCATTTCCAGATGGATTGATCAAATTATATCATTGGCCATGAGTGATGTATTTGATTATAATTATAAGTATATATTAAAACGCAATGTATTGTAGCTACAAGATGCACTACAGAGAGCTGATGATTTGCTACAGACTTTGTGTTTTTGGGCCTACTGCTACGGTGTAGCTACAAGATACATTCTTGGCCGGCTGCTTCTACAAAAAAAAAAGTTATATTACTATTTATTAATGCACAATCATCTCGGCTAAAAAATTTGCCCGCCCGCAACGCGGCGGACCAGTGCCATTCTCGTTTTATCAATATAGCATGCATTATGTATGGTGTTTGAATTTTTAAAATGAAAAATTTAGTACTTTTACCAGTTATTTAATTGTTGAGAGTTGAGACATACATGGAATACTATGACATACTACTAGTGTGTTGCCAAAGACTCATATTTCTATATTTCACAACCATTGTGTTTGATATTTTACTCTATGTCATGAACCGCCAAATATATTGAGAGTACACTGTGTGGGTGGTTATACGCTACCGTTATAGGCGTAAAACGGTGCCTATGGTGCCGCTATATGCATGCATACTGGACAGTAGTTTATCTTTAAAGTTCTAAGTAACTTAAAACTATTTTTTTTAAGAGCTACGTTTGTACAGAAACAATAATCAACAGTAGTTTATCAAAAATAACGTGTTAATTATTTAAAAATATATCATACTTGTCACCGGTTTGTACTTGTGTGTATCATTGTTCGAATCCTGTTATTTCATGCACACTTTTCAAAATTTTGATTATCTAGTGTATCGATTCCTAAAAATACATGATTCGGTTTTCAAAAATTTGTGATTCGATACCCAAAAAACGTCAATCGATGCACAGAACAACCAAAAATTTTGGGTATCGAACCACGTATATTTTGAACCGAAACAACTATTTTTAGAAATCGATACGCAAAATAATCAAAATTTGAAAAGATGTGCACGGATAGGGATGACACCCGTGGGTAATGGGCACGGTATCTCTAACCCGCCACCGCCCGTAGCTTTTACTCACCCGTCACCCACCGTCAATGGGTACAATTTTCTACCCATGCCCATGCCCGCTGGTATTATTGCCCATGGGTTAGTGTAATGCAACAAAACTACAAAACTATGATATGCAAACTAACTATGAAATTGCATAACAAGACACCAATCAATTTGCCAAATACCAAGTTCACAAAATACTTAAACACATATTTGAAAGTAGCTATTAAACATCATTATACCAAATCACATTCATATTTGTTAATTAGATAAATAAAGTAAAATGGTTTAAAACATCTTTAAATATGAAATTTACATAACTATATAACTAGAATACCTAGATGTATTCGGTGTGTACCTTATAAAGGGAATAATTGAAGTTACAGGTGAGTCGGAGTGCGAGCAAGAAATAAGCGGGTAAGATGCATTTTAGCACAAGGAGGAACCGAGTTTATGGGATTATAATTTATACATGTTAATATGTATACAACTTTGATTATTTGATTTTTCATATTCTCTTTTTAGTCTTGAAACTCAAACAAACTTTTAGGTTAATGTGTTTTCTTGAGTCTTTGTAACTATTAAATGTATACCTGCAACATCATAAATATTTTAATTAGTATAATTAATTTTAACATGGATTTATGGGTATTCCCACAGGTATTTTGAAGGGTATACACGTTAGTATTTTAAATGGCCGGGTTTTATGGGTTTACCCGCGATGGGTATGCTTCACCCGTCACCCACCCGACACCTACTAATGAGTACAAAATTTCACCCACGACCCACCCGTGGGTGAAAATTGACGATTTCACCCACCCATTTATGTGCGGGTACCCGCGGGTTGCGGGCTTTTTTTCTCGCCCATTGTCATCCCTATGCACGGAATTATCTGATTCGAACAATGATAGACACAACTACAAATGGTTATAAATATGACAAACTTTTAGACAATTAGCTCATTTATGTATATAACTGTTAGACTAAAATACACCGTTGGTCCCTAAACTTGGCTGGACGGATCGCGATGGGACGAATCTCGCCCTTTTCATCGCCACAGGTCCAAACCTTGGCCATTAAATGCCAGATTCGTCCCTTGACCAATAACGGCGTTGTCAACGTTCTGTTATACGCAAAAAAAACCCGTAATCATGTTACTGTTGAGGGTAGAATAGTCATTTTGTTGTATATACTGTAGCACCTGTCTTGTCCAATTTCCCGCCATTTTGTACAATATAACAAAACCGTGTACTCATTGCTCATCCCCAAACTTGTTTTGGAAGCATACCCAGAAAACCCTAATGCAATGTCTATCATCAAATCAAATAATCTGAGTAAGAAAATAACAAACAACCACCTTGGATTTACTCGTGGCGAGTAAGGGAATATCCTTTATATGATGGTCGTGAAATGGAGGAAAGAGTCAATCGGGAGATATTGTAAGTCTTTTTGGTTAGAGCCTATTACAATCATATGTTAGTACGATTGATTAAGTTATTCCCTTTTAGGTAACTTTAGCTTAACAATGTTTTGTACATTTTTTTATACACGGGTGAACTGGATCGTTTAGCATGATGTTCCATTATGAAGGTACATTCAAATACTTTCCGGTAGGATATATCAAGGAGGCAAGAAATTCCTCGGGGTCAAGGAAACTTCCTTTTCTTGAGCAAGTTTTATAACACCCTAGGCGGTGAACCTAATCGTTGTAGTGTAGTAATTAGGGTAAGCCACGGGTATTGATATCGTTCTCTGGGAATAGGAATGCTAGTAAGGAGTTACTACGCTAAGGTTAAGGTTGAGGAAGATTATTTTTATCTTTTATGTTTTATGAAATGGAAAGGTACGAATCTCGGGTATTGGATTTGGGGGTTGGTATTTCTACCGATTACTCTACTATTATCTAATTATCTAAACTAAGGTTGTGGGAGTCTATGTCTAATTAATGTGTGCTCGTATGATAGTTTAAAGATGTGTTTACTTAGGTTGTATTACTCCTTAATTATCTCCTATTGATGGTTGAGTTGTCACGTCCTTATTCCTAGTTGCGTTGTGTGTCTAAAGTTGTAGGGTATCGTTTCTCCCTAACTCTTTGAACTTACCAAAGGGTCTTGTCTACAAACCCACTAGGGATGATAAACTCCTACTCTAAGGCGCTCTTTGGATGGTTTAGCCTACAACTACTCGGTAATTATATTCTAAGGTTCACAAAGATGAATCAAGCATTAAGTACACAACGAATGACCTATCGCATTACTAGATCATTAATCAACTAAGATAAGAAACAACCAATCAATATTCAATAATTAAGTTTCATACTTCCTAAGCAAACACACAAATAAATTAGCGGGACATGGAGAACATGCAAGCATACACACAAATAATCAAAGACATAATTGAATTAATGAAGTAAAGACTTATCTTGATGTAAGATAGGGTTTAAAACCCTAAAATCTTGTACAAGACACCTTAGGTTCGGTTTTAGGTTTTACTCCAAAGACTCTCCACACAAAGACCGAAAAATTCGGATTCTATATATAAGATTACAATTGCGACGGCGTCACCTTATGTTTAGTGACGCCGTCGTGTCGCCGCCATTAGGGTTTCGTCTTGGCCACGTTAACCTTGCGACGGCGTCACCTTATGTCCGTGACGCCGTCCTCTTGACTTCGGCGTCGTCGGATTGCATCTAGGCCGTCCCGAGTAGCGACGGCCTACTCTTTCACAACTAGACGTCGTCACTTGAAAATCTGAGTTTTGGGTTACGGACCGTCACAATAATTTTGGGACGGCGTCGCCATTAGCACCGACGCCGTCGCCTTCTACTTTCAAAGCGTGAGTGTCTCGATTTTGACTTTGGCCATTTTCTTCATATATTCGCGCTTTTCGTCCAAATAAGTGCCATTCCAACATTTTGCCTTCAAGAGACCTAAAAGTGAAAAGGAACGATATTAAGCAATAACGGATACAAAAGTGATCAAATAAGGACTTAAACGACCCTCAAAATGGTACCTTTTAAAACCTTATCAAATATCCCTACACTTGTTATTTGCTTGTCCTCAAGCAAATGTGCTTTTAGCCAATTAATTTATAAGTTAGGGGTCATGAAGCATTAATTCAAAACGGTCCACAACACATATAAGCCCATAAAAGTCATAACAAGCACGGAATTACATACTAGCACCTCACATGGGGTGTTTGGATACTCACATCTCTCTCGGTGTATATATGAAATATAACAAATAGGAAATGGAAGATAAACACTCATTAACCGGTCCTAGTACATAGATTACCATAGGCTTGAGAATAGATCAAACCTCCATCGCTTTGGCGTAAGCACCTAGGAAAGACTATCAAAGAGGTCTTTAAAGGGTTGTAATGTTAGGCTTACGGTAGGAAATAAGGGTTTGGTGGGATAGGCTATTTAGTGGTGGTAAGTCAAAAATCTCTATGTTAAATGCATATGAAGAATGGCGTTGCTAAGCCAAGACTCGACACTCTAAACTCTAGATAACTGAAATAAACAAACATAAATTTAAAGGATAGATGTAGGATGGTAGCCGTATGTTTTTTTTTTTTTTTTTTTTTTTTTTTTTTTTTTTTTTTTTTTTTTTTCTTTTTTTTTTTTTTTTTTTTTTTTTTTCATACACTTTTACTCTACCATCCTCTACGATAACATCAAAATACTAGGGATTTATAGGCATATCCCTACACTTGAGTTTTATTACTCTAACACTAATTTGACCCGAATTGAAAAGATCAAAACACTTGGGGTACATTATTACGCAAACAAAGGGAATTTGAATTTAACGTTCCTTCCGTCATTTCATAAACTTTAACTTTTCCCATGAATCCCAATCGTCCCAAAATCGTATACAAAGGATATGACTCGACTTAGCAACTTATGCAAGCAACTAGATAATTGAACTAAGGGTTTAGGGTGATAACAAACATTTGCACTAAAAGTGAGTGCATAAGGGGTAGGCTAAGGCGATTTGGGTGTATATTTGGGGTGGGGTGTAAACAATGCTCTTCATTGATATTCGGAAAACCGAAACATCACGAGAACCGCGAAAAGGATAGGCTCGAGGGGTTAACTAGGGTATCGTGTACTAAAGATGAGTACAACGCAAAGGGTGTGGGGAATTACTCAACCGATGTGGAAGAAGTAATTATATTACGGTATCAAACAAGGGTTATCCTAATGCCTCTTATCATTTAGTTATTCCTAACTACACAAGTGTAGCCTCACTTGCGATCTCGGAATGCATCACAAAACAAGTTCTAGAATCTAATATACTACGGTTCACACTCTAAGCATTGAAGATGAATGCTTTAATTCCTACTAATCTAAGGCGATCCTCACATTTTGGTGGAATTTGGGTGGTAAAGGGTTTTGTGCTAGTCATATAACTTCCTATCCATGAGGCGCTTTTGTTAAGACTAATGGCCCACTCCTATATGTCATAAAAATTTTAAATTTGGTGCCAAAATTACCCTAACCGACATTTTCTCATGGTTTATTACACAATCACAATTGGACAAAGCAAATAGTCAAGGATAAGCATAGTTTCAAAGTTCCGTTTTATTTTCCTCCCTACACTTAAACCGAACATTGTCCCCAATGTTCCCGAAAGTATCAAAGTTATGATAAAGAAGGTAATTAAAAGCGAAAGAAACTAATACTCCCCGATTAGCTCGGTAGGATCCGTGTAAAGTGGTGGTTAAATCCTTTTCAAGAAGAATTATTGCGTGAAAAGCTCCTTCCAATCTTATGTAACTTCTTCTTGACAAACTAAACTGCACACTTGAAGAAAACAAACGAAACCTTCGCGTAAAATCGGTGGTAATAATATATATAAGACTCGATTTAAACTAGGATATAATGCTTGTGGAATGGATGTTTACTGAATTTCTAAGAAAATTAAGACACGGAAAATTCCAAAATTTATAAGTAGCTCGAAAACGAGAAAAAGTAATCGATGTTTTACTCCTTCACGGCGCGTCGGTTGCAATCTGACGCCGTCGGTTATCCCGACAAAAAGCGGTGCGATTTTACGGAAAAATTCGGAAAATTTACATCTTTAGAATCTGAAAAATTTACGCAAAACATCCATTATGACTCGATACAAGCATTTGACTCGAACAAACAAACATAAATATCTTTTAGTTAATTGTTATTCTCATGTTTACGTTTCTTTTGAAAACGTGTGTAATCCTCCTACACTTATCCCTTATGTAAAATACCTTTATATGCAATTAAGGCGAGGTTAAAACAAAATAAAGCATTTTACAAATTTAAACATGAGGATAAACAATTAATAAAAGATATATGACACTAACAAGCAAACAATTAAGCATGGGTTGCCTCCCACGAAGCGCTTTTCTTTATTTAAGAGTCTTGTAGCTAGACTCATAGTCGTGCTCTCGTTTCCTCACGCATCCTCAATGAGAATTCTATCATGTTGACAAAATCTTCATCGACTCTATACCTAGGCCCTAGAGTTAAGCAATCCTTATAATAATGCCTCCTTCTTTCCCACATGAATTTATAACCTTTTCAACATCTTCCTTGCTTTTGTCCTCAAAAGCTTTGATGTTGTCTCGATCATAAATGGACAAGTGGCCATACTCGGTTGTTTTCCAAGGCATCCTATAGGTGATCTCATCGGTTCCTTCCTTGAACCTAACCGTTCCATCATGCTTGTTATGGCTCATTCTAGATGTTTCAACAAACGGTTTCCTAGCACTACTTGGGATAAACTATAGTCAATGACGCATCCTACATCTTCTAGGACCATAAAATCAACTAGGTAGGTGAAATTTCCTATAAAGACATGCACGTCCTTGACTCTTCCCACAAAGTTGCAAACTCCTCCCGGATACTTAGGGTCTCTCCTAATATTGAGTCGCTCATTCATAATGTCATTGTAGACAATGAGATGACATTACATTGATGGGGATTCCGTATCTATGTAAGCGTGGTCGACACTCCTATATCCGATCATACAAGGGATTTTTAGGTTCGAGGATTTCCTCCTAATCTTTGGGCATATCCTAATGATAGGTGATCGTGGATTATCGATTATGTATTGATGGTATGCAATCTCTTCCTTAGTGGGGTAAAGATTGAAGTAAGCACTATTTTCCACATCCACGTTGTTGTTTATCATGCCATTTTCCGATTCTCGCTAATCATAGAGCCAACTATAGCGTGACGACTACTTTCTCAACAACTTCCCTAATTGTACTATCGAATATTTTACGCAAATCACGAAGGTCGGTGTTTCTACTCACATAGCGGCTTGACGGTTGTGTTGGTTATTGGGTTGGGTTTTGAGTGACATTGAATTTTTTGTGTTGGGTTATCAAGTGGTGGTTGGTTATCACCTTCCATGATGAAAAGTGATGGGATTACGAACAAAGGTCACGAAGAAGGGGATAGACTAAGAGAAAGCTAAAAATGAGAAAAATTTACTTGATAGGAATCAAGCAAAGAACCTAAGCGAGGTGGACTACTAACTAGCTATTCTATTCCCGGCGGCGGCGCCAAAAACTTGATAACGCTACACGCGTCGTTGGGGTCAAGGAAACTTCCTTTTCTTGAGCAAGTTTTATAACACCCTAGGCGGTGAACCTAATCGTTGTAGTGTAGTAATTAGGGTAAGCCACGGTATTGATATCGTTCTCTGGGGAATAGGAATGCTAGTAAGGAGTTACTACGCTAAGGTTAAGGTTGAGGAAGATTATTTTTATCTTTTATGTTTTATGAAATGGAAAGGTACGAATCTCGGGTATTGGATTTGGGGGTTGGTATTTCTACCGATTACTCTACTATTATCTAATTATCTAAACTAAGGTTGTGGGAGTCTATGTCTAATTAATGTGTGCTCGTATGATAGTTTAAAGATGTGTTTACTTAGTTTGTATTACTCCTTAATTATCTCCTATTGATGGTTGAGTTGTCACGTCCTTATTCCTAGTTGCGTTGTGTGTCTAAAGTTGTAGGGTATCGTTTCTCCCAACTCTTTGAACTTACCAAAGGGTCTTGTCTACAAACCCACTAGGGATGATAAACTCCTACTCTAAGGCGCTCTTTGGATGGTTTAGCCTACAACTACTCGGTAATTATATTCTAAGGTTCACAAAGATGAATCAAGCATTAAGTACACAACGAATGACCTATCGCATTACTAGATCATTAATCAACTAAGATAAGAAACAACCAATCAATATTCAATAATTAAGTTTCATACTTCCTAAGCAAACACACAAATAAATTAGCGGACATGGAGAACATGCAAGCATACACACAAATAATCAAAGACATAATTGAATTAATGAAGTAAAGACTTATCTTGATGTAAGATAGGGTTTAAAACCCTAAAATCTTGTACAAGACACCTTAGGTTCGGTTTTAGGTTTTACTCCAAAGACTCTCCACACAAAGACGAAAAATTCGGATTCTATATATAAGATTACAATTGCGACGGCGTCACCTTATGTTTAGTGGCGCCGTCGTGTCGCCGTCATTAGGGTTTCGTCTTGGCCACGTTAACCTTGCGACGGCGTCACCTTATGTCCGTGGCGCCGTCCTCTTGACCGGCGTCGTCGGATTGCATCTAGGCCGTCCGAGTAGCGACGGCCTACTCTTTCACAACTAGGCGTCGTCACTTGAAAATACGAGTTTTGGGTTACGGACCGTCACAATAATTTTGGGACGGCGTCGCCATTAGCACCGACGCCGTCGCCTTCTAATTTCAAAGAATCGTGAGTGTCTCGATTTTGACTTTGGCCATTTTCTTCATATATTCGCGCTTTTCGTCCAAATAAGTGCCATTCCAACATTTTGCCTTCAAGAGACCTAAAAGTGAAAAGGAACGATATTAAGCAATAACGGATACAAAAGTGATCAAATAAGGACTTAAACGACCCTCAAAATGGTACCTTTTAAAACCTTATCAAATATCCCTACACTTGTTATTTGCTTGTCCTCAAGCAAATGTGCTTTTAGCCAATTAATTTATAAGTTAGGGGTCATGAAGCATTAATTCAAAGCGGTCCACAACACATATAAGCCCATAAAAGTCATAACAAGCACGGAATTACATACTAGCACCTCACATGGGGTGTTTGGATACTCACATCTCTCTCGGGTGTATATATGAAATATAACAAATAGGAAATGGAAGATAAACACTCATTAACCGGTCCTAGTACATAGATTACCATAGGCTTGAGAATAGATCAAACCTCCATCGCTTTGGCGTAAGCACCTAGGAAAGACTATCAAAGAGGTCTTTTAAAGGGTTGTAATGTTAGGCTTACGGTAGGGAAATAAGGGTTTGGTGGGATAGGCTATTTAGTGGTGGTAAGTCAAAATCTCTATGTTAAATGCATATGAAGAATGGCGTTGCTAAGCCAAGACTCGACACTCTAAACTCTAGATAACGAAATAAACAAACATAAATTTAAAGGATAGATGTAGGATGGTAGCCCGTATGTTTTTTTTTTTTTTTTTTTTTTTTTTTTTTTTTTTTTTTTTTTTTTTTTTTTTTTTTTTTTTTTTTTACACTTTTACTCTACCATCCTCTACGATAACATCAAAATACTAGGGATTTATAGGCATATCCCTACACTTGAGTTTTATTACTCTAACACTAATTTGACCCGAATTGAAAAGATCAAAACACTTGGGGTACATTATTACGCAAACAAAGGGAATTTGAATTTAACGTTCCTTCCGTCATTTCATAAACTTTAACTTTTCCATGAATCCCAATCGTCCCAAAGCGTATACAAAGGATATGACTCGACTTAGC
This sequence comes from Chrysanthemum lavandulifolium, assembly GCA_022545495.1. Taxonomy (NCBI): domain Eukaryota; kingdom Viridiplantae; phylum Streptophyta; class Magnoliopsida; order Asterales; family Asteraceae; genus Chrysanthemum; species Chrysanthemum lavandulifolium. The sequence goes on from CM040238.1 coordinate 27,593,647, forward strand.
AACTTATGCAAGCAACTAGATAATTGAACTAAGGGTTTAGGGTGATAACAAACATTTGCACTAAAAGTGAGTGCATAAGGGGTAGGCTAAGGCGATTTGGGTGTATATTTGGGGTGGGGTGTAAACAATGCTCTTCATTGATATTCGGAAAAACCGAAACATCACGAGAACCGCGAAAAGGATAGGCTCGAGGGGTTAACTAGGGGTATCGTGTACTAAAGATGAGTACAACGCAAAGGGTGTGGGGAATTACTCAACCGATGTGGAAGAAGTAATTATATTACGGTATCAAACAAGGGTTATCCTAATGCCTCTTATCATTTAGTTATTCCTAACTACACAAGTGTAGCCTCACTTGCGATCTCGGAATGCATCACAAAACAAGTTCTAGAATCTAATATACTACCGTTCACACTCTAAGCATTGAAGATGAATGCTTTAATTCCTACTAATCTAAGGCGATCCTCACATTTTGGTGGAATTTGGGTGGTAAAGGGTTTTGTGCTAGTCATATAACTTCCTATCCATGAGGCGCTTTTGTTAAGACTAATGGCCCACTCCTATATGTCATGAAAATTTTAAATTTGGTGCCAAAATTACCCTAACCGACATTTTCTCATGGTTTATTACACAATCACAATTGGACAAAGCAAATAGTCAAGGATAAGCATAGTTTCAAAGTTCCGTTTTATTTTCCTCCCTACATTTAAACCGAACATTGTCCCCAATGTTCCCGAAAGTATCAAAGTTATGATAAAGAAGGTAATTAAAAGCGAAAGAAACTAATACTCCCCGATTAGCTCGGTAGGATCCGTGTAAAGTGGTGGTTAAATCCTTTTCAAGAAGAATTATTGCGTGAAAAGCTCCTTCCAATCTTATGTAACTTCTTCTTGACAAACTAAACTCGCACACTTGAAGAAAACAAACGAAACCTTCGCGTAAAATCGGCGGTAATAATATATATAAGACTCGATTTAAACTAGGATATAATGCTTGTGGAATGGATGTTTACTGAATTTCTAAGAAAATTAAGACACGAAAATTCCAAAATTTATAAGTAGCTCGAAAACGAGAAAAAGTAATCGATGTTTTACTCCTTCTGGACGCCGTCGGTTGCAATCTGACGCCGTCGGTTATCCCGACAAAAAGCGGTGCGATTTTACGGAAAAATTCGGAAAATTTACATCTTTAGAATCGGAAAAATTTACGCAAAACATCCATTATGACTCGATACAAGCATTTGACTCGAACAAACAAACATAAATATCTTTTAGTTAATTGTTATTCTCATGTTTACGTTTCTTTTGAAAACGTGTGTAATCCTCCCTACACTTATCCCTTATGTAAAATACCTTTATATGCAATTAAGACGAGGTTAAAAACAAAATAAAGCATTTTACAAATTTAAACATGAGGATAAACAATTAATAAAAGATATATGACACTAACAAGCAAACAATTAAGCATGGGTTGCCTCCCACGAAGCGCTTTTCTTTATTTAAGAGTCTTGTAGCTAGACTCATAGTCGTGCTCTACGTTTCCTCACGCATCCTCAATGAGAATTCTATCATGTTGACAAAATCTTCATCGACTCTATACCTAGGCCCTAGAGTTAAGCAATCCTTATAATAATGCCTCCTTCTTTCCCACATGAATTTATAACCTTTTCAACATCTTCCTTGCTTTTGTCCTCAAAAGCTTTGATGTTGTCTCGATCATAAATGGACAAGTGGCCATACTCGGTTGTTTTCAAGGCATCCTATAGGTGATCTCATCGGTTCCTTCCTTGAACCTAACCGTTCCATCATGCTTGTTATGGCTCATTCTAGATGTTTCAACAAACGGTTTCCTAGCACTACTTGGGATAAACTATAGTCAATGACGCATCCTACATCTTCTAGGACCATAAAATCAACTAGGTAGGTGAAATTTCCTATAAAGACATGCACGTCCTTGACTCTTCCCACAAAGTTGCAAACTCCTCCCGGATACTTAGGGTCTCTCCTAATATTGAGTCGCTCATTCATAATGTCATTGTAGACGCAGATGACATTACATTGATGGGGATTCCGTATCTATGTAAGCGTGGTCGACACTCCTATATCCGATCATACAAGGGATTTTTAGGTTCCGGATTTCCCTCTAATCTTTGGGCATATCCTAATGATAGGTGATCGTGGATTATCGATTATGTATTGATGGTACGCAATCTCTTCCTTAGTGGGGTAAAGATTGAAGTAAGCACTATTTTCCACATCCACGTTGTTGTTTATCATGCCATTTTCCGAATTATCGCTAATCATAGAGCCAACTATAGCGGTGACGACTACTTTCTCAACAGCTTCCCTAATTGTACTATCGAATATTTTATGCAAATCCTGAAGGTCGGTGTTTCTACTCACATAGCGGCTTCGACGGTTGTGTTGGTTATTGGGTTGGGTTTTGAGTGACATTGAAATTTTTTGTGTTGGGTTATCAAGTGGTGGTTGGTTATCACCTTCCATGATGAAAAGTGATGGGGTTACGAACAAAGGTTACGAAGAAGGGGGATAGACTAAGAGAAAGCTAAAAATGAGAAAAATTTACTTGATAGGAATCAAGCAAAGAACCTAAGCGAGGTGGACTACTAACTAGCTATTCTATTCCCGGCAACGGCGCCAAAAACTTGATAACGCTACACGTCGTTCGGGTCAAGGAAACTTCCTTTTCTTGAGCAAGTTTTATAACACCCTAGGCGATGAACCTAATCGTTGTAGTGTAGTAATTAGGGTAAGCCACGGGTATTGATATCGTTCTCTGGGGAATAGGAATGCTAGTAAGGAGTTACTACGCTAAGGTTAAGGTTGAGGAAGATTATTTTTATCTTTTATGTTTTATGAAATGGAAAGGTACGAATCTCGGGTATTGGATTTGGGGGTTGGTATTTCTACCGATTACTCTACTATTATCTAATTATCTAAACTAAGGTTGTGGGAGTCTATGTCTAATTAATGTGTGCTCGTATGATAGTTTAAAGATGTGTTTACTTAGTTTGTATTACTCCTTAATTATCTCCTATTGATGGTTGAGTTGTCACGTCCTTATTCCTAGTTGCGTTGTGTGTCTAAAGTTGTAGGGTATCGTTTCTCCCTAACTCTTTGAACTTACCAAAGGGTCTCGTCTACAAACCCACTAGGGATGATAAACTCCTACTCTAAGGCGCTCTTTGGATGGTTTAGCCTACAACTACTCGGTAATTATATTCTAAGGTTCACAAAGATGAATCAAGCATTAAGTACACAACGAATGACCTATCGCATTACTAGATCATTAATCAACTAAGATAAGAAACAACCAATCAATATTCAATAATTAAGTTTCATACTTCCTAAGCAAACACACAAATAAATTAGCGGACATGGAGAACATGCAAGCATACACACAAATAATCAAAGACATAATTGAATTAATGAAGTAAAGACTTATCTTGATGTAAGATAGGGTTTAAAACCCTAAAATCTTGTACAAGACACCTTAGGTTCGGTTTTAGGTTTTACTCCAAAGACTCTCCACAAAAGACCGAAAAATTCGGATTCTATATATAAGATTACATATGCGACGGCGTCACCTTATGTTTAGTGGCGCCGTCGTGTCGCCGCCATTAGGGTTTCGTCTTGGCCACGTTAACCTTGCGACGGCGTCACCTTATGTCCGTGACGCCGTCCTCTTGACTCGTCGGCGTCGTCGGATTGCATCTAGGCCGTCGAGTAGCGACGGCCTACTCTTTCACAACTAGACGTCGTCACTTGAAAATACGAGTTTTGGGTTCGGATCGTCACAAAAATTTTGGGACGGCGTCGCCATTAAACTTTTTGACGCCGTCGCCTTCTAATTTCAAAGAATCGTGAGTGTCTCGATTTTGACTTTGGCCATTTTCTTCATATATTCGCCTTTTCGTCCAAATAAGTGCCATTCCAAGACCGCATTTTGCCTTCAAGAGACCTAAAAGTGAAAAGGAACGATATTAAGCAATAACGGATACAAAAGTGATCAAATAAGGACTTAAACGACCCTCAAAATGGTACCTTTTAAAACCTTATCGACTCGTGATAACATGGAAGAGGATCCCGTTGTTGATCTTAGTCTGTACAAGCGAGTGACACTAGTGAATTTGGCAATGCAGTTGAACCAAATCAAGATAACACTTGTCAAGAGAATGATGCATAGCTTGGTATGCTACAAGTAGGTCGAGTAATGATTTAGGTGAAGAAGGAACAACCGTAACATAAGTGATGACAGCGGTTGGTAAATGATTTACCTCGATGGTTGATGAAGTATTTTGCAAAGTGACCATGTTAGTTTCCAACATGCACACTTTGCTAATGGCGCCTATACCACTTTTTCTATAATCGGTCGAGTTTGGTAATGCAGGGAAGTAAAAACCTAGTAAGAAAGCATTCAATAGAAACTAGGAGGAGTTATTTTTTGAAGAATGACAAAACAAGAATAAGGGTCGTGTGGGGTTGTGTTCCGCCAGCCCAACTAAAGGTCCCGGACTAGATATTGGCCCATCTAGAAGTCCATTAGCGAAAGGGTATAAGTGCATTACTGCGGTAAAAGGACCCTTCACAAATACTCGCCCATGGCTACTGTTTGTCGGCGAGGAATGGTGAGACAGTGTCCGGTCGGTCGAAACATATAATGAGCAACACACTTGTTTGCAATCAAGGAAGTCGAGCTTTTGACCTTCGCTATATCTCGTAGAAAATTACAAAGACAAGTTGAAACAAATCCGAGCTTCTGTCAGTGCATGCATAATCAACTTACCAACCAATACGACCTTCAAGTGTCCCTCAGAAGGTTTTAAGGGCCAAAACCTAGCAATAATGACCATCGGGGTCAATTCAAGATACAATTTACCATGTTGAGAGATTATGTTCAAGAGTTGCGAAGACAAACCCTAATACAACAAAGGAGATGAATGTGGAACGACCTCCGGATGAGTCTCTTCCAACCAGAGAATTCAAGAGAGTGTATGTTTGTTTAGGTGCATCAAGCAAGGATTTAAAGATTGTGGGAGATCGTTGTTGGGGCCGGTGCTTTTCCAATTCGTGGTCCTTTCAATGGTCAATGATGACAATTGGGAATTGATAGCAACAATGGTATATACCCTTCGCTTATGCTTTTGTTGATTCGTATAACATAGGATCATGGACTTGGTTTCTTCATTGTTTATCCGATGATATAGCACTTGGGCCAATTTCAAGCATCACTTTTATTACTTGACATGAATAAGGTACTCTTTTTCTGTTCATGAATTTAAGTCTCACTGTTTTGAAACAGACAAGAAAGATATTTGATTTTGTGCGGATATAAGTAGAGTAGAAGTGAAGTTTTGAAAGTGCGTAACACGATTACAGATTAAAAGCATTCATGAGAAAATGAAATTGCAATGGAAAGGTAGGGCCTACAAAGACCATCTCAGGAAATGTGCAATGACCTCAACTATTGTACGCTTCAAAGCTATGGTCGATCTCAAGAAACTTAATCAACCAGCCCATGATTGGTTAAGTAAGATACCACCGATTCATTAGTCAAGGTCACTGTTAATACAAATAAACCGTAAAAACGTTTATTAATATTTTGCGATCTCTTTATGTTTTGTTGATAACAAATACAATGTTGTCTTAAGTATAATTATAAGGATACATGTTATTTTTGTAAAGCATTTACATATAGCCATTTAAATACAAAAATGTAGTAATTAAGCATTTGTTGTAATAGTTTATTAGGATGGGTAAAAACCATAACCCATGGATCTTAACCCATACCCAAGAAGACTAGATACAATGTATACTTAGATACATTGAATCTAAAGAAAACCCATGGACCAACCTGATTGTACAATAATTAGACGACTGTGCCTTCGATGGTGATCAAGGGTATGAGGGTGATATGCTTGCGCCAAACTTGTAGTCAATCGCAATAAGAAATAGTAGACACTTCGTTAAGTGATTGCGCAGGGTTGGGCCTGCGAACCACCTCCGCCGAGGTAAGTATGTGATATGAGTTGTAAATAATATGATGTATGTGAAATCATGTTTGAGTGAACATACCATTAAAATGACTCGTCCAACCTATTTATAGGTGATGAAAATAGCTTGGAGAGTGTTAGCACGCTTAGGAGATCATGGGGCGCCCCCGATTTGTGGTAACCGCTAGGGCTTCATCCCCACTATCTCGGACTTGGCGGGAAGCTAAGGACATAGTGGGAACGTGGGGAAGACCAAGTCAAGATTCTTATTTGTCTTGGCATCTTCAGGGAAGACACCGGCGCATAGGCCTTCGGTGGCGGATTCTAACCGGTAACCATGTCAATGATGAATGGTTTTACGCCACCAATGACTTATGAAGAAAGACTTGGGTCTTCGTAATGCAATTTTGATCGAGGCGAAGGGGTCCTTCGACCTAATCAAGGGTACGCCATCAAGCCCCCAATGAAAGTGATATGTACGAACGAGAAATATTGCTTACGACTCGAAACAGAGGCAAAACTACCTCTTCGTCACAAAAACGAATGAAGATGAAAAGTCTTGCATCTGTTGATCAGATTAATGCCAACAATTATTCTAACCACCCTTTTCCTCGGTAAAAGTAAACGTCCTTTCAAAATTTAAACTAGTTTTGAAATCCGGTGATAAGAAGATAATTGTGACACGTGTAGGGCCAAGATTTATCATATGTAGGGGTATATAAATTTGAAAAACAAAAACCCTAACATAATTTTACCTTCTGCCTAAGTTTTTCACCTACTAAAACCTCTTCCGATCAAGCCTTCGATCAAACAAGGTAAAGTATTTCTTCACATCTTGTTTTCAAATACTTTATTGTGGATCAATGTCAACCAATAAAAGTTTGTAATCACAACAAGGTTGCACCTTAACACGGGAGAGCTCAAAGCGCTTCCTCACCGATTACCCAATTCCAAAGGAACATAAAATCATGCTACCTAGTAGAAATCAAGGGATATTTGATGCCCCCGAAAACTATGTAGGCTTGTATACCCATGCATTCACCACTTCCAACCTTAGGATACCTTTGCACCCTATGATCTTAGAATTCCTCCGGTATTATGAGGTACACATTTCTAGGTTCAACCCTTTTGGCCTAGCCAAGCTTACGACATACATTGTTATGTGCAAAGCGTATGGGTACGAACCATCATTGACTGTGCTTAGGGGTTTTCTGAATCTATACCCGGGAGGAGATTGGTTGACCTTGACCAAAACGGGTGAAAGGGATGTGCCCATTCTGATAGAAAGGCCTTTTACGAACATAAGAAACTGGAAAGGCAAATTCTTTTATATCCAAAACACCATTATCCCTCTGGCATACTCTGCATTGTTAAACCCATAATTTCAATATGATGAAAAAAGGTTCAACGATCCATTGCCCTATACCGTGAGAAGAAACCCTTTGTATCGTTTTGCTCGTCATCCACCGATTGCCAAACGCCCCCGAGCCAATTCTTTTCATGGTCGGCATTGCCGAAAGATGGGAGGGTCTCCTTTGGTACCGAGATTATTTGTGATGGAGAAAGTATGTACTTTTTTATTAAAATAAGAAGTAAAACTTATCTTCTCGATATTTATCTTATTTGCTTCTTTGTGCGAGAGATGTCATTCAGAACTTTGTGGTGTTTGGTGGTGCAAAGGAAGTAAGCTTCCTTCCAAAGAATCCCCAAGAGACAAGTTATGGCGTGGGCTCCCCATCGCTGTCCATAAACAACAATGATGTGGAAGCCCACCCCATCGAGCTCAGATCGCCCGCTCCTCCGCCAAAGGAACCCATAGATGTGGAAGATCAACTTGTAGAAACGTTCTTGACTACGACGAACCGGGGCTCCGAAGGACATTTGGCCATCGAGGGACCCTCCCAAGCATAGGTGAGAGGGTGCAGGCGAGAAAGGTGGCGAAGTAAAGTCTGAAGTCTCGCTCAAAAGGAAACTCATCCTACCTACTCCTCCTCTCGAACTACCCGGAAAAGAGCGCGTGGTAAGGTCAGGAATTTCCACCATCGAAGGGCCCAATGGAGATGATATCCATGGTAAAGTTTCTTACCGTGAAACAAAATTAGGTACCAACAATAATATATTAACGAATGTACATATGTTGCAGGACTTCCTGATACGAAAGAACTTCCTTCTCCCCTAGCTTGTCACCAACTCGTGAGCCATGTAATCCCACCCAAGTGGAAGGGGGTGATGGATAACATGTCCATAGAAAGGCTCTGCGACCTTAATGACAAAAGCTATGTCCGCCAGTGCATGATAGACAACCAACTCAATGCTAGGACAAGGGAATTGCTCCGTGCTGTCACCAAAGCTCGAGAAGAAATGGATGTTATGCTGAGAAGGGAGAAGGCTAGGGATCAAGTATGCGACACTGGAGAAGAAGTGTGAGGATGCATTGGAGGATTTTGACAAGAACCCTTGGTGCAAGATCTCGTGAGAATGAAAAGCTCAAAGGTCACCGGCAACGAGCGAGGTTGAATGCTGAGGCTAACCGTCAAGGCTCAATGGTCGTTGGCTATAAGGAGTGATATCTCGTTCTTTCATCCAAGTGTGGAGGCCTCGAACAAGAGAGGCGGTTGTTTGGACCAATGATCAAGCTCCGAGAAAAGGTGGATTGGTTAAACCTTCGTCTCGAAAATGTCAAGAAGGACGGGGTGGACTTGGTAACCAAGGTGATCCCTATGTTGCTATGGAACTTTACCATAGCGATGATGTGGGATTGCCATTGGGAATGTGGTGAATCTTGCCATTTTCCATGGCAAGTGTACCACTTTGGAGGAGATAGCCAAGACTGGGAACCGGTGGCCTTTGAAAATTCCTTACTGCTGGGCAACTCATGAAAACGAGTATGATGATTCGGTAATCAATTAACCGCTTTAGAGTTCCATTTCCTTGCGGATGTGACGAAGGACACAGCTGCCTCAATCGAGGACCTGCGCCAAGAAGCCAGGACGATCCCCTCCGACTTCCTCCAAGAAGACTCACACCCAAGGTTCCCTCTCCGTGTTCAAATGATCCCACTCATTCTAAGGTTTGATGAAGGCAACCATGTGGTTGTAATTTGATCCCGGTGGTATGTACCTGTTTAAAACAATTGTCTGTGTTCCTTTCCGTGCTTCGTGCTCGATGAAACAATTAACATATGGTATGTGATGTAGGCTACTACCCAAGATAATATTTTATTTTGTTGGATCGTTAAGGCTACGGCTGTTTTAGACTAGTAAGACTAGTCAAGAATCTACCTTGAAGCCACTAGGGCTCGAGTTTTGCCATGTGTGATTCTTCTCTTTTATTTTTACTTATGTAAAAATATTTTTACAACCTAAAGGCGTATGGTAGATGCATAGCCTCATTGTGTGTAGTTACTTCACCAAGAATATTAGCACTCAGATAATTTGATCACGATGAGGGTCGCGACCCAATTCGCCTTGATCCTTTGGGCAATGAAAGGCTTAAAATACCTTAAGGCCATATAGGAAAGTTAATGTGAAGTTGAGATGGATGTTATGCATATGAGCAAGACATGTTGTTTAGTCTTTGTACATCCCTTCGACATTGAAACTTATAAAGCGACTTGGTGGGCAAATCTTTGTTGTATTGAACGAAACAAGAGATTTGAGGGAAATGTGTTATTATCATTAAGTGGGTAGGGAGGATTACATCATTTTAAGAAATGAATACTAGACGCCTACCATTAATGCTTCTTTCCCAAGTGAGAAGAATGCAAATACATTGATTGAAAGCAAATAAAATGTGTCCTTAGACATTGTAAGTTTCATACATAGAACTTACGAAGAGAGTGCCATTCCGTGTTCTATCAATAGCGTCTCCTTCCGTGGTTTCCACTTGTAGGCTCTGCTATATGCTTCCTTAATAACGTAGGGCCCTTCCCATGTAGGTCCTAGTTTACCCCGGTACTCACTTTACTTGCACTATTGAGTCGGAGGACGATTCCCGGGTTTGAAGGTCAAGAACGAACCCGATCATGTAGTCTTTTTCAATTTTTTGCTTATGGATAGCTTCTCTAATTGAGGCTATTTCCCTTCATTCTTCAAGTAGGCCCAGGTTACTACAGAGTCTTTCTTCGTTGTCTGCTGCTTCGAAGTTCATGACCCTTTATGTTTCGACACTCACTTCCGAAGGGATGACAGCTTCCGTCCCATATGTCAAGCTAAAAGGTGTCTCTCCATGACTTGACTTTGTATGCGTTCTATGAGCCCAAAGTACTAGAGGTAGTTCATCCACCCAACCATGGTGACTATATCCCAGCCTTCGTTCTATTCCTTGTATGATGTCTCTGTTGGTAACTTCCACTTGTCCGTTACCTTGAGGATGGTAAACGGAAGTGAAAGATTTTTTGATATTCAGCCCTCTGCAAAACACTGGGAATACCCCTTCGGCGAAATGCTTCCCATTATCTGAAATGATGATGTGAGGTAATCCGAACCGACAGATAATATGCTCCCATACAAACGTTTCCATGTGCCTGCCTGTGATGGATGCCAAAGGCTTCGCTTCCACCCATTTAGTGAAGTAGTCGATGGCTACAACCAAGAATGTTACTCCTCCGGGAGCAATTGGCAGCGGACCTACGATGTCTATCCCCCATTGGCTGAAGGGCCATGCGGATGTAATGGAAGTCATATCTTGTTTCGGTAGCCTTGGGACCATTGAATGTACTTGACAGGCTTCACACTTCTGAATGATTTCAACAGCGTCCCTGTGCATCGAAGGCCAGTAATATCTGACCCTCATGATTTTGGAAACAACGGAGCGGGGCCCTGCGTGAAGTCCGCAGGATCCTTCATGCACTTCTTGAATGATGTTGGCAGCTTGCCTTGGTCCTATACAACGAAGCCATGGGGACGTAAAAGATCTTATGTACATATAATTTCCTATGATTCTGCATCGTGGTGCTTTGATGCGAACCTTCGAGCTAACTTCCGATCTTCCCAAAAGATACCACTTATTAGATATTCTCTAATCGGAGTCATCCAATTTGAGTCTTCCTCTTGTATTACGCCGACACCTCCTTCCTAAGATGGACCTATCTCGCCAACACTTCACCGTAACTTCCTTAGTTAAATGAGCAAATGCCATTGATGCCGGTTGCTAAGTGCATCCGCCTTCTTGTTTTGATTTCTCCGAACATGCTCTATGTTGTAGGATGCGAACCCTTCGAGCATTTCCTTGGCCTTATCCAGATATTGCTTGATCACAGTTGTCTTGCCTCGTAGAGCCTTTTATCCGTTGGCCACCGGTTGAGAGTCAACGAAAATAGCCAAGTCTTCTACCTCCATGTCTTTGGCCAATCGGAGGCTCATAGCAAGGCTTCAGATTCCGCTTCATTGTTCAGAAGCGTTGAATTCAAACGGAGTGCATAAGTGTACTCCTTCCTTTGGGATCAACGAGCATGAGACATGCGCTAAAACCGCTTGAGTGGAGGTCGTCAAGATAAAGCTTCTACCCTTCAACCGCTTTATCAAGTTTCTTTTCAAAGAACCGTTGTGTCATGATTTGGTTCGGAGGGTGTTTCGCTAAGAAGTCTCGCCAATATTTGCCCTTTGACCGAGTTTCTACCCTTGTATTCAATTTCGTGCTCTCCTAGCTCAATAGCCCATTTAGCTATCCTTCCATTTCTCCACAAAGTATCCGCTTAATTGGTTTGTCGATAGTACGGTTATGGGGTGAGCTTGGAAGTACCTTCAAGGTCTTGCAAGATGGACCAAGGCCAAGATTAGCTTCTCCAATGCCGGATAATTTAGCTCACTCCAGAGAACCCTCGCTAACGAAGTAGATAAGGATTTGCTTCTTTTCCCTTTATGCCAATAACACGTCACAATGCTTTCAAGGAGGTTGCGATATACATGAACAACACTTCGCCTTTGATTGGGGTAAGTGTAGGTAGAATAGCCATGAAATCCTTTAGCTTTTGGAAGGTCGCTTCGCATCCATGCTCCATCGAACGCCTTTATGTCTCAGGCATCCTTTGAGTATTTTGAAGAACAAAGAAAGATCTGTTTGCACCATTCGACAAGAACTCGCTGAGGTCGCTAGCTTCCCATTCGGACTTTGCACTTCCTCTGGGGACTTAGGAGGTCAAATCCGTGATGGCCTTAACCTTCAAGGATTGGCCTTAATACCTTGCTTGGTGATCGGATGCCCCAAGAATTGTCCTTCTTCCACACCAAGGAACATTTCTTGGGATTTAACTTCATGTTAACGACGCCGGCTTAGTCGGTTTCCTTGATGTCGGAGAGCATGTCCTCCTCCGATCCGCTCTTGATGACCATATCATCTACGTCGCCCAAATTCCTACCTATCTCGCTTGTGGAAGGCTTTGTCCACTAAACGCTGGTAGGTGGCACCGCATTTTTCAAACCAAAAGGCATCTTTTGTAACAATAAACGCCTTTTCCGTAAAAGGTCGTCTTCTCTTCGTCCTCTTCCGCCATTTGTATCCGATGGTAACCCATATAAGCGTCTAGAAACACTTCAGCCGAAACCCTGACAAGGATTCCACCTTCCAATCAATTTCTGGCAGAGGGTAGTAGTCCTTCGGACAGGCTTTGTTAATATCTGTGAAGTCCACGCACATTCGCCATCCTCCATCATGCTTCTTGGCCATCACCAGATTGGCCACCCAAGTTTGATATTTCTGATAACGCTACACGCGTCGTTCAGGGTCAAAGGAACTTCCTTTTCATCCAACAAGTTTTTCAACACCCTAGGCAGTGAACCTAATCGTTGTAGTGTAGTATTAGGGTAAGCCACGGGTATTGATATCGTTCTCAGGGAATAGGAATGCTAGTGAGAAGCTACTACGCTAAGGTTGGGGTTGAGGAAGATTATTTTTATCTTTTATATTTTTAAGGAAAGGAAAGGCACGAATCTCTGGTTTGAATTTGGGGGTTGGTATTGCTACCGATTATTCTACTTATCTAATTATCTAATCTAAGGTGTATGTAGTCTATGTCTAATTATTGTGTGCTCGTATGATAGTTTAAAGATGTGTTTACTTAGGTTTTACTACTCCTTAATTATCTCCTATTGGTGGTTGAATTGTCACGCCCTTATTCTTAGTTGCGTTGTGTGTCTAAGGTTGTAGGGTATGCGTTTCTCCCAACTCTTTGAACTTACCAAAGGGTCTCGCCTACAAAACCCACTAGGAATAATAAACTCTTACTCTAAGGCACTCTTTGGATGGTTTAGCTTACAACTACTCAAGGAGTCATATTCTAAGGTTCACAAAGATTTAATCAAGCATTATACACAACGAATGATCTATCGCATTACTAGATCATTAATCAACTAAGATAAGAAACAACCAATCAATATTCAATAATTAAGTTTCATATTCCTAAGCAAACACACAAGTAAATTAGCTTGGACATGGAGAACATGCAAGCATACACACAAATAATCAAAGACATAATTGTATTAATGAAGTAAAACACTTATCTTGGTGTAAGATAGGGTTTGGAACCCTAAAATATCGTATAAGATGCCTTTGGTTCGGTTTAGGTTTTACTCCAAAAGACTACACACCAAATAATGAAAAATTCGGATTCTATATATAAGATTACACATGTGACGGCCACCTTATGTTTTAATGACGCCGTGTCGCCGCCATTAGGGTTTCGCCTTGGCCACGTTAGACTTGCGACGCGCCACCTTATGCTTGTGACGTTGTCTTCACTTCGGCGCCGTCTGGATTGCATCTAGGCCGTGCGAGTTGCGACGGCCTACTCTTTTATAACTTGACGCCGTCACTTGAAAATAGGAGTTTTGGCTTCGTCGTCATTAAAATCCTTCGACGGTGTCGCAGCTTAAGCAGTGGACGCTGTCCCTTATGTTTTCAGACTTTGAGTGTCTCGATTCGACTTTGGCCATTTTCTTCAGATATTCGTGCCTTTTCGTCCAAATAAGTGCCATTTCAAAGATTTTGCCTTCAAGAGACCTAAAAGTGAAAAGGAACGATATTAAGCAATAACGGATACAAAGTGATCAAATAAGGGCTTAAACGACCCTAAGAAAGGTACCTTTTAAAACCTTATCAAATATCCCTACACTTGGTATTTGCTTGTCCTCAAGCAAATGTGCTTTTAGCCAATTAATTTATAAGTTAGAGGTCATGAAGCATTAGTTTAAAACAGTCCACAACACATATAAGCCCCAAGAAAGTCATAACAAGCACGGAAATCACATACTAGAACCTCTCATGGGTGTTTGGATACTCACATCTCTCTCGGTGTATATGAAATATAACAAATTGAAATGGAAGATAAACACTCATTAACCGGTCCTAGTACATAGATTACCATAGGCTTGAGAATAGATCAAACCTCCATCGCTTACGTAGCACCTAGGAAAGACTATCAAAGAGGTCTTTAAAGGGTTGTAATGTTAGGCTTACGGTAGGGAAACAAAGGGTTTGGTGGGATAGGCTATATAGTGGTGGCAAGTCAAAAATCTCTATCTCAAATGCATACGAAGAATGGCGTTGCTAAGCCAAGACTCGACACTCTAGACTCTAGCTAACTGAAATAAACAAACATAAATTTAAAGGATAGATGTAGGATGGTAGCCCGTATGTTTTTGCTTTTTTTTTTTTAATCACTCTATTTTTTCTTTTTCTTTTTTTTTTTTTTTTTTTTTTTCATACACTTTTCCTCTACCATCCTCTACGGTAACATCAAAATGATAGGGATTTATAGGCACATCCCTACACTTGAGTTTTGATTATTCTAACACTAATTTGACCCGAATTGAAAAGATCAAAACACTTGGGTACATTATTATGCAAACAAAGGAATTTGAATTTAACGCTCCTTCCCGTCATTTCATAAACTTTAACTTTTCCCATGAATCCCAATCGTCCCAAAATCATACAAAGGATATGACTCGACTTAGCAACTCATGCAAGCAACTAGATAATTGAACTAAGGGTTTCGGTGATAACAATAATGCACTAAAAGTGAGTGCATACGTGGTAGGCTAAGGCGATTTGGGTGTATATTTGGGGTGGAGTGTAAACAATGCTCTTCATTGATATTCGAAAACCGAAACATCACGAGAACCGCGAAAAGGATAGGCTCGAGGGGTTAACTAGGGTATCGTGTACTAAAGATGAGTACAACGCAAAAGGTGTGGGGAATTACTCAACCGATGTGGAAGAAGTAATTATATTACGGTATCAAACAAGGGTTATCCTAGTGCCTCTTATCATTTAGTTATTCCTAACTACTAAGTGTAGTCTTATTTGCGATCTCGAATGCATCACAAAACAAGTTCTAGAATCTAATATACTACCGGTTCACACTCTAAGCATTAAAGATGAATGCTTTAATTCCTACTAATCTAAGGGCGATCCTCACATTTTGGGTGGAATATAGGTGGTAAAGGGTTTTTGTGATGGTCATGCAACTTCCTATCCATGAGACGCTTTTGTTAAGACTAATGGCCCACTCCTATATATCATGAAAAATTTTAAATTTGGTGCCAAAATTACCCTAACCGACATTTTCTCATGGTTTATTACACAAATACAATTGGACAAAGCAAATATTCAAGGATAAGCATAGTTTCAAAGTTCCGCTTTATTTTTCCTCCCTACATTTAAACCGAACATTGTCCCCAATGTTCCCCGAAAATATCAAAGTTATGATAATTGGAAGGTAATTAAAACGAAAGAAACTAGTACTCCCCGATTAGCTTGGTAGGATCCGTGTGTGAGTAGTAGTTAAATCTTTCCAAGAAGAATTTATGCGTAAAAGCTCCTTCCAATCTTATGTAACTTCTTGATAAATTAAACCCGCACACTTGAAGAAAACAAACGAAACCTTCACGTAAAATCGGCGGTAATAATATATATAAGACTCGATTTAAACTAGGATATAATGCTTGTGGAATGGATGTTTACTGCACTTTCGAAAATTAAGACCGGAAAATTCCAAAAATTTATAAGTAGCTCGAAAACGAGAAAAAAAAACTGTTGTTTTACTCCTTCCCGACGTCAGTTGCGATCTCGACGCCGTCAAGTTATCCCGACAAAATCGGGTCCGATTTTCCGAAAAACTGGAAAATTTACATCTTTAGAATCGGAAAATTTCGCAAAACATCCATTATAACTCGATACAAGCATTTGACTCGAACAAACACACATATATATCTTTTAGTTAATTGTTATTCTCATGTTTACATTTCTTTTGAAAACGTGTGTAATCCTCCCTACACTTATCCCTTATGTAAAATACCTTTATATGCAATTAAGACGAGGTTAAAAACAAAATAAAGCATTTTTACAAATTTAAACATGAGAAAAAACAATCAATAAAGGACATATGACACTAAGACCATGGGGTATCATGGCATGTTAAATTTACCTTTTCAGTGACAACTCAGCGCCAACTCAGCATCTTCCATTTTAACACTCACACATCAAAACACTCCTTCACTCATAACATGCCATTTGGGCCCCAACCTCCCTCAATTTTATTTTCTTTTACATTTTTCAAACAAACTTAATTTCATTAATTCAAATAAAAATACAATACAAAACTTAATTTAATAATAACACTAAAACTCATTAGCCCTGTAATAGCGGATCGTACTGCAAAGAATTTAAAGTGATCAGAAAAAGGATGAACAGTTTGAATATAAGTTTCAATACCTTGGACTATTTCTAAAAATAGCTTGTCGAAACAAAAAAAAGTGTCGATTTAATGCAATATCCTTCAACTTTTTTTTTATCCTTCAACTTGAGTGTAAAATTGTGTGTAAATTTTGATTTTTTTTATCCTTCAACTTGCGTGTAAACCAAATTTGATTTTTTTATCCTTCAACTTGCGTGTAAAATTGTAAAAGAAACACGTGCACATCGATTTAATCCATACAAATCCATACCGCTGTTCTTCACTTATTTTTCTTCTATATGAGCTTTTCAACAAATTCATATATACATACTTTTACCACTCATTCTTTATTCCATGTTTCCAATTTTCCATATACTAGTACAGCTCTAGTAACCGCATTATTTGGTTCATCTATATACTCTCACTATATTCCATTCTTTTTCTATATGAGCTTTTCTTCTATATGATCTTTTGGTTTAGTTAAATAATGGCAATGAAGGTTGTTAATGGTGGGCATGAAATTATGGAGGAAGAAACATTGTTTGGTTCATCGACAGTATCTAATGGCAATGAAGGTTGTTAATGGTTGCATCAACGGTACTTTTTTTTGTCACTTTCCAAAAATCACACACGCCACTTGGTTGGCTTGGGAAGTGGCGAGAGGTGGTTAGGGTATGGTGGCACAAAGATGGCGGCGTCATTTTGATGGCCACATCAGATTTGGCGTGTATGAAAGTGACGATACCCCATGGTCTAACAAGCAAACAATTAAGCATGGGTTGCCTCCCACGAAGCGCTTTTCTTTATTTAAGAGTCTTGTAGCTAGACTCGTAGTCGTGCTCCTACGTACCAATATAAGTAAGCATATCCTCAACAATGTCATAAGGATCAAACTTATCATTCAAGTTCCTAGTAGTAATGCTCGGTTAGATATGCCTTTTCAAACTTCTCTCCATCGGATCATAGATTGTTATCCTAATGTGCCACTCTCCATTACGTCACTAGGCGGTCTATCCCAATCCCATTTGTGTTTAGATTTCTCAACTTTCCACTTATTCATGACAAGGTTGACGGCAAGCTTCCTAGAACCCTTAATCTTCCTAAATACTAAGGCGTCCTCGAACGGGTTCACTTCCATGTCCCTAGCCATTTCTTTTTCTTGGAAAGTTGCTTTACTAGTGAAGGCTTTGTCTAGGTAAAAGGTCTTTGAGGGCCTATGAGGTTCTTATCTATCCAAGGTCCATATCTAGAAGGCTCTCATCCAACCTAATCTCATGTGGGATTTCCTCTTCTTTGTAGTACGTATGCTTTTGACATCGTAAATTGACCTAGCACTCCCTCTCCTACCACTATCTTGGACATCTTACAATCGATGATGGCACTAGCGGTAGCTAAGAATCCTCTTCCTACTAGTAATGGGCATGTCGGGTCCTTATTCATGTCTAGCACATGAAAGTGGGCCAAAAGAGTCAATTCTCCCACGTGTACTACCATGTCTTTTATTATTCCTACCGGACGTGCAACACTACCGTCCGCTAGACCTAAGATGGTTTCGTTGGTTCTATTTTACCTAAGTTAAGGCTTCATGGAGGACAACGGAACAAGATTGATGCATGACCCTAAGTCGGCTAGAGCGCCGAGAGATTTGGAAGTTCCAAGCCTACACTAAGAGTAAATAGCCGGGATCGTCTAACTTCTTAGGTAAATTATTTCGCACAAAAGCGGACCCATGTTTTCCAAGCTTAAGTTCTAACTCACATTTTTCTTTTAAAGCATTATAATAAGGTGCATGAGCTAAGACCTCAAGAATCGGTTTTTCTTGATGGAGTTCCTTGTACTCCTCCTCTAAACTAGGTTTGGATTCTTGGTTGACGGGTTTCTCAAGAGTAGGTTCTACCAATGGTACAGGGCCTTGGTACCTCATTTTGGATGGCTTGGAGCCCTTTTTGATAGCATTTACCGAGTGAACCGTTGGATGTGAGGGGCATGGATGTGTGTTATCCCATGGTGAACAAGAACATGAAGTCGATTTAAATTGAATTCACTTTTGGGTTCTTTATAGTATCACTTGGGAGTGCTCCAACTTCCCGCTCATTGAAGGCTTTAAGAGGGCATCAAGCTTGTTTGTCATCTCGTTTTGTCTTTGCTTAAAATCGGCTTCAAGCTTAGTCAATCGAGTCTCTTGAGATGACGTGAATCTAGATGCAATTGCCTCAAGATTAGTGGGGTTCCCGGTGTTTAGAGAGTTGAACCTATTAGGTGGACTAGATGAACTTTGGGGTGTGCTTGAGTTTTGGTTCCACTTAAGGTTAGGTTGATTTCTCCATGAGGGGTTGTAAGAGTTTCCTAAGTTGTTTTGTTCGGGCTTGAAAGTGTACCACTTCTCTCCCGCTCCGTCGGTACGCATGGAGGCGTAGTCCGCAAAAGCTTGTTTGGGGAGTCTTGTGCAATCACGAGTGTCATGGGGACCACTACACAACTCATAAGGTAGAGTGATTTTATTCACTTGACGTGAGGACTTAGGATTTTCGTAGGAACTCATTAGGAATTTAACTTGATCTTCAAGTTCGGTCATCCTACGGTCGGAATGTTGTGAGTCAATGGGAGGCAAGGAGATTGCCTTAACGGTTTTGGGCAGCTCACGGGGTCATCCCAACTTTCGCTGTCATAGAGGGAAAGGTCCTCTATTATACCCCATGATTCTTCCGCGGTGAGATCACTAAGTTTTCCACCGCCGCTTGGTCAATGGATCGCTTGGGGGAAGTTGACATGATCATAAAAGATTTGGACTTGGAGCCAAAGATCAATGCCGTGATGAGGACTTTATGAAGTAAGTCCTTGAATCGAGTCCATGCTTCGAGAGATTCACCGACGTTGTTGAAACATCAAGATGTCATTCCTAAGCTTAGTGGTTCTCCCGGTGGGAAAAATTGAGCAAGGAAGCGAGAGGTAAGATCATCCCAACTTGAGATGGAGCCGGTGGAAGTCGCTAAAGCCAATTACTAGCTTGGTCCCGTGAGAGAATTGGAAGAGACGCAGCGTGGTCTCCCGAGTAGTAGCATCAAGGTCGATGGAATCGACAATTTTAAAGAAATCCTAAGATGTCGATTTGGATCTTCTAACTAAGTCCATGGAATGCACATCCGCTTTGCACCAACCGGATGGTGTCGGATCGCAGGCCGTAGTTTGGGCTTGGTCGGGAAGCTCAATGGTGTTCCTATAGCCTAAGTGGCTTGGTCTCGAGTATTCACCAAGAGTACGGGCTCTTGGCGGGTCAATTGCGGTGGGTTGATGAATGGTGGGTGGTTATCACCTTCCATGATGAAAAGTGATGGGGTTACGAACAAAGGTCACGAAGAAGGGGATAGACTAAGAGAAAGCTAAAATGAGAAAATGTTTACTTGATAGGAATCAAGTAAAGAGACCTAAACGAGGTGGACTACTAACTAGCTATTCTATTCCCCGGCGCGCGCCAAAACTTGATAACGCTACTCGCCGCTCGGGTTAAAGGAACTTCCTTTCCTCGAGCAAGTTTTTCAACACCCCAGCGATGAACCTAATCGTTGTAGTGTAGTATTAGGGTAAGCCACGGGTATTGATATCGCTCTCTGGGGAATAGGAATGCTAGTGAGGAAGCTACTACGCTAAGGTTGGGGTTGAGGAAGATTATTTTTATCTTTTATATTTTTAAGGAAAGGAAAGGTACGAATCTCGGGGTTTGAATTTGGGGGGGTTGGTATTGCTACCGATTATTCTACTTATCTAATTATATAATCTAAGGTGTATGTAGTCTATGTCTAATTATTGTGTGCTCGTATGATAGTTTAAAGATGTGTTTACTTAGGTTTTACTACTCCTTAATTATCTCCTATTGGTGGTTGAATTGTCACGTCCTTATTCTTAGTTTCCTTGTGTGTCTAAGGTTGTAGGGTATGCGTTTCTCCCTAACCCTTTGAACTTACCAAAGGGTCTCGTCTACAAAACCCACTAGGGATAATAAACTCTTACTTTAAGGCACTCTTTGGATGGTTTAGCTTACAACTACTCAAGGAGTCATATTCTAAGGTTCACAAAGATTTAATCAAGCATTAAGTACACAACGAATGACCTATCGCATTACTAGATCATTAATCAACTAAGATAAGAAACAACCAATCAATATTCAATAATTAAGTTTCATATTCCCTAAGCAAACACACAAGTAAATTAGCTTGGACATGGAGAACATGCAAGCATACACACAAATAATCAAAGACATAATTGTATTAATGAAGTAAAACACTTATCTTGGTGTAAGATAGGGTTTGGAACCCTAAAATCTTCGTATAAGACAGACCTTGGTTCGGTTTAGGTTTTACTCCAAAAGACTACACACCAAATAATCAAAAATTCGGATTCTATATATAAGATTACACATGTGACGGCGCTACCTTATGTTTTGTGACGCCGCCGTGTCGCCGTCATTAGGGTTTCGCCTTGGCCACATTATACTTGCGACGGCGTCACCTTATGCTTGTGACGTCTGTCTTCTTCGCCTCGCCGCGTCTGATTGCATCTAGGCCGTGCGAGTGGCGACGACTACTCTTCCACAACTTGACGTCGTCACTTGAAAATAGGAGTTTTGGCTTCGTCCCGTCATTAAAATCCTTCGACGGGCGTCATAGCTACAGCGATGACGCCGTCCCCTATGTTTTCAAGACTTTGAGTGTCTCGATTCGACTTTGGCCATTTTCTTCAGATATTCGCGCTTTTCGTCCAAATAAGTGCCATTTCAAAGATTTTGCCTTCAAGAGACCTAAAAGTGAAAAGGAACGATATTAAGCAATAACGGATACAAAAGTGATCAAATAAGGGCTTAAACGACCCCTAAAAAGGTACCTTTTAAAACCTTATCAAATATCCCTACACTTGGTATTTGCTTGTCCTCAAGCAAATGTGCTTTTAGCCAATTAATTTATAAGTTAGAGGTCATGAAGCATTAGTTTAAAACAGTCCACAACACATATAAGCCCCACAAAAGTCATAACAAGCACGGAAATCACATACTAGCACCTCTCATGGGGTGTTTGGATACTCACATCTCTCGGTGTATATGAAATATAACAAATTGGAAATGGAAGATAAACACTCATTAACCGGTCCTAGTACATAGATTACCATAGGCTTGAGAATAGATCAAACCTCCATCGCTTTGGCGTAAGCACCTAGGAAAGACTATCAAAGAGGTCTTTAAAGGGTTGTAATGTTAGGCTTACGGTAGGGAAACAAAGGGTTTGGTGGGATAGGCTATATAGTGGTGGCAAGTCAAAAATCTCTATCTCAAATGCATACTTAAGAATGGCGTTGCTAAGCCAAGACTCGACACTCTAGACTCTAGCTAACCTAAATAAACAAACATAAATTTAAAGGATAGATGTAGGATGGTAGCCCGTATGTTTTTTTTTTAATCACTCTATTTTTTTCTTTTTCTCTTTTTTTTTTTTCCATACACTTTTGCTCTACCATCCTCTACGGTAACATCAAAATGATAGGGATTTATAGGCACATCCCTACACTTGAGTTTTTATTATTCTAACACTAATTTGACCCGAATTTAAAAGATCAAAACACTTGGGTACATTATTATGCAAACAAAGGGAATTTGAATTTAACGTTCCCTTCCCGTCATTTCATAAACTTTAACTTTTCCCATGAATCCCAATCGTCCCAAAACTGTATACAAAGGATATGACTCGACTTAGCAACTCATGCAAGCAACTAGATAATTGAACTAAGGGTTTTGGGTGATAACAATAATGCACTAAAAGTGAGTGCATACGGTGGTAGCTAAGGCGTTTTGGGTGTATATTTGGGGTGGGGTGTAAACAATGCTTTCATTGATATTCGGAAAAACGAAACATCACGAGAACCGTGAAAGGATAGGCTCGAGGGGTTAACTAGGGGTATCGTGTACTAAAGATGAGTACAACGCAAAGGTGTGAGGAATTACTCAACCGATGTGGAAGAAGTAATTATATTACGGTATCAAACAAGGGTTATCCTAGTGCCTCTTATCATTTAGTTATTCCTAACTACACAAGTGTAGTCTTACTTGCGATCTCGGAATGCATCACAAAACAAGTTCTAGAATCTAATATACTACCGGTTCACACTCTAAGCATTAAAGATGAATGCTTTAATTCCTACTAATCTAAGGGCGATCCTCACATTTTGGGTGGAATTTAGGTGGTAAAGGGTTTTTGTGCTAGTCATGCAACTTCCTATCCGTGAGACGCTTTTGTTAAGACTAATGGCCCACTCCTATATATCATGAAAATTTTAAATTTGGTGCCAAAATTACCCTAACCGACATTTTCTCATGGTTTATTACACAAATACAATTGACAAAGCAAATATTCAAGTATAAGCATAGTTTCAAAGTTCCGCTTTATTTTCCCTCCTTACACTTAAACCGAACATTGTCCCCAATGTTCCCCGAAAATATCAAAGTTATGATAATTGGAAGGTAATTAAAACGAAGAAACTAGTACTCCCGATTAGCTTGGTAGGATCCGTGTGTGAAGTAGTAGTTAAATCCTTTCCAAGAAGAATTTATCGTGAAAAGCTCCTTCCAATCTTATGTAACTTCTTCTTGGTAAATTAAACTGCATACTTAAAGAAAACAAACGAAACCTTCACAGTAAAATCGTGGTAATAATATATATAAGACTCGATTTAAACTAGGATATAATGCTTGTGGAATGGATGTTTACAGAATTTCTGGAAAATTAAGACCTGGAAAATTCTAAAAATTTATATGTGTTGAGTGCCGAAGGGCTTTCCATTTATGGTGAGAGTTCTGGGGACCCCCTTCATGACAGAGTAGGTCCATGTGAAGACATCTGCATTAGCACGTAGTACCTTTTCCAATGTTGTTTTTAAAGGAGGTCGGGGCTGCTTTCCGATTACCACCGTCCCGATCGGGGTGAGATCATTTACCACAATCGTTCTTGAACACAAGTACAACTTAGAACATCCTTCTGAGGCTCTTCCGAAACCCTGCTTGATCCTTTTACCTACTTGGTAGGTTCCTTCACCTTATAGCCGGAGAAAACCATTCCAATGCGAAGGGTGTTTGGAATTTGATCGCGGCATGTATGGTTGAGACAACGATGCCCATCTTCTCGCATTGCCGCTCTCCCTATCAATAGGTTATAGGAGATTCTGCACCTCACGATCGTGAAAACCGAGTTTCGTTCTTTTTAGCCTTCCTTCCCCAATCGTAACCTCTGAGGGACTTCTCCCAGGGCCATGAGTGTTCCCCGAGAACACTACTAAGGGTACCTTCGAATCTACTCTCTTCGACCTTATCAAGGCTCGAGCTTTAGAAAACAAAGATTCAGAGATTACTTCACGGGAGCTACCGCAATCGAGGTAGGCCTGTTTACTTCTCTCCGTGGAGATCAAGACCTTGATGACCACGGGGTCATTTGAAAGAACTTTCCTGTGATTGAAGGAAAAGTGACATCTCCTACTCCGCACAAGGCTTCCTCTCTTTTTCCTCTTCAAACCGAGTCCTCCTTGTACACCATGAGGATGGGTGCTTGGCGGTATGGTATCTTTCTAACTGTGTCGAGATTTTGTCTTTACCTTTCTTTATACCCTTTACCAAATGTCCCAATTGGCCTCGACTTCATGGCCTCTTCTATATGTTTCTTGAGCTCTTTGCGCTTGTTGGTGTCGTGTCCGTAATCGTCATGGAAGTAGCGAAATTTGGAAGTATCTCGGGCCTTACTGCTTTCCAAGCGAGAGGAGGATCAAAGGTCTTTGCCGCCTTTTCAGTAAAGTATCTCCTGGAGATTTGGACAGATTAGCTAAGAGCCCATGGTTGATGTTTTGTGATACAGTGTAAACTCGTCTCTGCTTTTGTGTTTGTTCCTTGACCCTTCCCACGAAGGATGCTTGAGGCTTTATTATGACTTTCTTTATTTTTGACCGGAGCCCCTGTTGGTAGACACTTCTTTTGCTTGATCCGTGTAAGCCTTCTCCACCAAACCCTTATAGGTTGCGGGAGATCGGTGGAGAGAAATTCAACCAAACTGCTTTCGTAGGCCATGCACGAAACCCGAGATGCGTTGGTCCTCATGCAAGCCCATTATCTACAACGTGTCATTGGTGTATCCGGTGATGAAAGCTCGTGTGCTCTCGTTCTCCTTCGCTTGATGTTGTGCCTTTGTTAGGTGCGTCATTGTAAACTTTTTCTCATTGGTCGAAATGTGATCCGAACTTGGCCTTGAGATCATCCAAATTCACAATGCTACCCGGTTTTGCCCGTTCCATCATATACTGAGCAGTCTCATAGGGTGTATGTAAACATGTGACAAGCAACAGCATAACCCATTTCGCATTCTAATAGCCCCTTCGAACAAGTGTAAAAGTTATCGGATCCCCTTCCCATCATAGGTACCAATATGCGGGCATTTTCAACCCATCGTGCAAAGGGTAGTCTTCATCCATCTTACGAAGGGTGTTGTAGAGCCCATGGGCTCTGAATAAAGGCGATTATAAGGTGGCATGTAGGTAGGGGCGGCATTGTACGGGTTATGATTTAGAGGTATTCCAACGTGGTTTGGTTAACATATCGAGGGTAAGCGGTAGGTATATAAGGTGGGTGACTTCCAACAGGTACGAAGGATACACCATAGGTTGACCGTAGGGCATACTTCCGCATGGTTGAGTAAAGCGGGGTTGCTAGCACGCCCATTAGGTGGGGATAAACCCCGAGGGTAAGATTGAGCCCGAAAGGAGGGTACATACCATGAGGAGGAAGATTTCCTCCCCATTCACTGAGATGGATTGCCTTCCATGCCGGATGCGTGAGAAGGCCGCAACGAACCCCCGCTAGGTTCTTCCCATGAGCCGCCAAAAGTGGTGGCAAATCATCCTTCGTAGCATCCCTTCGGTGACTCCTTCCATTGGAGCCTTCTATTGTGCCTTCCCGCCTAGTCGGATCCTCTCCGAACGTCTTCAAAACCAACCGACCTTCCACTGGGCCTTGACGCTCGGAGACCCTATCCTTAGCACCGAGCGTGTAGCCTCAGGAGCCAAGGGCCTAGCCTCAATTTCAACACTTCGCATACTCATCGCTGAGTATTCTAACTCCTCACGCATCTCCACATTCGAGCTTGCCTCCTCAGAGCCCTTAGTAAAGATTCTAATGCTTCGATATTAGCCGACAAACGCTTGAATAATCACCGTTCGGGGTTAGCCGAGGTTGAAGCATGGTTGTTGGGAGTTATTTCGAGGTGAGATCGTGTGGTAAAGTGGATGCGGTTATATTGGGAAGGTTGTTAGGATCATCGATAGGATTGGTGTCAAGGTCGAAACCCGAGGGGTGTATATTCTCTTCCTTGATTCATGTCAGTAAAACTAGTGAGAGTGATCGATCGGGTGTAAGTTTGGAATAACGAGACCAATAGTAGCGGGTCCCACGGATGGCGCCACCGATTGTACAATAATTCAGACGACCGTGCCTTCGATGGTGATCAAGGGTATGAGGGTGATATGCTTCGCCAAACTTGTAGTCAATCGCAATAAGAAATAGTAGACACTTCGTTAAGTGATCGCGCGGGGTTGGGCCTCGCGAACCACCTCCCGTGAGAGTAAGTATGTGATATGAGTTGTAAATAATATGATGTATGTGAAATCATCGTGTTCGAGTGAACATACCATTAAAATGACTCGTCCAACCTATTTATAGGTGATGAAAATAGCTTGGAGAGTGTTAGCACACGCTTAGGAGATCATGGGGCGCCCCCGATTTGTGGTAACCGCTAGGGCTTCATCCCACTATCTCCGACTTGGCGGGAAGCTAAGGACATAGTGGGAACGTGAGGAAGACCAAGTCAAGATTCTTATTTGTCTTGGCATCTTCAAGGAAGACACCGAAGGGCATAGGCCTTCTGTGGCGGATTCAACCGTAACCATGTCAATGATGAATGGTTTTACGCCACCAATGACTTATGAAGAAAGACTTGGGTCTTCGTAATGCAATTCGATCGAGGCGAAGGGGTCCTTCGACTGATCGGAGGGTACGCCATCACAACCCATAACCCATGACCCATAACCAAAATACCCATGGGCAAGAGGAGGTTCCCACGGATCCCTAGGTTTACACTAGACGGATCCCAGTGGAAGGGATCCGTGGGATCCGAGGAACAATGAAGAATTTTGCCTATAAATGAGAGCCATTTCTTCATTCTAACTCACACCTCTTCTTACTAAATCTCTCATACACTCTCATTCTCTTCTAACATATAGATCACTTGATCTAAAGAGCTAAGTTTATAAAAGTTTTAAAGTAAAATTGTATTTTAAAACTTTTCGATCACTATGGGTTACGAAAATTATAAGGAAGGGCAATCTATGCAACGACCACCACTACTTGAAACTAATGGTTTTATATATTGGAAAAATAGATTCAAACATATGTGAAGTCTAAAGATATTGATCTTTGGTACATTATTGTTGAAGGTGATTTTGAGGCTACCTCAAATGATGATAAGGAAATTTAGTTAACATACCTCATGATAAACTAAATGATGAAATGAAGAAAAGCTTTCTAAAATAGTGAAGCAAAATGGTTTTATATAATGCTTTACCGAAAAAGGAATTTGAAAACATTTCTATGCTTAAAACCTCTAAAGAAATTTGGACTTCTTTAGTTGTAACTCATCAAGGCAACCAACAAGTTAAGATTAATAAAATTGATTTATTTGTTCAATAATATGAACAATTTTCAATATCGGATGAGGAAACTATAGATCATTCTTTTGCTAACTTTAATACTATTATTACATCGTTACAAGCACTTGATGAATCTTTTTCTAGCCGAAACCATGTTAGGAGATATCTAAGGGCACTTCCATCAAGTGGAGATCCAAGGTGACAAAGAATCGAAGAGTCAAAGATTTGACAATCCTCACCCTCGATGAACTCATAGGCAACCTAAAATTCTACGAGCTTGTCCTTGCCAAAGACTCAAGCCTCAAAGGTAAAGAGAAACACAAATCTTCGGCCCTTAAAGCCAAAAAGGCTTCAAGCGATGAAGAAAACTCCTCTTCGAGTAGTGACGACGAGGAGTACGCTATGGCGGTAAGGACTTTAAAAGTTCTTTAGAAGAGGGAAGATACGTCAAACAACCATATGATGATAAGAAAGGCTTTCGGAAAAGCAAAAGGACGAGAAGCCAAAGGATGATCGTACTTGCTTTAAATGTGGGGACCCAAACCACTTTATTAGTAAGTGTCCCAAACAGGATGATCATAAAGCGTTCGTGTGAGCGGCACGTGGTGAATGAGCGACGAGGAGGACGAAGAAATTTGTCTCATGGCAAATGATGAGGTGTCTTTGAAGGTCGATCTAGACCCCGATGAATGGGTCAAGGATAGCGGGTGCACGAGGCACATGACCGCAATAGGGATCTATTCTCCACATATGAACTGTAAATGGAGGTAATGTGGTGTTTGGAAATAGCAAAAGTAGAATCATCGGTAAAGTACGATTTCTAACAAATCTCTAACCATTAACGATGTGTGTCAATGAGAAAACCTAAACTTTAACCTCTTAAGTATAGGACAAATATGTGATAAAAAGTGCAATGTACTTTTTACCGAAACCGGTAGTAAGATACTTAAAAATGATATAACCATAGGAAGAGGAATTAGAAAACATGGAGTTATGTCATTAAAATCGGTAATGAACCTAAAGACAAACTATATCTTACCTCTATGGATGATACTTCGACCTTATGGCGTCGAAGATTGGGTCACGCCAACATGCGACTTCTTCAATCGCTATCATCCAAAGATCTAGTAAGAGATCTACCTAAGTTAAAATATGAACATCATTTTTGTGATGCTTGTAATGTAGGTAAACAAGCTCATTCGAGTCATAAAGCTAAAAACATGGTATCCACAACTAGATGTCTAGAGTTACTACATATGGATTTATTTGGTCCATCCGCTATCCAAAGTTATGGAGGCAACTACTACACTTTGGTAATAGTGGATGAGTACTCTAGGTATACATGGACAAAGTTTTTAAAGAAAAAAACGGAAACCTTTAATTATTTTGAAATATTAAGCAAAAAGATCCAAAGACAACTAGGAAGTCCTATAGTGTCCATTAGGACGGATCATGGTAGGGAATTCGATAATGAAGTGCAATTTGGAGCCTTTTGTGCGCTAATGGTATTACTCACAACTTCTGGCCCACGCACTCCACAATCGAATGGGGTAGTAGAAAGAAAGAATATAACTCTTCAAGAAATGAGTCGAACCATGCTTAATGTACAATCCATACCTCAAAATGTTTGGTGTAATGCCGTTGATACTTCAACGTACATACTCAATCGAGTCTTAATTAGACCAATCTTAGGAAAAACTCCATATGAGTTACTCCGAGGCAAAAAGCCTACGTTAAATCACTTTAGAGTCTTTGGAAGAAAATGTTTTATTCTTAACATTAAAGTTTACCTTACAAAATTTGATCCTAAATCAACCGAAGGTATCTTTCTAGGTTACTCGCCAAATAGCAAAGCTTACGTCATATTAAACAAAGAAACAATGAAGGTAGAAGAGTCATTAAACATAAAATTTGATGAAAGTCCACCCAAACCCTCTCCACCTCTTGTCGATGACGAGATCATAGAAAGTAAAGCTATAGTAATAAATAAAAAGATAAATGAAGAAGAAGAACCTCTAAATCGTGAAATCATAAACATTAAAGAGTCCAAAGATCACCCCGTAGATAAGGTCATAGGAAAGCTAAACGAACGAACATTAAGGTCTCAAGTTCAAAACCAAAGTAGCTTGTTTTGTTTCGTTTCAACCATAGAACCTAAGAACACACAAGAAGCCATAAAAGATGAAAGTTGGCTAATGGCTATGCAAGAAGAACTAAATCAATTCGTTTCTAATGATGTTTGGACACTTGTCCCTCCACCTAGTAATCAAACCATAATAGGAACAAAATGGGTTTAAAAACAAATTAGATGCAAACGGAGTAGTGTCTAGGAACAAGGCTAGACTCGTTGCCCAAGGGTATAACCAACAAGAAGGAATAGACTTTGATGAGACCTATGCCCCCGTGGCTAGATTAGAGTCTATAAGAATACTTCTTGCGTATGCTTGTGCTAATGATCTAAAACTTTATCAAATGGATGTCAAAAGCGCTTTTCTAAATGGTTTCATTAATGAAGAAGTATATGTAGCTCAACCTCCGGGCTTCATCGATTTTGAAAAACCCAAACATGTATATAAATTAAAGAAAGCCCTTTATGGTCTTAAACAAGCTCCAAAAGCTTGGTATGATAGACTCAAGTCCTTTTTAATTAAACACAACTATACCATGGGTTGGTTGACAACACACTTTTACTAAGAAAAGAGAGTCACACATAATCATAGTACAAATATCGTAGATGATATTATATTCGAATCCACTTGTCAATACATGTGTGATGATTTCTCTAAAATCATGCATGACGAGTTCGAGATGAGTATGATGGGAGAACTTAGTTTCTTTCTTGGTCTACAATTAAAACAAGTAGAAGATGGTATCTTCTTCAATCAATCTAAATACATAAAGGAGATGTTAAAGAAATTTGGTCTAGAAGAGTCGAAACCAATTAGGACACCAATGTCATCCGACACCAAACTCACAAAAGATGAAGACGGCGAATCCGTAGATAATACTAAATATCGAGGCATGATAGGTAGTCTTCTCTACCTCACGGCAAGTAGGTCGGATATCATGTTTAGTGTTTGCTTATGTGCTAGGTTTCAAGAAGACCCCAAAACATCACACCTAGAAGCCGTAAAAAGAATATTTAGATATATTAAGGGTACAACACAACTAGGATTATGGTATCCTAAGGGCACGGGAGTAGAAACAATTGTATATGCAGATTCTCACCATGCAGGTGATTACGTTGATAGAAAAAGTACAAGTAGGGTGTGTACTTTCATGGGATGTTGTTTAACGTCTTGGTTTTCTAAGAAACAAACGGCACTAGCAATATCAACAACCGAGCCGAGTATGTCTCCATGCGAAAGCATGCCAACAAGCACTATGGATGAAACAAGCGTTAGTAGACTACGACATTCATCTATGCGACATAGCCATCCTATGTGACAACAAAGGTGCCATCGACTTAAGCAAGAATCCGGTATTGCATTCTCGCACAAAACATATAGAGATTCGTCACCACTTCTTAAGAGACAATGTTCAAAAGGGGAACATTTCTATCCGAAGACAACATAGCCGACGTCCTTACCAAACCGTTGAAACGGGAACGATTCAACCTACTTGCCTTGGTCTTGGTCTAATGGAACAAACGTCAGAACTTATTTGACTCTACAAGGTATGTAAACACTAGCCTTCTTCTTTCCGAGTCTAGGATCTCTATTTCACGCACAACTCACAAACAAGACGGAATTTTCAAAACCCAATATGAGTTTTCCACTTATAGCTTTCTTATTTTTTACACATTTTCAAAGAAAACCGGCTTTCACAATGTTTTCTAAAAGGATGATACCTTCCGTATCAATTTCACAAAAGCAATTTCTCACGTCTAGGACAAATCGCTTTTCATTATTAATACAAAGTAAAACCCGTTTCATTGCATCTCATGTCTTTTGAATGCTAAAGGGACACATAACTAATATGTGTTTTCGGTATATTCATTTAAGCAACAATGAATTAGAGCATTGATAACACAAAATTACGTACTCATGTACTAAATATGTGTTTTCGGTTATCTCAATAGGATGTTTTATACTTCTAGTTTATTTTCTATTTCTTTTTAGGGTCAAGATAACCCAAACTCCAAATAGTTTGCATATAGGCACACTAGGCAAAAATGTTTCCAAAAGGAAAATTTTGTCGCTGAATCACCGGACCCACCTAATCCTAGCTTTCATGCTGGACGGATCCCTCAAGGGAAGGATCCGTGGGATCCGTGAGAAAGAAGCTGTTTTTACCTTCTATTTTTCTCACTTTGGATGAAAAATCCACATTTGTTCTATTTTTTTTGGAGTATGCTCTTTAATGCTTGTGTTCTCATGATCACATGCCTTAAATTCATATCTAATCATTAGATTTTAATCCACATTTTGGGTCAAGCATTCATTACAATGCTTTGTTTTTCTATATATAGAACTCCCAAAATGCTTGCATAATCCATCTCATCCTCAAAAACACAATACACCATTTCATCCACAAACCCTTTAGATGAATCACCTAGTACAAATAATCATCTTCATGATACCCAAACCTTTGTACTACCACCATCAAAATACCACAATCAAACTCTAGGATATCCGCATTTGATTAGTATCCGATCTTGTTGCTTAGCAAAACCAACCTCAAATGGTTCTTCCTCAACAAACAACTCACCACAAGATGCTTGCTTTATAGCACCTCCCTCATCACCAACAAGTACACCAAATTCATCACCTAAAGTCACTCTTTTGGAAATGTGCATAGAACCGAGTACTTGATAAAAAGTTCTCGCAGAATCCCCAATTTTCATTAGCATTAAGTGCAAGTGTATGGTTTCCAAGATCATTGTCAGCTGATTGTACATGGACAGTGATAGGATTATTAATCCAGTTGTAGATAAAAACATGCCAATAAGTGTTCCAACATATTTTTACGTTGGCCATTGGAGTACTTGCTATTGGCGATGCATGTGTTGTTATAACAAGGTAAAAGAACAAGAAAAACAAGCTCTTCATGAGAGTTGAATGGGCATGTGATCATATAATGTTATGAACATATAGTTGAACAAATGCTATTATTATATATAGACCCAAGGAAACAGATAATTTATTCCAAATAAATAGTACTAATTCCATGAATGGTGTGAAGACAAAGACGCTATTAAGTACTGTATTTACTCAATAAAAGCGTAAATTGATATATTTACCAAAGAAAGCAATCCTTGTAAGAGATATTAGAAAGTTATACTCTTGGTGAAAAAATATTATGATGGTATGTGATGGTTTCATTGTGAGACCTGGATGATTCAAAATAACGTGAGGTTATAAATGCTTTATAATATAGTATAGATACAATAAGGAATAAAAGTGTAGAATATAAAACCAAGAACTACATCCATGGAGGAGGGAAGGCAGACACATAATCCTTCACTTGAATTTGTAATGCTTTAAAAATGGGAGTAATCCTTTCTGAAGAAAACAGTTTTTAATACATGACTGGAAAATCAAAATTTTTAAATGAATATAACTGAAATGAACAAACATAAGTCACGAACTATAACGTACTTGTCTTACATCACATATAATCTTTTTGTTGACTGATGTACTTAACGATGCCTTAGCCTTCTTCCATTTTTCCATGGACTCGTCTGTCCTCATGAAATGGATTGACGGATACCTTTGAAAAACCGGTCGTTGTGCTCAAAAACTCTTTTCTCTAGCACATTGACTGTGTATTATGTTTTCAAAAATAAAAAGGGTATTTATGATTGAAAATTGATGTTTTCCATAAAACCTCCGTTGTATTGCAAAACTCTTTCTATTAAGCAATACACGATTGTTTTTCAAATCATTTTTCATCAATCGGTGAATCTTAATTCGCTGGTTCACTCACTCCGTGTTGTCTTCTTTGAGATGTTCCAGTTTGAGAGCGGCTAGAACAAATGCGAAACCCTGTCGAGGAGATTCTTTGGAATTCTACCGATCACGAGCGGTACTTGTAATCGATCAGCGAGGAACCGTGGTTCTTGCAACCCCATTCAACGAAATTGATCAAAGACACCTTCGTGCGCTTTATTGCTAATCGATGTTTGCGGACACCCGACGATTGCGGTGATCGAATTGAGGAGTCAATCCATAGCCGCGTGCTCACACATCGCATTCACTTATAGAGAAATCAGGATAAGTGCATATCTTCATTAACTGGCTCTGATATTTACAAACCATGCTTCTGCTACGCTGCTACAAATATCATGAATCAACAAAAGCTTCCGCTACTCTGATGAGAAGATATCATGATCCAAAGTGTGAGCATGTCGGTCCAAAAGTCACAACTTCACATAATGGCAATTCAACAAAGGATGAGTCAGAGATTTACTGTGGCTGATGATCTCTAACCTGGCTCAAAGAATCACCTACTCGTGGATCAGCTCAAAGACCTCCACTGAAAGTATAAAGTATGTCGGACGTTAAAGAATCACTGATAAAGCACAAAGATTGCGGAAATTGAAGAATTTAAGTCTACGAGCTCGAGCATCAAGTTAAATATAGAATGCTAGGATACAAAATGTAATTCATGGGGTGACCTCCTTAGGGAGATTGTTAGGATTTAGAAAATTCATGTTGAAGTATCGGTCACCCCACTCTAGTCTAGCATATGTTAGCTCATAGACATTCGTTATTTATTAGATAGTTAGTTAGTTAGAGCAACACCTTGGAGGACGGACGGGTCTTTACCCACTATATTCTCGATCCACACCCGGCTGTATATGACATGTAAAATTATAAATACCCTCTACCTCCCAAGGTAGGGTTGGACCTTCATTTTCTCAATCTAACATTCTCTTTGTTTTTCTCACTTTCTCTCTAGAAAGGATCTCATTCTACTTTCTATCTCTAAGTTACTTCCATAGATTCGAACCATATTTGTGTGTTTGTGTGTTACAATAATCAATAACTAACAAGGACACCTTCCTTGCCCTACTCTACTCCCCGAGTCACCTACTCGAGAGTTCGTTAGCACTATACAACACAAACTCCTTGTGGCGGAGAAGCCTTCACAACGTCGCCTACTCATTATCCGGTACAAGGCTAGACACCGGGTTCTTCCACGAGGTAGAACCAAACCTATCACAACGTCGCCTACACTTTATCCAGTGCAAGGCTAGATACCGAGTTCTATTACAAAGGAGGAACTACTACACAACACTACACAACACCTATCCCAAAGGAGACACACTCCTTATTACACCATCATCAAGGATATCAATATCCTTGGACACAACCTATCTATGTTTGTACATCGATGCACCATATCGACAGTACACCCTTGGCATCTTTTACTAATGCTCTTGACACGATTTTTTGACACCTTTCACTAATGCCTTCATTATGGATCTTTGACATCCTTCATTAATGCCTTAGACACAGACCTTTGGCACCTTTCACTAAAGCCTTCGACTTGACCCTTTTGGCATCCTTCACTAATGCCTTCAACACAACACTTCTAGAGATGAGGAAAGAACTATCAACAAGAAAACTTCAGTAGTCTTGATGATGACGAAGCTTGGCAACTCATGGACTTGAGCTTGCTCGACTTCAAGAGGTGGTGATTTTGTCTTTAAGAGGAACCTAGAAGATCACACAAACACAAAATTACATAGAAAGATCCTTTGGATATGAGGTTATAGAGTCTACAATACTTAGAGAAAGTATATGTGAAAGTGGCAACTTACAATGAAGAAATGGCTCACTATTTATAGACAAAAATTCACTACTGTCCCACGGATCCCTTGCTTGAGGGATCCATCTAGTGTATTCCTGGGGATCCGTAGGACGCTCCCTCTAAATGGGTTATGGGTCATAGGTCATATACTTTGGACCATGGGTATCCAAATAGATACAATGTATCTAGATACTACAAAAAAAAAGGCCTTTTAGGACCTTTTCCTGCGACGCTTTTTTAGGCAGCGTCCTAAAAACACATATAATATGACGGGCTAGTTTATGAGTCCTATTATCATGGGACTTAATAGGACATTTCATGTATTGGTCTTATTAGATGTGTTTTATAGGACACTTACTCAAATGAGTCTCGTTATGATATAACATAATACGACACTTTCTATTTAGGTCCTAATATCTTAAGTTTTATAGGACGCTAAGCCGTAGAGGTCATATTATATATAATCTAATATGACACAGGTATATGCGTCCTATTAGATTTGATTTTATAGGACACTTATATAGTTTGGTCGTATAATGAAGAATTTTTAATAGGACACTTAGTATACATGTCGTATTAAATTAGTTTTATGGGACACTTATGTACTTAGGTTTTATTAAGAAAGAAACTTGATATGACACTTATAATTTAGTCTTATTATCACAACTTTTATCAACAAGTGAAGTTTTGATATTTCAATTCTATAGTTAAGTGAGGCTTGACAAGTTCGTACAACGTTGGGGAATGCAAACATATGCAATGACTACACAAACTTTTCCAAATGAAAAATCTTTACGTGACTTAAGTTTGTGTGACAATCTAAACTCAATTTTGCGTGAACTAGTTGACCAAAATGTCACACACCATAACACGTTACCATAAAAATTTATGTGAAATTTTGTAATCAGAATTGACTCGATTACGTCCTAAATCTAATTAAAAAACTTCACATGTAATTTTGTTAAATCGTTCATAGCCGTATATATAAGCCTAAGTTTATAAATTTTGAACACTAGACTTATTTATTATAGATATGCTAACAAGTGCCTAATACAAGTTAACATAACCACCCATTAATCACATTTACATGACACTAAGAGTGGCAATTTGGGTCGGGTTTGGGTTGGCGGGTTCAGGTTAGTAGGTTGGCCCCCAACTCAAACCTAACTCATTTAGATAATCGGGTTAGCATATCAACCCTAACCTATTTACACATACCTCGAACACGACCAATTTAACCAGTATATATATATATATATATATATATATATATATATATATATATATATATATATATATATATATATATATATATATAGGTTAAGGGTTAAAAGGTTACACGAGTTGAAGAACTTATACGAGTTTCAGG
Organism: Chrysanthemum lavandulifolium; assembly: GCA_022545495.1. Lineage (NCBI taxonomy): Eukaryota > Viridiplantae > Streptophyta > Magnoliopsida > Asterales > Asteraceae > Chrysanthemum > Chrysanthemum lavandulifolium. The sequence goes on from CM040238.1 coordinate 27,630,184, forward strand.
TTGACCCATTTAACCTGTTTATCTAAACAAGCTAGCAAATGACATGGATTAAACAGGTTAAATAGGTTTATGGGTCGACACGTTTAACCCGTATATCAAAGCATATATAATTTTTAAATATTCGAAAAATAAAATTAAACGGGTTGGCGGGTCGACCTGTTTGACCTATAGCTAACCCGAACTTGACGTTTTTAATTAATGGGTTAGATGAGTCGTTCGTGTTAAACCAATTTAGACTCATCCTCAATCGATCGTGTTAAATCAATTTAGACTTAACCTAAACCTGTTAATTTTTGTGTCAATCTCAAGTTAGTTTTGTGTCGGGTTAAACTGCCACCCTCACATGACCCATTTTAGGATTCTTTTTTTATTTTTTTTGAAGATAAAAAAGATTGAATATTTCATGTGTTAAATTTACTTATAACATTTTTACAAGTTCCGCACTATGTTTTGCCCAAAATTAAATTTCCATCTCAACTTTTCACAAGTCCCCGCCAATTTTCCCTAAAATCAAATTATCCCTCTTGTTATCTCAGATCTCACATCTTCTTCATACTCCTATTTTCTCTCCAAACTAATTTTCTTAATCTCACTAACATCGTCCCTAGTCTCTGTGGTCAACTAGCCATCACCAGTCACCATCCAACAGCCTTCGGTCGGACTACCGAAACCCATTTAAAGTTCATTTATCCATTAATTAGGTACTTTAATGTGTTGTATCTTCAGTTTAGTCATCGGTTTGAGGTGTTTATGGGTCAATTTTGTTATTTATAAATTAGGGTTTATGTGACTCCAAACTTATCTGAACGTGCACCATCATTTCTGTTGATATTGAAGTTCTTTACATGTTAATAATATGTAATAAATGTTAATTTATGCTTAATTATAATATCAAAAGTATTTGTTATAGAGATTGTGATAGACTGTTTTGTTAATTTGAATTGTACATAGTTTGCCTAGTTTTAGAATAAGAGCCCAAATAACATGACTCTTTGATTGTTTATATCTAATTGTATGACAGTAAGTGGTTTTAAGGTTGAAATATTTTTTTCTTTTGAATTTGGGAAGTTTATATCACATATATGTCCACAGGGCATATATCAAGTATAAAAGTAATAGCAATATATGAGCTGAATCTTTGTGTTTGTTTGGGCAAGCTTGACTAAATAACCGTTCGTTATTTTAGAATTAAAGGAAAAGATTGATACCAAATCAAATTTCTTTTATTAAGCTACTCATTTGATGCACTTAGAGCCTTTTTGGATATGTGTTTACTAAGTTTTATGTTACCATTGTTTAGATTGATAACTACAGTATTTGTTTCATTTATTTTGTAGTGAAGATGAAGCGCACTTTGGAGAACAGATGTACTAGTTAAAAAACATTCAGGTAGCACACTAATGCAAATGTGTTTATTGGTCTTTATTATATATCGTAAATGCTAGTTAAAATTAGCCGTTTTGGTTTGAAACTGATCGTATATGTTAGACTATAATAAAAATGGGTTGTTTTAGTTGAAATGGGTTGATTATGCTTTACTTTTGTTGAGTTGAAATTGACTATGTTTGAGTATTGGTGATTTATTATGGAACATAGGCTATCGAATGTTGTTAAAGTTACTTATCGATCAGTTCAGCTTGCTAGCACAATAACATGGTTTTGTTAGGTTATTTAGTTAGAAGTATGTGGATATGAGTTGTAAATACTTTCTTGACTTTTTAGTTGCATTTGTCTTTTGGTTAAATAAGCTAGTACTATTTATGATGCATTTTTAAAAATTCGTTACAGATCGTTTGTGTATTTGCTTTTTTTTTTTTTTTTTTTTTTTTTGTATTAGTCTAGTTTTGCATTTTATGCAACATAACTACTTCTACTTGTAAGATTTTGAACTGAAACTTCAGATTCAATGTCATATTTGTGTCTTAGAGATTATAAATGTAAGATAGTATAAAAACACTTTTAGTGCGCAAGGTAACATTTTTATACATATTTGACAGATCCTTTATCTTGTGCCAGTGCCATGGAGGATGAACAATTGAGTTAGCATCAGAATTTGGTAAGATGCAGTAGCCAAGAAGATGAAGATGTAGTTTTGCTCTAACCTATATTAATAATATAAAGGTATGTAGTCAAATGTGACTTGTTTATATGGTTCAATGTAATTATTAGAATATTTATTTACTTCAGGTATTGTTTACTTTTCATACAATGAGTTTGATCTTCCCTTGAGTTCTCATGACTAGATATTAATATCTTTTAGAACTTATGAGCATTTATTTCTTGTTGCAAGTATTGAAGCTTACTTTAGATGCGTTCTAAACTCTGAGGATTAACGAAAAGGTAGATCAAGAGCTTATATTCAAATGAGCTTGTTTGGGGCGCAGTGATCGGACCAAACTTGTGAGGTAAATGTTCAAGTTCCAAAAGAGATGAACATTCATTGAGTTGATATAGATTGTTTGTCACAAATGAAGATGCTATTGGGGAAACTATGGCATCAGCTTCCCGTTTTGTTTTGGTATGTCGACCTTGTTAAATTTGTTACATCTTATACAAAATATTGCGAGTTCTTTTCATTGAGCTATCTTTATTCTTATGTGTTGTTTAATTGTAGGTGGTTTGTGAGGATGATGACTCGAAACTATTCGCTTACGCTTTTTTTTTTTTTTTTGAATTACCATGTAACAAAATTTACAATACTATATTTGGATGATGTTAAGCTAATGAGGCTACGACATTTTGTTATAGTAATGACATGTTTTGATTAATCTTGTTACAATTTTAGACTCATTAATTGTCTCAAATTTTTGTTCTGAATATTGTTTGTTTCTTTGATGTGGCCTTTTAGGACGTTATTGGTGTTAGTAATCATGTTTATGGGACTTAAGATATTACATATTGGGTACATGTATTCAATTTACGCCGCTAAATTTGGTCTCAGTAAAGATATAAATAGGGACCTTCGTATTAAGATGCATTTATATTTGTACCAAAATATGTGTTTATGCTACATATAATTTATTCGTCAGTACATTTTTTAGGACCCATAAAGGTGTCTCAATACACCTTCGAAAGAAAATGTATATTAGGACACTTTGAATTGTCCTATTATGCTGTTTATTATGATGCCATTTGCGTCATATAAGACATTATTATAGGACCACATAATTTGTTCTATTATGATGTGTTTATTAGGACGCTTTTAAGTGTCCTAAAAACTCTGTATACTTATTACAACGCCTTCTTATGTGACACTTATACTATTGGTCCTATAAGGCGAAAGGTCCTATAAACTCATCTAAAAGGACACTAATGGGCGTCCTATAAAACCTGTTTTTTTGTAGTAGAAGATGCAATGCATCTAGTCAATGGGTCATGAGTTAGCTCCATGGATTATGAATATTACCCAGCATGATGTCATGCATGATGTCATGCAATAAGTCATGGGTTATGGATCATGCTCCATGGGTATGGGTCATGGACTTTGGGTTTTACCCAACTACATTTAATGTATCTGGTTAATGGGTCAAGTACTTAGATTCTTACCCATTACATTACCCATTACAATATATGTATATATATACCATTATGTAAACACTAGATGTTATACATATGCATTTCTATAAAATGTAAACACTATTACTTGTTTAGTGTTTTTTATGAAAACGTAAGTGTGTTAGTAAACTATTGGCTCAAACTATTTACGTATTTTATTTGTTTCGTTAAAATGATTTTACGTTTGTTATCGACAAAACATTAGAAGATCGTAAAATATAAATAAACGTTTTTATGGCTTATTTGTATTAACATCATAGTTTAGGGTCTTTAAAATCATATTAGTAAAGTCTAAGATTAAATACGACATTTATCAAAGTTGAGGGTCAAATGTGCACATTATCAAAGTCTAGGGTTTCAAGTGACAAATAAATAAACTTCAAGGCTTACTATTATAAAACTTATAGTTTAAGGTGTAAAATGCCAATTTATAAAGGTCAAGGGTTTGCATGAGACGACATTCTAAAAATGAGGGTTAAAAGTGAAAAGTATCAGAATATTAATCATGCAACCACTTTAGTCAATTCGTATAGTAGTCTTTTTTTCATAACTCGACATGCCAACTTCACCCTCGCTAGCGGTTCAAACGACTAACCAACGCGACTCGGAAAGCACACCTAGTGATTACCCCCGACTCATTTTCCCCGAAACACTTTCAACACACCGTACAACTTATCCATTAAACCCGCTGATTTTCAAACTTACCCATTTTACCCTTTGTGTTGCGAAACAAAACCAAACCAAGCGTACCTTTTTACCCTTGCTCGCCCATATGGCTAACATTTTCGACCAAGTAATCACGTAATATGATTAACCCCTGACTCAACTATCCCGACACGCTTTCAAAATACAAAAGGACTCAACCGTTATTCCCGCGATTACCCTCGAACTTGCCCCCACAAGACCATGCTAAGAGATAAACGCCCTCCAACTGATAAAAGCTTAGCTTTCCATCGAGACATATTTGATTCGAACTTCTGAACTATACGTTTCCAATAGTCACATCGCCCTATGTTGCATCCAACTGGCACTCCTAAATACATCATTGGAAGCTTTGCAATCCCACAACCAAGGACAAGAGCCATGTTAGAAACTTCGTCATAAGGAACATTGACACCTAAAAGCTTGCTTTTATGCACATTAATCTTTACGCCAGACACCATATAAAAACACCGAAGGAGACATATCATATTATAAGCATTGGAATGGGACCAATCGCTTACAAAAATAGCATCGTCAGCGTATAATAAATGAGAAACGTTTATGCTACCGTGGCCAATAGAGGTGCCTTTGAACAACCCCGTGTTTACTGCCTTAGAAACCATGGCATGTAATCCCTCCATAGCAAGAATAAAAAGGAATGGAGACATTGGATCTCCTTGACGAAGGCCCTTTGACAACTCGAATTCAGAGGTAGTAGAGCCGTTAACCAAGATAGAAGCCCTAGAATTCTTTAAGCAACCAACGATCCACATACGCCATTTATTACCGAAACCTAGTTGTTCCATAATCACATCAAGGTAATCCCATCTCAACGAATCAAACGCCTTCTAGAAATCAACTTTAAAAACCATAAGAGCTTTTTTCCTGTTACGGTACCATGCCATACATTCGTTCAAGACTAAGGGGCCGTCTAGGATGTTTCTTCCTTTTATGAAAGCCGATTGTTCAAAGCTCACACAACTCCCGATAACCATACTAAGCCTATTAGCTAAAAGTTTACCAATAATTTTATATTGGCATCCAATTAAACTAATAGGCCTAAAATCCGACACAAATTTAGCATCTTCGGCTTTAGGAATTAAAGAAATGAAAGAAGAGTTGCAACCTTTGGGGAAACACGCCGATTGAAAAAACTCTCAAACGAACCGCACCACATCATTTTGAATGACCCCCCAAAAGATTTTAAAAAACGAATCGCACCACATCATTCTGAATGACCTCCCAAAATAATATGAATTGATTATATTAAAATGGAGTACCATGTTTCACGACAAAAGAAGGGACATATGAATTCAATATTGTGATGGGTCATTCTTTATATTTCCAAAAACTATAGGACAATGACAAATTACCAACGTTGGTCCACCATTTATTTTATTTGATCCAAGTAAATTCCTCAAGTCTTCAACATATTGGTAGTTTCATTAGTTATTTTATATTGGGGTGATTTAGTTAATATCAATGAGTTAATTAATATGATTTAAATTCATACTTAGGTTAAAATGTCATGTTAATTTAATTATCACATATCTTAATATTCTAAATACTTAATGATATTCATACTGCTTAGAAAAATTTAAATTATATAGAAATTTCGGAAAACGGACTTTTGGGTTTTACAGAACCATGGAATTTAGGCCTTTTTAACATGAGACATATATAGACCCATCACAAAAACAACAACTTAAACACTCCACAATATTGTGCTCTCAGATGTCAAAATGTAAGCGCATTATTAGGATCCATGAGCTTACTCTTGTATACATAATGTTTACTCGAATTTTATTAGGATACCAAAACACTAATACACACAAATTCACGCACACAAAAACACGAAATACATTCATGCACACAAGCTTATTTTAAGTTACTACTTAAAATAAACAATACAAGCATACACACCTACCAGATCTCTATAGAAAGCTCACCTAAGTCACATACACACACATGAGATACTAATCGGATAATATTGGTGATGGTTCGTTACAATTTGGTTGTGGTGGTTCGTTTCAATTTCATGGTGTAGGTGGTGGTTAGGTTTGGTGATGGTGGACCGAGAGATGCGATGATAAGATATATAAAATCATCAGGGGTGGTGTTGAATGTGTGTATTTGATAGCTTGGATTATTGAGTCGAAATAAATATTTTGAAACAAAAGCAAAATATATCAAAGGACGTAATTACCATTTTATTTAGAGTAAATTACACCGTTCGTCCTTGTGGTATACGTTGACCGACAAGTTTCGTCCTTTGACCAAAAAAGGTTTACCGTCCGTCCTTAAATGCCAAACTTTATGTATCGTTAGTCCCTCCCTCTAACGGCTCTTATTAACGCCCGTTAAGTCTTATTAGGTAAGGGTATTTTCGTCCTTTTAACTTCATCTTCTTTATTAAAAATCAACTGTTTCTCTTTTCTTCATCTTTAATCCAAACCACAACAAGCTTTTCATTTCCAAACACACACACTAATTTCACCTTAAACAACACACTAATTTCACTCAGATCTGAAAATGAGAGGACCGAAATTGATTGCTACTGTTGTCATGAAATCTGAAAACAACACACTAACTCACGTCACTATAATCAACCTTTTCCACAAATTTCCGGCGACTATGTCATCCAAATCGCATCACTAACACCACTATAACCAAAACGAATTTCCATCAGATTTCATGGCCACACCACCACGGACCACTGCGGACCGACCAAGAAAGACAAACACAACTACATCACACCATTAACACCACCACGACCACCCGCACCCAAGACCACTACACCGCACCACCAACAGATATTACCATCCGCCTCCTCAAATTGTGTGGTTCATTAAGGATTTATTATATATTGATTTAGATTTTATTTGAAAATCTTGATTTATGTTTTATAGATTATGAATACATTAGTTTTTGGTAATTGTTTGTAGATTGATTTATATTTTATTGATTTAAATAATTTAGTTTTGCAGAAATCTTGGTTTATGTTTTCAGATTATGAATACATTGATAAACAAATGTGGTTTGATAATAGGTTTTATGCAAGTGGGCTTCATAAAAACTTCCGGTGAATTAATTTAATGATTTTACTCAAAACTACCAAATAAAAATGGGTTTGGGCATTCTTTGATAAAATGTATTAAATTTGTTGATTTAGGTGTTTGCTTAAGTATGGACGGATTGTTGACAAAAAGTGGGATTGTTATGTTTTGTTATTTGTGTTAAATGTTGAAATTTTGGAAATTTATTTGTTATAATGTTATAAAGATTGATTGTGGAAATTTATGTTGTTATAAGAGTAAACTACATTGTTGGAGGTGGTGGTGGCAGTGGTGGTGTACAGTAGTGGTGATGATGGTGGGTGAATATGAAGATGATAAGCGGTAATGGTTTAAAGATGGGTTTGGTGGTGGTGGGGAATATGAAGATGTATGTGGTAATGAGTTAAAGATGAAAATGCGGGGAAGAAGATGAAGTTCAAGGTAAAAGACCAAAATACCCTCATGTGAATAGATGTAGACATTTAACGGCGTTAGTGTGTCTCGTTAAAGCAAAGGACCAACGGTGATAACGTTTGGCATTTAAGGACGGACGGTAAACCTTTTTGGTCAAAGGACTAAACTTGTCGGTCAACGTATACCAGAAGGACGAACGGTGTAATTTACTCTTTTATTTAACAGTCAAATTAAGCCAACTTAACAGAGTTTAGCAAAAAAAACCAAAACTGTTACGGGTCAAAAACAGAAGATCCGAGAAGAAAATACTCTAGGGACTAAATTGTTTAATTACCACAAAGACTATTTTAAGTAAATCAGAACTATTTTGTTTATGTTTCCAATTCCCTCATTCTCAATTAGAAAAAAAAAAAAAAAAAAAAAAAAACCTAGCTTTGCCTCCGACAAACCACATGGCTCAATCCTCCGGCGGTAGTCGAGGACAATCACGCTTTTGGAAATCCCGTGAAATTATCAATTTGGTGTTCAATTCGAAAGAAATCAAGATAGAGCATAATCGTTCGGAAAGTGTATCTCTAGGTTACTATCCGAGAAAAGGATCAAGAATTGTCCGAACTACAATTAGAAATCGAGGAGCTAGGTTTATTTGAAGAAAAGGTTAAACTTTTATTAAATCCTAAATTTGTCAATTATAAATTTTATCAATTTAAATGTTTATTTATTTATTTTATTTATTTTTTACAGTATTTTTTTATCTATATGGTAGATTGCAATAACAAGATAGATGGGTTTGCTCTTCTTTGTCTAGAGGTGGCAAAGCAGGTGGGCAGGGCGGGCAGCACGGCAAAAAGACGCACGGCTAGAATGGGCACGCTTAAACTTAAGCACCTCAGCTAAATGGGCACAGGTAAACAGGCACATGTTATACAAATCGCTAATAAAAGACCTAAAACGACTAAATAAATTCCTTAAACGTAATATCTTATTTATATTAACAAAATAAATATATTATATAAAAAATCTTTAAACGATCGTTAATGTTCAACAATTGAGAGAAAAAAGTCTTGTTTGTCTTCATTTAAGTTTTCAATGGGTATATGTCCATTTCAAAAAAGAAGGAGCTAAATGTGCCTAAATCTTTAAAAATGTGCCCATTTAGCCCATCTTTTTTGCTTCTCGGGCACATTTGACACCTCACTTTTGTCTTTTCCTATAATTAAGCGTTTTTACAAACGGTTGTATCCGTATATAGCAACGAAATTTTCTAACGGCTTTACTTAGTTTATATACTTTTCATTTGAATGTATAAAGGGGTATTAAAGGGGGTAACTTAGATAATTAACTTTAATTTTAGAATAGACAAAATTACACGGATGGTCCCTGTGGTATGCCCATATTGCAAGTTTAGTCCCTAAGTCATTTTAATTACCCCACAGATACCTATTTTTGAAACTATGCCCGCTTTTGGTCCCTATTTTGGATGGGCGTTAGTTAAGTCCGTTAAGTATTTTGCGTTGTTAGTCCTTCGTTAATAATTTTGCAGATTAGTCCTTAAAGTTATTGCATAAATCGTCCTTGTGGTTAGCCGGTCAACGGGTCGGTCAACGCCACGTGTCACCACCTGAGTGGTGCCACGTGGCATCGGGTCGGGTCGGTCAACGGGTCAAGTCGGGTCGGTCAACGGGTCAAGTCGGGTCGCCACGTGGACCAATGAGGTGGTGCCACGTGGCATTGGTTAAATAATCCACCATTTGTCACGCATGGGATTCGAACCCGGGTCGTTTGGGTGGGAAGCAATGCCTTGCCCAACTGGGCTAAGCATAGCTTCAATTATATTTCTCTAAATTTAATACATAACCCTTTCTAAACTTATATTATTAAAAGGTTCAATTTAGTTTTTGGTCTATTAATTTACGGAGTTATATGGACCGTAAAAAAATAAATAAATATACCGTCGGACTCGTTTTTAAGCTTTTCCAATGGTGTGCTCGAAATTTTTTTGACTTCGTTTGGACCTCGAAAATGCGAAAATCACCATTTTTCTTTGTTTTGCATTTTGGGGTTCAAACCAATCAAAAAATTCACAAACATACCTTGGACTGTTTTTCGTGCTCTTTCCAATGGTATGCTTGGGAATTTTTTGACTTAGTTTGGACCTCGAAAATGCGAAAATCACCATTTTCTTTTTTTTGCATTTTCGAGGGTCAAACCAAGTCAAAAATTTCGAGCATACCATTGGAAAGATCACGAAAAACGAGTCCGACGGTATGTTGGTGAATTTTTTCGACTTGGTTTGGACCTCAAAAATGCAAAACAAAGAAAAATGGTGATTTCGCATTTTCGAGGTCCAAACGAAGTCAAAAATTTCCCGAGCACACCATTGGAAAGATCACGAAAAACGAGTCCGACGGTATGTTTGGTGAATTTTTCGACTTGGTTTGGACCTCAAAATGCAAAACAAAGAAAAATGGTGATTTTGCATTTTTCGAGGTCCAAACGAAGTCAAAAAAATTTCCCGAGCACACCATTGGAAAGAGAATGAAAAAACGAGTCCGACGATATGTTTGGTGAATTTTTTAGACTTGGTTTGGACCTCGAAAAATGCAAAACAAAGAAAAATGGTGATTTTCGCATTTTCGGGTTCCAACAAGTCGAAAAATTCCCGATCATACCATTGGAAAGAGCACGAAAAACGAGTCCGACGGTATGTTTGGTGAATTTTTGACTTGGTTTGGACCTCAAAAATGCAAAACAAAGAAAAATGGTGATTTTCGATTTTCGAGGTCCAAACGAAGTCAAAAAATTTCGAGCACACCATTGAAAGAGAATGAAAAACGAGTCCGACGATATGTTTGGTGAATTTTTAGACTTGGTTTGGACCTCGAAAATGCAAAACAAAGAAAAATGGTGATTTTCGCATTTTCGAGGTTCCAACGAAGTCGAAAAATTCCCGAGCATACCATTGGAAAGAGCACGAAAAACGAGTCCGACCGGTATTTTTATCAATTTTGAACCGCCCGAACCCTTTAAAATGATGGTCAAATTTCCATTCGACTATTTTATTATAAAAAAACCAAGAACTTTTTAAGGGTTAAATAGAATCAAAAGCATAATAATACTTGAAGGTATGCCCATCTCGATGGGTATCACCTGCCTCCCACACAACCCATCGAGTTCGATCACAGGGAGGTATATTTTGGTTTTATTTTCCATCGCCACGTGGCGCCACTCATCGGTCCACGCGTGGCGACCCGACTCGACCCGTTGACCGACCCGACTTGACCCGCTGACCGACCGACTTGACCCGCTGACCGACCCGAGCCGATGCCACGTGGCACCACTCGGTGGTGACACGTGGCGTTGATCGACTCCGTTGACCTGCTAACCACAAGGACGATTTATGCAAATAACTTTAAGGAATAACGGTAAAATTTATTAACGAAGGACTAACAACAAAAACACTTAACGGACTTTACTAACGACCATCCAAAATAGGGACTAAATGAGTCTGAGGTTTCCAAAATAGTATCTACGGTGTAATTAAAATGACTTGGGACTAAACTCTGAATATACGCAAAACCACAGGGACCAACCGTGTAATTTTGTCTTTAGAATAATTAAGTTTTCTTTCAATTAGTTTTTATAGTTTTCAATCTTTCCTTTTCAATTACAATATTTCTTTATTTAAGTTTTTCAACATTTCAACATTGAACAATTTCACTTTTACTATACACCCCGTATAGATAGTAGGTTTACAAGTGAAGAATGAGAGAAAATATATGTAACTAACTTTCTTGCCGAATTTGTAACTGACATCAAAATGGTTCATATCGAATCCATCCCCCTTAAAATCTACTTATCCTCAATTAGAAGTAGTGACTGATATCCAACCAGCAAAAAGCCAAACAACATATAACCCAATTTGACACTCATATCTTCTTCTCTGTCCCGAATAATCTTCTTCAATTTCCCCTTGAATGCCCCAACACAGAAGTCAATAGCTTCACTGGTTTGGATCATGACCATAGCCATTGCTATGAGAGCACCTTGATGAACAAGACCATCAACATCTAATGTCATTGGTTCCAGCAAAGATATAACCTCACTTAAACCAGTACCAACGCATGAAATTCCTGCAGTCATAGCAGCCCC